>OY744614.1:28263615-28313615 GCA_963556255.1 Allolobophora icterica
GACGATTTGGAAGACCGAGCAAAAGACGGGTGCCATCTCCACAGCAACTATTAAGCAATCGAATGAAAAGACAGGGAAGAAGTAGAGCCATCGACTGACAGCCGAGTCTATAATGCCGTCAGATGCAACCAATTGTGGACAACAATCCAAATATGCACGCACGACTATCACAACAAACACACACACAACACAATAGCACACTTTGAAAGGTTCCCGAATGGAGATCATCAATGTGCGTTTGTGACTGTGTGTGTGTGTGTGTGTGTGTGTGTGTGTGTGTGTGTGTGTGTGTGTGTGTGTGTATGTATGTATGTATGTATGTATGTATGTATGTATGTATGTACGTAGGTATGTACTGTATGTATGTATGTATGCATGTATGTATGTATTTATTGTATCTACACATTTATAAAGCGCCTCTCACAGTGTTCGCTATATCAGAGGCAATCCCAGTGCGAAAGACCCAGTGAATAGAAAGTGGTTTTAAGAAAAAGGAACGAGGCACTTGCCTTATGCAATATAAATCATATTATAATTATTATTATTATTGTTATTATTATTATTATTATTATTATTATTATTGCTGATTACTATTCTTATTATTAGGCCCTATTATTATGTACGCCCTATACAACGCCTCTGAATAAATTTCAGAAAGCGACCACACTGCAGATAGGGCCTGTCTCAATATATCTCGGCCGATAACACCACGACGCCTCTCAGCGATTCCTTCGGGGTCTTAGACGCGCTATATCACTATCGAACTGAGTAAATAGGCCTACGTACGTGGGACACGGCAGCCGATTAACTGAGCGCTCGCCTTGTAACACAGAGTACGGGTTCGATCCTCCTCCCCTGAGACAGTTACTGCGTAGGCAGTGATTAATCTAGACGTCTTTGGGGGGGGGAAAGTTCCCCCAGGATTGATGTTTCCCCCCCCCAGAGGCCGGCAATATTACAATGTAGATACCTTTAGGGAAGGAAAATTCCCCCAGGATACATGTGGATCCATGGTTCCCCCCCAGAGAGATGATTTCCTAAAAAAAGGTCATCAACTTTTTGAGAGAGTAATTGCTGTAGAAAAGTTAAAAAAATCGGGCCAATGACTAAAAAAAAAGGTCATCAACTTTTTTTGAAGATGAAATTTGGAAAAGTCATAGACTTTTTGAAGATGGAAGACAAAATCTTGTGTAAATTCTTTGCTCCCCCAGAAACCTTGTTTCCCCTCCCAGAAGAGGGGGACTAGATTAAACACTGCTGCGTAGGGACCTTGAAAAAGTCCGTCACTCACAACTGCTCAGTGCAATCGATATGATGGATTGATGCTTGTTCATTTTATAGTGGCGCTTAATAAATGCATAAAAATTAATAATGCACAAATACGAACCTTGTACAGGTCAGTTTTAATGGACGATGACAGCAACCGTGAAAGTCGCCGATTTGGCCGGAAATTGTAACATATGTGTTTGCTTTGTAACCAAGGTTAATATTATTATTATGCATTTACTACGCACAACTATCTAATGACCAACATCAATCAATGGCGATGGTCGATTGAGAGTGAAGGACTTGCTCAAGGTCATAGGCGTAATTTGTGGGGGGTACGAGGGGTACCCGTACCCCCCACTTTTTGGACTGGGGGTACTGTACCCCCCACTTTTTAAACAATGTCAATCAATATTTTTGTTATTGTGCCTTCCCAGAGAATGCAGTCTCCGCCGAAGTGTGAAAGTTCTTAGATACACAGGTAAATCGAGAGCCAAAATTAATGAGAATACTGCCAGGGAATATGTTCAAAATGGCCACCATGCGAAAAGCGAAAGTGGAGAAGAAATTGGTACCCCCCACTTTTTAGACCAAAGTATTGGTACCCCCCACTTTTTAGACCAAAGTTACGCTCCTGCTCAAGGTCTTTACACAATAACCGTCTGAGGGGAGGAGGATCGAACCCGTACTCTCCAGTGCTCTAACCAATCGGCTACTGTGGGGCAAATTGAAACACGATAAAGATGGATGATATCTAACGCATGGAGCAACAGTTTGAATAGGCCTACCGTAGGAACTTTGGGGAGTAGCCTATATGCCCTCACCTTGTGTTGTATGTGAAACTGGCATCATCTGCTAATCTAGCGATCACATATCGTAATGGTGATGGTTATCATTATGATGATGATTATGATGACGATGGTGATATTATATATACAATGATTTGGATAATTTTGTTGCTGTTGATGATGATGATGATTATGATGATGATGACCGACATTCGTTTTTGATAATAATGCTGACGATGACAATTAATACCCATAACTGCTTATTGTAGTTGATAATTATGATGATGTCAATAATATGGAGGCCTTAGCCAGTTATGTCACAGTAAGGGCAATTAATTAAGAGGGTAATTGTGGCCATGGGTGGGGTTATTAAGAGTTCAAGGTTTAGGCTACCAGGTACATTAACTGTGGGACGATCCTTTTAAGATATTCGAAAATGGGCGACAGCACGGGCGCTAACAGAAATTTGTACAGAAAGGATAGGATGGGCAACATATGCTTCAAGCGAGCCAAACGTGTAGGCCTACTCATGTAAGTCCAGGAACGGGACGCGCCCGATCTTACTCCCTTACGCATGGGCGCCCATCCACGGGTAACTGTAATTATAATAGAACATTATATAGCGCCACTCAAATAGCACACTAATTAATCAGAGGTGCTCTCTGCACTATATGGTGCTAATTGTCATTTAGAACTACAATAAGTTAATTGAATAATTTAGCAAAACAATACACAGTAAACTGTAAGAGTCATGGGAGGCAGTGGCCATTAGGTATAGGCCTACAATAGCAGTTTGCAAGCAAATGTAATCCACTCCTGCAATCGTAAACTCTTTAATTTAGAGCCGGGGCAGAAAAACCTTTTAGCCTATACTTGATCACAAACAAGATGAAAGAAGCACACAGGGCCCATCAGGATCTCGCTTGCACGTGAAAAAGAGTTTAATAGACGCAACCATAAAACTATTAATACGGGTTTTCCTTGACGCAACAGCCTTGCAACGGCGATATACCCCACACGTGACATAAAGGTAAAATCTAATTAGCGCACCTTTGTCGAATCAACCGGCGCCATAGTTTCTCGCAGTAGAATGTCATCGTTCCCGGAAAGAAGCCATTAAACGGCGTGTGTGTGTGTGTACGTTTGTGCGCGCGCGCGCGCGTGTGTGTATCCACATGTAGTAAATCCCATTTTGTCGCGAACGACGGCAAATGCGACCTGCATTAAGGATTAACATTTGATTATGGAAACGCGAAAATGTAGAAATACATTTGTCGAGATTTGTGCGAGTACTGCCGACATTCCTTAGTCGATAGTGCGTCACGCAGGCGATGTCAGACCAATTTTCCGGAGTGGCGATGTACGCGCTGAGAGGTAGCATCTGGAAAGAACGACAGTAATGTCGCGAGACTGCTCACCGATATCAGGACTCGGCATGGTGATAAATGGCTGTGGTAATTGGAAAAAATTACCTGGGATTAAGGTGACTACAGTGTACAGTTGGAAAGCTAGACATTTTTATCTCTTTGCATTCTGCATGGTCACGTTCGAAACGGTTGTTTTCATACACTGCTCGCCCATACAGTGTGTCGTCACATCCTAATGTCAGCTCTTTCTAGTCATTGCTCTTAAGAGTATGGTCACACTCAGACCCAATGTAACACTATATGTAATGTAACAAAACATTTATATAGCGCCTTTCAAACACCTCCCAAGCACAAAAGTGCTGCTTACATGGCTATCTCACCCGCTATCTCCGTTGCTCTTCAAGACACATTGCATGCTTTGAAAGGGTATGGCAACTTCCAAATGTCTGCTTTTACAGGGTATTGGCACACCCGGAGACTGCTATTAAAGGGCATAGTCACACCCGCTAGAGCTTTTAACATGACTTTCAAAAAGACGGTGGTTAAACCCAAATTCTGTTCTTTCAACACATCACTCTTAAAAGGAGTATGGTCACACCCAAATGTCTGTTCTTTCTAGACACTGCTCTTAAAAGGTATGGTCACACCTATATGTCTGCTCTTTGAAGATAATATAGCTTTTAAAGGGTACGGTCACACTCAAATGTCTGCCATTCCCAGGCAATTAATGCTCTAAAAGATTGTGTTCACATCCAACAGTCTGCTCCTGCTAGCCACTGCACTGATGACATAATGGAACTGGTGGAAACGTGCGTCCTCTTAAAGCACCCGTCCGTAGGAAATTGTCGATCGTAACCAACACCGCCTGCTGAGAGTATGGAACTGACGGAATCGTGCATTCTCTTAAAGCACCCGTCCATAGGAAATTGTACATCGTAACCAACACTGCCTGCTGCTCAGGTCATAAAGAACGCAACGACCACCACGCAACACGGTCTACGCAGACTAATAACCGCGCCACTCTAGAAGCGAAAACGCCAACTGAGGCTGCTGCTGATGCGGATAGGGTTGCTCTTGCCTGCGCCAACTCACGTCTCACAAATAAAGCACTTAGTCCGGTTCCCGACTCTGGAACAACGAATACTTCTGAATAGGACTGTCAACCCAATCCTTCTGTTGACAATCCTTCTGATTAAATCCTTGTTCTCTTCGTACTTAACGCCTATTTAACGTTCACCTTTTGAACACTAATTCTACGTATAAGTATAACCTGAATTAATCAGCAACACAGTTTAATATCTTTTAGTTTAATAAGAAACAAACAGACAGAACTCAATTCGATTACAACTCAACTAGTCAGCCACACTACTACAGCGAACATACTCGAATTCAAACTTCTCTAGTCAGCATAATTCTTCGCGCCTCTTGACACACCTGTCTTCTGTGCGCCTAGTGAAATCTAATAATATACATATAGCGCGCCGCTGCCGATATCGGCCGGCCGCGCGTGTCACTAAGACTAAACGTTATACATCTATCATATATACATATACACGTGAAACTAAAGTAAGCGCACTAAATATATACGCTAAATATCTCGCACTGCAAGACTGTACACAAAACTCAGTTCACATTACCTCCTTCCTTTTTCTGGAATTGAGCAAATTAAATTTCAAAATTTGCGAAATTACCAAAATACATGAAACATATATATATATCTAACTAAATAATGAACAGTCTTACGATTACTTATAACCTTGACAAACAATCAGCAATAATATTCAATCTGCCCTTCTTGTACTTCACCTCAACATCAAAAGTTTGTAAGGCTAACGCCCAACGCACAAGTTTAGCAGACTTAGACATTGACTCAGTCAAATATGTAAGAGGATTGTGATCAGTAAAAATGAAAATTTTTGATCCAATTATAATTTCTTTTAACTTGTTTAGAGCCCAAACAATAGCATAGGCTTCCTTTTCCACAGTAGCCCATCTCTTCTGGGTATCAGTTAATTTCTGACTGATAAATGACACAGGGCGCTCTATTCCCTTGTCGTCCATCTGTGTTAAAACAGCACCGACTGCAAAGTCACTACTATCGCAGTACAAATTGAATGGTTTTCCCACTTCAAAAACATATAACACTACTTTGGATCGCACAGCCTCTTTAAGTAAATCAAATGCTTGCTGATGTTCAACAGTCCAATCAATCTTATCAGAAACACGTTTACTAGTTAAATCAGATAGCGGTTACGCAATCTGTGCAAAGTCCTTAATAAACTGTCTGTAATAATTAAAAAATCCAAGCAATTGCTTAACTTGCTTCTTAGTTTCTGGGATCTTCAAATTAGTCAAACTTTCAATTCTGTCTGGATTCATCTTTATCTTACCAGACCCAACCACATGACCGATAAACCTTACCTCACTCTTACCAAATATGCATTTTTTCAAATTCAAAGTAACGTTATGCAATCTCATTTGCATCAAAAATGCATCTAGATGCTGCAAGTGAACTTTCCAACTGTCAGAATGCACAGCAATGTCATCAACATACGGTTCTGCAAAGTCACTTATAGGCTGTAAAACTAAATTTATCGCCTTAACAAAAGTTCGTCCTGAATTTATCATTCCAAAAGGAACACGAGTAAATTCATACAGTCCATTATGTATTACAAAAGCTGTCTTCCATTGATCAGATTGTTTTACAGGACAAGTCCAATAAGCACTTCGACAGTCCAAAATAGAAATCACATTAGACTTTCCAACTTTGTTCAAAACGTCTCTGACAATCGGCATCGGATATTTACAATCCACTGTGAATGAGTTAATGTATCTGTAGTCACAGGCAAGTCTTAAAGATCCGTCTTTCTTTTTAACAATAACCAAAGGGCTTGCCATTCTGCTCGATGATGGTTTGATAATGTTTGTTTTTAACATTTCTTTGATCTGACGTTCCACTTCTGCTCGATAAATCAAAGGAATTCGGTATGCTGCAAATTCCTTTGTGTCTTGCTCTCTTGTTATACTGATTTGTGTATTGCAACTGCTTTTCTTGAGAGTAAGATTCTGCAAACAATAATGCTTTCTCCGTATTTTCTTTGAGTTCTTTCAAATGATTTTCGTGAAAAGGAATTATCTTGTGCCATTTCCTCGGGTTGTCTATTAGGTCCATTGTCATTCTCCTGAAGGCGACCTCTTCTCTTGAGACTGGAGTGATAGGCACTCTATCCATCACCAGACTCCTTGCCTTTAGTTGACACTTCTCGCAAGACTTACAAAATTTCACAATGTCTCTTCTCATCTTTGGCCATACAAAAGATAATTTTATTCGTTCTCTTGTTTTCTCTTCTCCTAGATGTCCTCCAAATACCGACTCATGTGCCAACTCCATCACTTTAATTCGTCTCTCTTTTGGTAACACTAGTTGATATATCGTCTGGTCTAATATCTGATATTTCTTATGCAATAAACCGTTGATCACACAGAATTCAGATTCTTTCTCTTGTGCTAACTTCCACCACGGCTTCAACGATTCATCCTTTCTCTGTTGCTCTTCGAACTTCTTCGAATCGGCAATCTGCACCTTTTGTTCTTCATCCATCTCTTCATCTCTATACAAGTCTCCTATCCCCACATCACATTCATTGTCTTCTTCAGTTTCATTTAATGTGCCATTCTCGCATGCAACCATCTCTTGCTCATTCATCTCTAATGTTACACCATCTCGCGATAAGCTTCGTTGCTCATTACTTTCGTTTTCCTCATCACTTGAACTTTCAGTTTCATTCTTCTCATCCACATCTACCATTTCCTGTTTCCGACTCTGCGCTCTCGTCATTACATTTGCTCGTACACTCACATCTCCTTGTATCGTTTTGACCTTCATCTGTGGTACGGCTTTTAATTCGGCAATTATCTCTGGATGCAACAAGAATCTTTCTGTACTGCCCATCTTTGCAATACTAGCACACATCAAGGTGACATAAGGTGTAAGTGAACACTGGATTTTACGCGGAAATCCCTCTTCTTCCACGTCACTACCACACAGTCTAACATCGACTTTCACTAACTTCGCAGGAATGGCATCTCCTGCCACACATTGCAAATTCACTTTTCCAATTTGTTCCACCTTCATGCCTTCCAGTAATTCTTCACTAATCACCGGAATTTCTGCACCCGAGTCGCTCAGTGCTTTGACTTTCACTGGCTCTTTACCGTCTACTGCACGAATTTCAACCTCGACATATTGCAAGAACGATTTCTTCAATATTCGACTGTCATCTTTTCCTATTACTTCTCTCTGAATTTCAGCATCCAATAGAATTTCTTTTTGAATACCACATTTCATTACTGACTTTACTTCAGTCTCTTGGTTTTCTTGACCCGTGGTTTGATTACCTGTATCACTAACCACTTGAATCAAATTCACCCTTGTGTGTTCTTGATTTCTACTAGAACTAGCTGCTGCCACTGGAACTGGACAAAATTTAACCAAATGTTTGTCTGAACCACAGTTGTGACAACGCTTCACCACCATACCTCGTTGTTCATTGCCTTCATATCTCTTATACTGCGTAAACGATGTGTTGCCTTCCCTCTTGGCAAACGGCGCTGACGATTTGTTAAATCCCTGACGACCAAACGTCACTTCTCTGGTCTCATTGGGTACAGGGACATTAGCCTTGACTTCTTTACCAATGAACTGATTCCCTGTTCCTGGATTACTTTTCCACTTTCCACTCTGGCTTTGGTTTACGGAACGTTGAGAAGGATAACTGTTTATATTTGGAAATGCAAACCCAATTCGATTGTTTACATGAATGTCTGCTAGGTCTGCCACTGCACTAGCTTGGAGACAGTCAGTTCCTTCCTTCGACAATACAAACTGTAGTGGACCTGGTGGTAAACATTCTTTTAGCTTATCCGCTACCAGCAAATCAAAGAGCGTATCATACTCTCTGTTCACGTTTCGACTTCTCACGTAATAGTTTAGCAAGTTCTTCAGTCTTGCCGTAAACATCGTATAAGTCTCTTCTGTCGTCTTCTTAGCATCCACAAATCTGGCTCTGTATTCTCTCGAAGTCAATTTAAATTCTTTTAATAAGTGCTGCTTGACTCTATCATAATTGTCTAGATCATCGTATGACAATCTATTCAGAACGGTTCGAGCTTTCGGCGTCATCAATGGTAGTAATAATTTCACCCAAAACGGCTTTTCCACAGCAAAACTGCGAAACGCGTTCTCGACTGTTTCAAAATATAATGGCACCTCCATCATATCAGTTGGCATTTGAGGCAATACATGCTTCATTGCATCACCTATTTTCTTAATTTTTGACACCAAAGTTTCACTTTCTTGCTGCTTCCTTCTTTCTGCTTCCCGTTCTTCTCTCATTTGCGTTTCTTTCAATGTCAATTTTGATTTCTCCAGTTTCAGACGTTCCTGTCTTTCTGTCTCTGCCTTTTCCAAACTTTCTTTCTGAAATTTGAGTTCTTCTTGTCTGATCTGTTCGGCGCGTTCTAACTCTAACGTTCGCGCTTTTTCTTTTTCTTCTTCACGCATTCTCTTTGCTTCAATCTGTTGCTGACGAACCTCTTCATCACTTTTTCTAGCTTTTTCAAATTCAATCATCTGCTCCAATCTTCTTCTTTCAGCATCTTCCCTATCTCTTTTCAACTGTTCTAACTGAATCTCAAACTGATTCTTTTGCAATTCAAGTTCTGCCTTACGCACTTGTTCTGCTTTATCTTCTCTCTCTCTCTGCAGACGCAATTCCTCTTGCCTTGCAAGTTCCGCTTTCTCTTCTTTCTCTCTCTGCAAGCGCAATTCTTCTTGCCTTGCAAATTCTGCCTTCTCTTCTTTCTCTCTTTGCAAGCGCAATTCTTTCTCTTCTTTCTCTCTCTGAAGACGTTCTGCTTTCTCTTCTTTCTCTCTCTGCAAGCGCAACTCGTCTTGTCTTACACGTTCTGCTTCTTGTCTCAGCTCTTTCTCTTCTTGTCTTCGTCTATCCTCTCTTTCTTTCTCTTCTTGTCTCCGTTTCTCCTCCCTATCTTTCTTTCATCATCATCCACTGCATCAACATCTCCATAGACATAGGCGCAGGAGGTTTTTCAATAGCCTTTTCGACGGCACCGCCAACGGCACCTTCTTCTTCGACTTCTTCTTTCACCCACACTTCAGCGAGTTCCTGTATCATGTCACCACGTGACATACCTTCTAATTGTTCTTCTTTAAAACCGGCTTTCAACAAACGCTGTTTCAGCCTTTCCGTAGACATCTTCTTAATATCTGCTTGTCTTTCAGCACTTAGTTTCTCCATCTTACTTGTTTACTTTGGTGATTTCTCTTTTCAAAGAAGTCACGGTTTTTCTTGTTGTGTGAATCGATAAACAAACGGGATTTCTTTTATATTTGTTCGTGGAAAACAACGAAATTTTTATACCGTTTCTCGTGTTCCACCGTCGTTGATATCGTAAGCTCGTCACACAGCAACAACGCGTAGATTCTTCTAACACCGTCGTAGATTCTTCTAACACCGTTGTAAATTCTTTTATCACCGTCGTAGATTCTTCTATCCGCCGAAGGAGGTGATAACGTGAATTTTAATCCACCGTGAGTAATTATTCCACCGTGAGTAATTATTCCACCGTGAGTATTTATTCCACCGTGAGTATTTATTCCACCGTGAGTATTTATCCACCGTGAGTTATTTATCCACCGTGAGTTCTTATCCACCGTGAGTTCTTATCCACACCGACGCTGCCACCAATAATGTCAACCCAATCCTTCTGCTGACAATCCTTCTGATTAAATCCTTGTTCTCTTCGTACTTAACGCCTATTTAACGTTCACCTTTTGAACACTAATTCTACGTATAAGTATAACCTGAATTAATCAGCAACACAGTTTAATATCTTTTAGTTTAATAAGAAACAAACAGACAGAACTCAATTCGATTACAACTCAACTAGTCAGCCACACTACTACAGCGAACATACTCGAATTCAAACTTCTCTAGTCAGCATAATTCTTCGCGCCTCTTGACACACCTGTCTTCTGTGCGCCTAGTGAAATCTAATAATATACATATAGCGCGCCGCTGCCGATATCGGCCGGCCGCGCGTGTCACTAAGACTAAACGTTATACATCTATCATATATACATATACACGTGAAACTAAAGTAAGCGCACTAAATATATACGCTAAATATCTCGCACTGCAAGACTGTACACAAAACTCAGTTCACAAGGACAGACAATACACAAACAGATAGAGAGAGACAGACACACACACACACACACACACACAAATATACAGACACACACAGAAACACACTTGAACAGACAGACACGCAGAAAGGATACACTCATACACACACCGAGAGTTTAACACGCAGAAAAACAGACATGCATAAACAGGGACACAGAGACAAACGGGCACGGACAGACAGAAATACACGGACATAAACCGCTCAATACAAACTCACACAGAGACAGGCAAACAAAAGGTCGTGCAGAGGCAGACGATAAATTTTATAAGGGGCTGAATAATTGTTCAGAGGTTCCCAATCTGAACGCCTTTTTCCTCATTTATTTCGAATATTTTCAGTATAGTCTCCAAAAGCCTCCAACTCAAAACGTGCCTTATCCACGACGTTTTTATGTGTCTGGTTCCAATAAACGAATTTGATTGATTGATCGAGACCCTATTCGACAGACAAGGTCCGAGGCGTCTCAAGAGTGACCTATGGAAGTCCCGCGGAAGTAGTCAAGGACGTGAGTAACTCTTGACGCCAGTCCGTTCGATCAGGTAATGCATGCGCGCAACCTAGGGCCCAATCGGTCTCCCGCGAAGGTCGCCGAATATTTGTTCAAGCTGTGCGCTTTGTTTGTCGTCCCTTTTCGCGGCCAGCACGCTCGAAAAATCGATTGGCATTGAGAGAGAGAGACAGAGAGACTCGGAAGTCTACACGCGATTTCAACCGTCTGCAAAGCCTTAACGATGACGACATTAACGACGCATTGAGCTAGATTCCCATTCGCGCGTCGACGTCACTATTTCATGACTCCGGCTAGCGCAATCTATCCATCGCTGCGAGATTAGTTGGACGTGGAGGCGGAGATGGATATGGCTCCCGCAAGACTCGTTGTTCCGGATACGGACCGAGGCTTTGTCGACAAGCAAGCCGGAGTGGCTTCGTCGTTAAGGTCAACGAGCCATAAAATCCGGCGATGGATTCCGAAAAGTATTAGGTTGTTTTAATCTAGTTAAGTCAGACGATAGGACGTAGAGGAACACGGTATCAGAGCGGTCGTTATCAGAATTATGTCCATGAATGATTCAAGACGACCAATCAAATCAGTCCGAACACTGATAGGTTTTCTTCAAAGCGACTCTACCAGTTGGTAAGGTAAGGTAAGATCAGATAAGGTACGGTAAGGAAATATATGGTATACGGAAAAGAAAGGGTACAGATATGGTACGATAAAGTGGTAAGGTAAACAAAGGCATGGTAAGGTAAAGTGATGGGGTGAAGTAACAGAAGATTCGACAAGATAGGTAAGGAATGATGAAAGTAGGGTACTGCAAGTAAGATATGTTAACGAGAAGTACCTTACCTTACTTATGTCGACATCTAAAGTCAGAAGCCACCCTGACCTTACATGTCTTACACGACCTTCAGTAAGATAAGGTGAGAAAGGGTAAGGCAAGGAAATTGCTCACCATTAAATTAAAGTACTATATTGTAATTGGAACTGGAAATTCAATATAGCACCACTTTAAGAGCAAACCAATCAGAAGCGCTCTCTACGCTAGCCTATACGATGTTAAAAGTCATTATGACCTGGCATCAGTGGTGTAGTCCTAAAAAATGAAGTGGGGGAACGCCTAAAAATTGAAGTAGCAACTGTAGCAAAAAGTGCAATCTTGCAAGAATTTTGCATAGTGTGAGCGCTGCTATTTTTGAAACTGTTGAATGTAAAAAAATAACAAAAAAATTAATAAATGTAATTATGTAAATTTATACATAGGAATTTGTTATTTGTAACATATTGTATTCAAGTATTCAAACAGTTTCCATACCTGTACAGATAGTACAGGCTTAATGCTAAAGTACAGTGACTGTCAGTCTGTCAGTGAGTCAGTAGCTACAGTCAGACTGCCAGTAAGTAAGCAGTTGAAACTGTGAGTCTTGAAGTCTTCTTTGTTCATTTATTTCAGCAGAAATGCTGCAAAATAGTGAGGGATCGCGTTCCCTCCCTGGAAAAAAAGTGCGGGAACGGCGTTCCCCCGCGTTCCCGCCCCACTACACCACTGCCTGGCATGTCATCAACAAGCCAAGCAATGTATAGATAACTATAAGAGTCACCAGTGATGGGCCCACACACAAATGTAGAGTCCAACCAACGAATTCCCGTCAACAGCCAGAGGCGTAGATGGGGTTGCAGGGGGGGGACTAATTTATCCCAGATAAATTTATAAGAATTTTGGCACCAAAAAATGTTCAATTAAGTATATCCTCATTACCTACAAACCAGTTGACAGGTATGATTTTGGTGCCCCGTTGAGCATTAAGGGGCACCATATACTATCTGTATTTTTCATATTTATTTCATTAAAATTCGCTGTATTTTGAAAATGTGAAATGAATAAAACAGGGAGCGGGCGCCAATTTCATAGTTCGTCCCCGGGCGCAAAATATCCTAGCCACGACACTGCCCACAGTTCACAGAAACCAACATGTTCCGAGTTTCAGAGGCAAGTGGCGTCGATAAAGTGGAGAGGCGACAGGTGGTAGCGATTGCACCACTCGAAGACGCACCGCCGAGAAGTACGTTTCCTTCAACAATGCTCCAACAAATCGTGGTTCTTAGGTTAAAGGAGAGTTTGGTTTATGTACACATAGGATAATAGCAACCATCAGCTGAACAAGATGATCCATCATTGGTCATGACATGGCCTGACAACGAAATGCCATCAACACAAGCATTCTGCCTGTGGTGATGATATCAATACTGGACACGGAGTCGGTCAAACACAAAGTCACATACAGACGAACGCAGACAGAGAGGCGCACAGACATAGGCCAACAGCCGCAGAAACTGATTCGTACAGGCACATACACAGACAGAATACACCAGACAAGGAGTTTGGAAGACTTACTATATATAGGGCACTGGTCCCTCTGAGCACAACACCCCCTGCACAGAAGGCTCTGAAGACCATGCAACGGAAGGGGTACAAAGGCAGGACAAATGTAATGTGTAGGTCAGAAGGGTAATTATGGCTGTATGCAATTCCTGTGCATTTAATGCTACAAAACATTGATATAGCGCCTCTACGACATCTGTCAAAAGTGCTGCTTGCATGGCTATCTATAGCTGATCTAAACAAATGCGACTCTATGTAAGGCATGTAAGTACTGTAAAATTACCATCGGTCACCCTCCTGTCAAACACGTCTGTCTAATCAGGGGTCATCCATAAAGGACACACGCAATAAATGACCTAGTCCGACCCCTCCTCTTGTCTGCATTAGGCATTACCACCCCCATCTCCTTTGCATACGTCCGCTCTCTATGCAAGGAAGCGCTAACGCCCAGATTAGGTTATGCTGCTGATATTTCTGGGTTACATAACTACGCTACGGGATGGAGTACTTTGATACTGCAGGGTTAACTCTGCTACGGGGTGGGGTACTGTGATACTGCTGGGTTAACTCTGCTACGTGGTGGGTAGTTTGATACTGCCACGTCTAGCAAAGGGACTCTCACTGGATCCACTGTTGATTGGTTGGTTAATTAGCCTACTGCTGTGTCATAACAAATAATATCATTGACAGAGATGTTCCCTCTGAGCAAAACCTCTGCCCAGGTCCGCATCTGAATGACCTCTCCCTCCTTACGGACGTCCTCGTAAAACAGGAAACGTGATGCCTGTTTACGTCCTGGATACATTAAATCTGGATACATCAGTGTCTGAGGCCTCAAGACACGACTTATTATATATATAAATATATAAATACATATATATATATATATATATATATATATATATTGTATGGACCCAGCACATTTAGTTAGCTGCTATACGACAAATGTAGTGACCGTTTGGCGTCTTCCCTGCTCATTTTTCAACCCATTGATCAGGTGAGATGCTTCACCACCGCTGTCCGTTTGAATGGGTGCCACTCCCTTTAATGTCCCCGTTTATGGACCGCGTTAGCCTGCTATTCATATCTCTGAAATAAGCCATCATCAGTACAATATCTACGAGTGCTCTGTGCATGGGCGCATTATAGTGTAGTCCCTTACCAGACATAACTTTGGATACAACAGTAGCAGGCGTTGCGTTAAAGTATGCATTAATTTCGCAGTCTATCCAGGCGCCGGGCGGCGGTAGGGAAATTATTGGAACGGACATCCGGCTTCGCCGAGATGAACGCCAAGCAGCTAAGTCTGAACCCGCGGCACGCTTATAGAGTCTGAACAAGCAGAGGCTAAGCATTGAGACATAATGGGACTGGACGTCTTGGAGGAGAAAATGACAGGATGAGGCTTAGTCGTAGACGTGTGTTTGATCAACGATTGATAAATATCCCATGGACGGATTCACACAACGTGGTTTAAGGATTAAGATTGACAACGTGGTTTAAGGATTAAGATTGACAACGTTGTTTAAGGATTAAGATTGACAATGTGGGACACGGTAGCCGATTGGTTAGAACGCTCGCCTTGTAACCCCACGGGTTCGAGTCTCCACCCCGAGACGGTTACTGTGCAGGGACCTTGAGTAAGTCCTTCACTCACTATTGCTTAGAGCCATCGATTGCTGCTCTGTTGGCACTTGATAAATGTGTAATAATAATAATAATAATAATAATAATAATAATAATAATAATAATAATAATAATAATAATAATAATAATAATAACTGTCCCAGAAAAATAATAAAAACCATTCCAGAAAAACAACTGATATAATCTGTAAGACCCTGAGGGAACGAAGTACCTCAGAGCAAAAAATAAATAAATAAATAATAATAATAATTTAATGATAATAAAAATAATAATAATAATAATAATAATAATTTCTCTGATTTCTTGGAGATGAACATTTGCTCCTAAGATAATTTTTTCTTCCTGATGGATTATTTTACCTCGGGTAAAAAAATAATAATAACAATAAAGAAACCAAAATGCGGCCAAACACAACAGGGACAGCAACAGAGAAGAACAAAAGGCAGAACAAAAGAGAGAACAACAAAGGAAAACAGTTTGATAACAAATCTCATCCAATCTAGTGCAGAAACTCCTAATCAAATCTGTTACTTCTATAGCGCCGCTATCCTAATCCCCGAGGCAACTATCTTCTCGGACTCCCTTCTTGGCTTTCGACCGTGGACTCACCCTGGAATTTGGCTTGTACAACAATTTTGATTAGAAGCGTGTCTAACGACCATCAACCGATGCCCTGAGCATTGACAGTGGCGCTATATAAGTTCTTAGATAAGATTACATTAGGGTAACAACTCGAGTGGGATATTATGCCGTAAAATGCGCTAAACAAATGTCCAGCTACAACTGGCATTGTAAAAATGCCAGACGACTATTGTTCGGGTTGTAACACGATTTCGATTTTCGGGACTTGTGTCGATTTTCGGTGACAAAACAGAGACCGTTTGGTATTCCACTGGGACAGCCTCGCGTCCGTACAGCGGAGACGGAAGGCACGGGAAAAACGCACCCGCCGTGGCAGCACTGTGGCGCCGCCGAGCGACGGACGATTCTGTTTAATGGGAAAACAGCCGCAACGCGAAAGCTGCACGAAACGGTCTCCATGGAAACGGGGAGAGCGTTTTCACGACAGCGGAAGCCGTTTGTACAGGCCGACGACGACAAAGCAAATACGGCCGGATGACGTCATCCACTATCAGGACGACAAAATTAATGACGAAAGCGTTTCATGGTGAGGCAAGGTAAGGCGTGATAAATTACGTTACGGCAAAGTAATTGCCGAAAAAATAAGGCAACGCAAGGGTAAAGACGGTAAGGTAAAATTATGGATATGGTGGTAATGTAAGGTAAGGTAATTAGACATGGTAAGAGAAGGTTGTATGACAAGGAGGAAAGGTTAAGCAGGCGTAAAGTGGGTAAAGGAAAAGCAAGTTAAGGTGATTTGACTCCCTTACCCGACGGGGTTTCCTGGGTGGGATGCTGTACAGTTAGGCTCTGTTGCTATTATTTCATTTATGATCTAACGTCATTATTACTTTTATACTTTTCTTTCCTCTTTGTGTAAAATTGTATGTAAAGCGCTGTGCGTTTGCTAGCGTTTATTAAAGAATATACTTACTTACTTACTTACTTAGTTTATGTAAGTTACGGTAAGCTAAGGTATTTAATTTAAAGTAAGGTAAGCTAAGGTAAGCCAAGTTAAGGTATGCTAAGGTAAGTTAAGGTAAGCTAAGGTAAAGTAAGTTAGGGTAAGCTAACGTATGGTAAGTTAAGGTAAGCTAAGGTACGCCAAGGTACGCTAAAGTAAGCCAAGTCAAGGTAAGCTAAGAAAAGTTAAGGTATGTTAAGGTAAATTAAGGTAAAATACGGCAAGTAACGGTAAATTCACGCAAAATAAGGTTAGCTAAGGTAAGTCAAGGTAAATAACGTAAGCTAAGGTATTCCAAGGTAAGCTAAAATAAGCTAAATCAAGGTAAGCTAAGAGAAGTAAATCAAGGTAAGCTAAGAGAAGTTAAGGTATGTTAAGGTAAGTTAAGGTAAAAAATAAGGTAAGTTAAGGTTAGATAGGTAAGTCAAGGTAAAATAAGGTAATTTAAATTCATGAATTATTTTGAACTAGTGTATTTGCCCGTCATACTTATGACGGCAGTGTATATCGTTGGTTAAAATGCTCTGATCGCCGTCGTCAAGACCGTCGTCAAGACCGCCGTCGTCAAGACGGCAGTACTGACGTCACAAACGGTTTCACAATAGAACAGAAACCGTTTGTGACGTAGCGTCCTACGACGGACACACGTAAGGAAACTATATGTATAGATTTTGCACCTATTACCTACATGTACAAATCTTGGCCCAAACTACCATACACCTAAAAGCACTCACTGCTCAGTAATATTAAAACTGAAACATTTTAAAAAGCCAAATTTTGCTCACGAAAACAGTTGGCATGGTAACACAACCTACAGCTTAAACGAACGATAAAAAAACCGCCGTTGCCATGACGACAGAAGAAAGCCGAATCCATACCACAGAGCGAAGTGACGATGCTGCTCTCTTCGTGGACAAACTTTCGTGTAACCGCTTCCTCCATGATTTGTTTCACCTAAAAATATATTCAGACAATTTCCGTCAGGATCCAGTTTCAATCACGATTCGTCGCACCCGCTGGATCTTCCTTAAGAAGTCATTTCGCAAATTCAATTTGCTTTCGTCTGATTAATGCGGTTTATCTGCTTCGCAAAAAGTGCAATTCCAAACTCTCCTTAGCGCGCTCCTTATTTCGTTTTTCCTGTCAACTTGTAGTCGTCCAATTTGCACAAGTGTGACAGAGTACAAGGGTTCTGGAATTTTTTATTTTTTGCCCCAAGGTACTTCAGATCTCTCACGAATTAAAAATTTATTATGAGAATACAAAAAACCCATTCTGGAACGGCATATTATTATTATCATCATCATCATCATCATCATCATCATCATCATCATCATCATCATCATTATTATTATTATTAACATTATTAGTATTATTATTATAATTATTATTATTATCATTATTATTTTTTTTGCCCCGAGGTACTTCAGATCTCTCAGGAATTAAAAATTTATTATCATTATTATTATTATTATTATTATTATTATTATTATTATTATTATTATTATTATTATTATTATTAATCATTTATTAAGCACCACTATCTAATTACCAAACACACAATGGCACTGAGCAACTGTGAGTGAAGGACTTAGCCTACTGTTCTGATTCATGCCGTTTGTACTCCTATCGGTCCACACACAGTTACCATCTCACGGGAGTCTAAGGCAAGCTAAGATACGTTAAGGTAAATTAAAGCTCGAAGCCATGCTCTCCGCGTTACAAGGTGAGCGATCAAACCAATCGGGCTACCGTCTCCCACAGTCACCTTCATCTAGCTCGCCCCACAGTTCTAAACATGTTTCACTGACTCATTTCACTTATTTTGCCAATTTGTAAACTTTTGCATCTATCTGATTTTATTAATCAGGAATATACCTACTTATTTTGCTTACCAGTGTTTTTCCAGTTTGTAACAATTTGTAAAATATTTGTAGTCACTAACCATACCTACTTGCCACATTTCGCTTACACGACCAATATTACTTATTTGACTTATTTTGCCAAGCTGTATAGTTTTTAGCCAATTTATTGCCCTTGTTTTGCAATATGTAAACTATATCATCTACTCATGGTTGGATATTTTACCACTTTGTAATTACTTATTCGCCAAGGGGAGGCGGGATAGAGACTAGAGTAATGGTAACACTCATGGCCAGGAGAGCATTAGGTTCGCGGATCGATTCCCTTAACCCCCCTCTAGGGCGATTCCCGTAACCCCCCCCCCTCTAGGGCGGCATCTTGCATGACTGCCAAACCGTGTGTTAATTACGATCTTGATTGTACTTTCATGTTTCAATGTAATCTTACTGCGTCTGTCAGTTTGAAATAATAAAGAATATTATAAAAAATACCTCTCACTCCGATTTCTAAATATCTGTGATGCCAGGGTTTACGGAATCTCACTTACTAAAAGTACTTAAAGGGATTTCCCAACACAACAAAAATTGTGCCACAGAAGACTTCTTTGTTTCAAAGTTATAAAATTTGAAAATCAGAGAGAGTCAGACACTCAATGGGTCAAACACAAAGTCACATACAGACAAACACAGACTGACAGGCGTGCACAGACATAGGCCAACAGTGACAGAAACAGACTCAAACAGACACATACACAGACAGAAAACACCAGACAAATATACAGGTCTACAAGTACAGAATTAATAATAATAATATTCCTGTTTATGGACAAGCTTAGCTCACTGACAAACTGCAGGAAGTTACACTGGAACAATTGAAACATGACGGAACAATTACCAAGATCTTAATTAACACATGTCTTGGCAGCCTGTAAGGCGCCCGCTCATGTTACTGCTGCCCCCTAGGAAGTGAAAGGCTGAGTCGACCTAGAGAGGGCTTACGGGTATCAAACCGCGACTTTTCAGGATCTAATGCTCCCCTAGGGAGTGGAAGACTGAGTCGACCTAGAGGGGGCTTACGGGTATCGAACCGCGACTTTTCAGGATCTAATGCTCTTCAAGCCAGAGTGTTACTATTCATCTACCTCCACTCCCCCCCCGCCCCCCCCCCCCCCCCATACACAGAAATACACAAACAAGCACACGGAGTGACGGAGACTCACAGACCCAGATACTCAAGTGTAACACAGGCAGAAACATACACACAGAGAAAGATAACGACACAAACAAACAAAGACGGACAAAGAAACTGGCAGATAGAAACGGTGGGACAATGACCAACTCTAAAGAACAGGCCCCCTCCCCCAAACTCATAGGCAGGCGCAGTCAGAAGTTCCTGCGTCTGTGTGGTCACAGACACACAGGAAGACATTCAGTAGCACAATGAGGCATACATCTACGTAAATTGACCGCGAAACCCCCTACAATCTGCTGCCTCCAACAAAGCACACTCCAGAAACCCTCTGCTAAATCATAATAATGCAACAACAGACGCGCTCTGTTTCGATAGTATTGTATTTCTGTCTTCTGAACTCCCATCAGCGGCAAAATATTCACTTACAAACAACAGGATTTCCTGATATTTGGCCGACTAAACATTTCCCACAGTGAAACCCTGTCTTTTCTCAATAACAAGAAGAGCAGTCCCTTAAGAGCCAACCTGAGGCAGCCATGGGTAAGAAGTCTTAGCGACTTCATTTTCTTAGCCTCGGCATATATGGGCGGGTGGCCAATCCTCTCAGTGTGAGTCAGTGTAGGCCCTACTTGAGATGAGATGTATACGGGCGCAGGTGGAGCAGAAATCTCGAAACAGAATTTGTGCCCTGGCGGGGATTTTAACCCCCAACCTCTTGACTGATAGTTCGGCATGCTAACCACTACATAAACCATACTAGACATCAACAAACCGCAGAATAAGCTACACATGCTGTTGCTGAACCTCTGAAGGCAGCTCTAAGTCTTCAACGTCTTCTCGGACTTCATTCTTGGCTTTCGACTGAACTCACCCAAAAATTTGGCAACCACAAAGATTTAGATTAATAATTATCGACTGATGCCTGAAGTATTATTATTTTATCAGCACTATAGAAGTTCTTAAATTAGATTAGAGCAACACAAAATCATCGACAAATACACTCTTGCAATTTGATTCTCATTAATTTCTAAACATCTCTACCACCGTCATCAGATCAATTGCTGGTCTTTATTAAGAAAAGTCACATTACAAAATGACAATCCTCTTGACAGAACCTGTCAAGATGTACACTGTACAGGGCCCAAACGCCTACAGACATGCAGTGCAACGGAACAAGCAATCTCACACGATACTTCAATGTAAAACAGCATAATGTAATAGCATGTAATGTACTGTATACACTGTACAGCAGTGCATTGTACTTCAATGTAATACAAAGTAATGTAATACAATATAATGTAATGTAATGTGTATAATACAATTTCATGTAAAATAATGTGATGTAATAGTATATCAAGTGCATGAAACCAGTGAGTATGACACAAGCACCTACTCTAACAGCAGGGTATGCCAAAGAAGAAAAGCAGTCCCTTAAGCTAGCCTGAGAGGCAGCCATGGGTATGAAGTGTTAGCGACTTCATTTTCTCAGCCTTGGCATATGAGTGCGAGTGGCCAGTCCTCTCCCTCACCGTCTCACCTTCCCACCGACAGTGTACAGTCAGTGTACTCATTACAGCTGAGTTGGCTAGGGGCACAGTTGGAGCAGAAACATCAAAACAAATTTCTGCCCTGGCGGGATTTGAACCCCCGACCTCTCAGCAGAAAGTCCAGCCTGCTAACCAATAGAATATCGTGCACCCTATAAATAACATGTCAAATCAGACATATAAGTCCAATACTCGGATATGGAGCGGAAAACGTTGCCGAGGAACTGTTCAAAGAGGATTGGATGATAGTGAATGGAGGTTTACTGACCAATGAAAAGGCATTTCTGTAGAGAGAGAGAGAGGCCATGATGAATGCGCTGTTTTATTACGGCGAATAGCCGATGAAATTCCCCGATGACACAAAAGCTTGGACGGAATTGCCGAAGGGAGGAAATCGTATATTTTCCACCAGTGTTCTCGTTCTGTTCTGAGTGTCGTTCACGGACATATGACAAGTCCTTGTTAGTTGCCCACAATACGCCTTCTGCCTCTGGGTCTTGGATTTTATTCCTGGTACGAGTTTGATAAAGACATTGTCGGATACGGCAGTCGACTGGTTAGAGTGCTTGCTTTGTAATGCGGAGAGTAGAGGTTCGAGCCTCCTTCTCTGAGACGATTGCTGTGTAGGGACCCTGAGCAAATCCTTAACTCCTTACATTGATGCTTGGTCATTAGATAGTGGTGCTAAATAAATGCACAACAGTAAGAAATAATAATTAAATCAACTACAAATAATAACTTAATCAACCATGGGATAAACTCGTCTACAGGATCCACATAACTTAAAAGTATTTCCCAAAATGGTTTACAGTAATGCGAAGTCCATTAAACGATCATCAATTCGTTCCAAATTCTCTGGCCCTCGGCTTGTGGATAATAAACCCACGGGTTCTAGAGATGAGGCAAATGCAAATCATCTAACACTTTGTCCGAGTACTCTATTAACTAACACCTGAACACTTTAGACATTTCTTTTTGTGTGCTCATGAATTCATGGTTTCCTATCCTCAACATCTCTTCAAGTTTAAAGTCGGTCTGTGAGAAGTTTACTCCATAACCTGGAATTCTACCAGATTTATATAGCACCCCAAGAAAGACTCATCAGTGGCACTCCTGACCTCACAACAAAAACCACAGCAAGTAGGAAAGAAGGGGTTCTCCTCTTTCTACAATAATTACTATTAATACTTTATTAGTAGTAGTAGTATCATCATTATTATTATCATCCACAGTATAGCACAGAAGCTTTCTGGAATAGGTTACCTAGCATCTTGGTCTTTCTTCACCTTTATTCCATACACACTTGTGAAAACCATTTTGCTCGATCCTGGTTTTCCATCGTTAGGTCGAGAGTGCATCTGATGAGTTTTCTTGAAGAGGAGCTATATAAATCCGCAATTACTTTAAATACATTATCACTATATTGCGTTTATTACAGGCACATGGTCAGTAAATCAGAATATGAGTTGCTGAGCAATTGTGATGGAAGGACTTGCTCAAGATCCGTATACACAGCAACCATATCAGAGGAAGAGGCTCAAGCCTGTACACTCTCAGCCTTACAAGCCAAGCACTTCACTCATCCGCCACTGTGCTCCAAAACCAATCGGCCGCTGTTCCCACAAATTATTAGCTATTTTAGGAAATCATAAATTTAATTGGGTGTCTCTGGTGAGACTCTCTTGACGAAGTCTCTATACATCTGTGATCAGAATTACAATTAGTTGGACTGGAGTTTCTGCCTGACTGTTCAGTTTGAATTAATATTACATATATTCTTCAATTAAATTGGATAAAAAAAATTGGAGAAGAACAAGTCCCTTAAGCAAGCCCTGAGGCAGCCATGAGTATGAAGTGTTAGCGAATTGGTTTTTCATAGCCTCTGCATATGATAATGAAGGTGGGTGGCCAGTCCTCTCCCTTGCCGTCTCATCTTCCCACCGACAGTGTACAGTTAGTGTACTCATTATAGCTAAGTTGGCTAGGGGAAGCAGGTGGAGCAGAAATCTCTAAACAAATTTTTTCCCTAGCGAGGATTTGAACCCCGACCTCTCAATTGACAGTCCGGCATGCTAACCACTAATACTATCGAGCACCCCCCCCCCTGATAAAATAAAAAAGTATCCAATAAATACATCATGCGCAAAAATCTTCTACATCACCAACTTTTGAGAAAGACGCAACAGAGAGAAAAACACAGCAGATCTAAAATTTTAAAAACACCACAGTGCAGTAACTTCCCACCAGTCACACTTAATGGTCCACTGCAGTCCCCATATTTTTTTTAATTTATTTATTAATTATTATTAAGTGCCATTACCTAACAACTAAGCAGCAATCGACGATGCTGAGCAATTGTGAGTGAAGGACTTGCTCAAGGTCCCTACACAGTACCTGTCTCAGGAGAGGAGATTTGAACCAGTACTCATCGTGTTACAAGGCGAGCGCTCCAACCACTAGACTAACGTGCCCCGCATTGTGCCCCTGGTGGGGACTCATCGCAATGTCGGCTGAATGAATGTATGTACATATATATGTCTTAGGTATGCATGTATGTATGTATGTGTGTATGTATGTATGTATGTATGCATGCATGCATGTATGTATGCATGTATGTATGCATGGCATTGCATGTATATATGCATGTATGTATGCATGCATGTATGCATGTATGTATGTATGTATGCATGTATGTATGCTTGCCTTGGTCGTTGCCAGAATTTTTGCCCTGCCCAGAATTTGTATGGGGCATAAATCGCCCTCTGCACTGGATACTTGCATGACAGCCCT
Source organism: Allolobophora icterica (assembly GCA_963556255.1). Classification (NCBI taxonomy): domain Eukaryota; kingdom Metazoa; phylum Annelida; class Clitellata; order Crassiclitellata; family Lumbricidae; genus Allolobophora; species Allolobophora icterica. Next base: position 28,287,814 of record OY744614.1, read on the forward strand.
GGCTAAGCCCTGTTAACAAAAATGCCTGGCGCGGCCACAGGCCTGTCGGCTGACAACAGGTTGTCTGGGCCACGTCGCTCCTACGCCTTACAGTCTACCCACCACGTCGCTCCTACGCCTTGTAGTCGACCCACGCAGGCTGGCTAGTGTTGCACCAGAATGGCCCAGTATCAGTATATATTACACAAGAATGCGGACGTGAAATCGGCCACAGTGAGACAACTTACAAAAGCCTGAACGCCATAAAGGACCTGTCAGTTAGCTGTGCTCTTCACACACACAATCCACAGTTAATTGATTTAGAAAAAAGTCAAGCCGGCAAACTTACGGGCCAGGCAGCTGCGGAAAGATTCCAGGTGTCAGGTCAACGTGTTGCAGCTGGAGGGTTTAGCATTGTTTTAAATGTTACATTATTCACAACAGACTAATCCACATCAGAGGCGTTAATCACAGGTTGGCCCAGCCATAAATATTTCAGCAAGGGATCTTGCAACTGGCCAGGCCCCGGCAATATTTCAGCTGCAAAATCGGTATACAGGCAGCTATGCATCTTTGACTGAAAACAGTTCCAATTCTTTGCCTACTTACTTACTGTTTAATGCATTTTCACTATTCCATGCTCCTGATGTCAAATTAGCGACGAAAACAAGCATCAGGTTGATGTTGTACTGTTAATTTCTAAAATATAAATTTTTTTAAATGTCTCGAAAATTTACAGAACTACTTATGAACAACTAGGCATAACTGCAAATGCTTCCAAATTCAGGACTTCAACCCTTACTGTAGACCACACGCTTTGCTCTGAATCCTGAGGAGCTTTGCCACAGATCCCCACAATATGCAAGCTCAGCTAAATATGGCTATCATATGACTGTCATTGATATTTTTAACTCACATAACATAAATGAAAACATTTTTAAAGCACAACTTCAAGGAAAACTCATCCGTAGTGCTTCCGACCCAACAAGGGACACGCGCAGTGACCTTTTCTTCGACCCTGGCTCATTAATTTTATGGTTCTATATAAATCATTTGTTGTTGTTGTTATTCCTATTATTATTATTATTAGCTAATTATACCACACTCTCCTCATAAAACACTGCCTTTGGAAGCAATTCAGTAGTGCAGAACCAAGCAGCGATGTGATATACACAACAGCTCTAATGAAACACAATCAGGATTCAAGTGCCCAGCCATATTTTTAAACATCGTGGCTGTAAATCCGGGAAGGCGGAGGGGCGACTAAGTATAGAATATCCTGTTGAACAAACATAAAGAACTGAGTGTGAAATAAACACACGTTATAAAACACATTTACATAAACATCCAGAATATCACATGAGCACATAGAATACCATATCTGTTTCAGAAAACAGTACAAATCACACCCCACAATGTGAAAATTATGAGTCAGAGGTCACAATTCTGATGCATATGAGGTATGCCCTAACCTCACACCCCCGCCCCCAAGGTCAGAGGACACAACATATTTTTGTCCCACACCTGTTTATATCATTATATTTAACAGTCACTACATTATATTTAACAGTCACTACATTATTGGAGGCCTTCGAGATGTGGGTGTGGCGCAGAATGGAGAGAGTTAGCTGGGCGGAGCGGAGGACGAACGAGGAAATCCTGCAAATGGTAGAAGAACAAAGATCACTCATAAGTACTATACGCGGACGACAAAGGAAATGGATCGGGCACATCCTAAGGAGTGAGACACTGCTAAGAGACATCATGGAGGGAAGGATGGAGGGGAGAAAGACGCGAGGAAGACCGAGGGCAATGCTGCTAGACTGGATGATGACAGAAGAAGAAGGATACAGTGGACTGAAGAGAAGAGCACAAGACAGAGAACGATGGCGTCATTGGTCATACGAACCTGCCGGTGGGCAGAGAACATAAAGAAGAAGAAAGAAGAAGACATTATAGTGTCATTTGTTTCATAAGTTTTTAATTTTAAAGGTATGTAGAGGCCTGTGCTACATGCAGTCAGTTCAGTGACCACAATAACATCAATAAGTGCTACTGAAAAATGACATACATGCACAAACTTCCATTTTTAAGTGTCCTCCACCTTTTCTACCACATTGCTACCACCACCACCACCGTATGTTATATCACATAAAAATATTTAGTCCATTTTGCATAAAAACAAATTAAATCACATCAATGAGATATTAGCTGAGCTTAGCACAGTTTAACAAGTAATTCTTGTATTCCTACCTCTTTCTTCACAGCCTTAAGCAATTTCTCTCGAGTATCAGATTCTGCAAACAGTAAAACAAATCTGGCTTAAAGTAATTCTCGTGATAATATAATCAGACAAATTTATGTCTGCAACAATTAACGGTTGCACGAAACGCAGTATGAGAATTGTAGAAAAAAGACTGGGGGGAGGGGGTTAGACCTTGATTTCATGTGGAGTTGGGGTTGCAATGAAGACTTTACTATGGGGACCTAAGAAAGACTAGGGGGTTGAACCCCCCAACAATTCTCACCCTGAGTCGAAACGTACCTAAAACACACGAGGATAGCAATTATGGAGTGAATTTTTGCTCTGGCCTTTCTACAGCCCTCTTCATCTGGTTCTCTGTCCCCAGTTCAAATGTCTAGTTGCACCACTCCTCACGACATTGAACCTCCTCCTTCAGCTTGCTGTCCCCATCCATCCATCATTATCAGTCTAGCAACATCTGTCTAGGCTGGCTTGACTGTTGCTTCTTGCCCTCTAACTTAATCTGTTCAGACAGTGTGTATTAAGTATCAAAATAATTTTTAAATAATTTTTAAATCACTACTGACTGAGGCCTTGTGTGTTACTGCAAAAGCACAATAGAAGTCTTCAGATTTGATTAGATCAGATCAAGACTTCTGATTTCTTTCTGTATTGCTGTTACTGCAACTGATAGCCAAGAAGTCGCAGTCAGTCACACAGAGTCCAACAGTGCAATCCACACTCACAGATATATCTACAGAGAATCTTGCAAAACAGGGAAATCCTTACATATCGAGAGATCCAAAAATACATAGACACAGCGAAATTGGTAAGGCAATCCATGGGGACAGAGAAATTGGTTAAGGCATTCCATGGGGACAGAGAAATTGATAAGGCAATCCATAGGGACAGAGAAATTGGTAAGGCAATCCATGGGGACAGAGAAATTGATAAGGCAATCCATGGGGACAGAAAAATTGGTAAGACAACCCATGGGACAGAGAAATGGGTAAGGGAACCCACGGAGACAGAGAAATTGGTAAGGCAATCCATGGGGACAGAAAAATTGGTAAGACAACCCATGGGACAGAGAAATGGGTAAGGGAACCCACGGAGACAGAGAAATTGGTAAGGCAATCCATGGGAACAAAGAAATTGGTTAAGGCAATGCACAGAGACACAGAAATTGGTTAATGCAATCCATGGGGACAGAGAAATTGGCAACGCAATCCATGGGGATACAGCAGCTGCTAGGGCAAATGCAAAGGCACAAGTAAATCATTTAATAGGGCAATCCATAAGGTGTGGGGCACTGCCTGATCTGATCTATTGACTTCCATAGCACTGTTGGCGTTCAAACTCATTCTCCATGTTACAAGGTGATTACTCAACTGAGCAGCTGGTATGAAGACAACATCTTTGTCAAGCATAGACCTAATAAGGGATTATTATTATATATACTGAGATAATACATGCACACATATTTTTTAAAACCCACCCCTAGCATACAACATTGAAAAGCCCACCTGAATATTCTGAAACTTGTGCAATAAAATGATATAGACTGACTATTTAAATATTGGACTACACAAACTAGCTCGATTCATTTGCGAAACACGGTACTTAAAATATTGAATTATTTTTAATTAACGTAACATGGTTTCACACTGATCTAAACCAGTGCTAAATAAATAATCTGGAGTTATACACTGCAGCAGTCTGTGTAGGCCTACAATAAACGGTAAACGTGAAACCAAAACATTCAATTTTGTTTCCAACAGCGAATAATCAAACATGTCATATTTCATGCCGTTCACCTACCAGCCACGACGCTTCCATTTGAAGTTGCCATGCCTTCAGATATTCCAAAATTCTGTTAATTGTACCCGATATAAACACTCCCAACCAAATCCAACTCGCTGTCACGTTCGAACCCTAAACCGCCGAAGTACTAGTTCTAAGTAGTGCTAGTTCTGAGTAGTGATAGACTGGATGACACCCCTCGGGGACAATTTATGCTGCGCCGCGTCGGACTTTTAGACGGCTACTCTCGGCCACTTCATCTCACAACGAACAACCCCCAAAGCCTAAGTATGACCGTCCCAGCGTGAGCATCAGTGTCATCATAACAATAATAACAACAACACAGACTTCCGATCACACAAGGTACACGGCAAGATTCAACACCCAGCCAATGACGTTTTTCACATAATTCAAGCGTCACCTGGCAGTTGGCTACGTATGCGCGAACAGCAAAACAACACTACGAAATAAGTAAGTAAAACTCTACGAAACGCTCTAAATTAATCGTAATCGTAATCTCCAAACTTCTAAAGCGCCACTCGAAGGCCAAGCGCAGGGCACCAGCCTATTCTCGAGCGCTACGTCAAAGCAGAGGGGTTTCCAGAGAGTAGTCCAAAGGAGGTCCGAGTCTGGTTTCCAGAGGGCCAGATCAAGAGGGGAGACAGGACAGCCGTCAAGGAGGGTAACGTTTAGGGTGAGAAGAATTGGAAGGCGAAGGATCAGGTGAGTCAGGGTAGGAGTACTTGAAAAGGCCAGACTTCAGTGATGAGAGGAATGCCCGCGGATGATATATAATAATATAGATGAACATGAGGAAGAGGATGGAGGACGGATCGCAATGATGTTAGGGTCTAATGTTGTTGTTAATACTGGTTTATTAAATTCAAACTGACAAGTAGAGCCTACGCAGTAAGATTACATTATTGGAGTAGTAGGTCTAAAAGATTATAACAAGTTTAACAAGAATCGAATTTAACTGTATGGCAGCCTGCAAGGCTCCCATCTGTCCTACTGCTCATTTTATAGCCCCCCCCATACGGTGTGCAGGGAATGAAAAGCCTGAGTCAACCTTTATGGGGCCAGCGGGTATCGAACCCGCGTCCTTCTGATCTTCGTGCCAACGTGCAACTATTCGACCATCTCCCCGCGTGATGATGATGAAGGAACCGAGAATCTGCGGAATTCAGCAGTCTTGTTGTCAAGACCTTAAACCTCAAGACCAAGACCAAGACCAAGACCTTGAACCTCAAGACCAAGACCAAGACCAAGACCTTGAACCTCGAGACCAAGACCAAGACCAAGACTTTGAACCTCGAGACCAAGACCAAGACCAAGACCTTGAACCTCAAGACCAAGACCCCAAAAAATCGAAATCAGGTCAAGACTTCTAAAAATTGTCAAGTCGGAATATTCGCTATTTTAATGAAAACATGAGTCTTTTATTTTATTCAAGCAAATTAACTTTAAATGAAAACTGCAGAGAAATCCGAATTTGTATTCAAAAGTCCTTCATGCAACCTCTTATACCAAATGCCTTTTGTATTTTATAAAAACCAATTCGCTCAGAATTTTCTGAATAAAGGCGTGCCTGGTGGGCCTCATAAAAATTCCACCATGTGAAAAAATACGTTCTATAGGTGCTGAAGTCGCTGACACTCACACAGAGTAGCTTTTCAAGCACTGGATGTAAATGTACAGATAGTGAGTCTTTTTAAAATCTTCCCATGGTTTATCATACCGTCTTATAGAGAATAACTGTTGCTGCTGCCAAGGGTTTTCCTGACCAACATGACTTGTATCCATTAGTCCCCGGAGTCAGTCGCTAAGAAGTTAGCGACTGACTTGATGAGTTAGCGACTGACTTAGCGACTTAGTCGACTAAGTCGCATGCTTATCGACTGACTAAGTCGCTTAGACTTATCGACTGACTTAGCGACTTGCTATCGACTTCTCACGTAATCAGCTATGTCTATTGGACATACCTGATTACCTAACAATAATACATTTTACCGCATACTGTACCGACCGTGCTATCATTTCCGTGGACATTTGATGGAACCCATTTTGGCTCTTTATGGGTCCAGTATGGGAATATGGGCTCCGCTCCATGTGGGCATGCTGACAGGGGACAGATCGATGAATGTAAAACTTAATGTTATTGTGAATTCGTGGAATTGAGTGTTTTATAAATCAAATGAAGCGAGAAGAATTTATAGAAGTTCCCGATCTTACGGATAACCATGCAGTTGGCCGAAACTGCTGATGCGTGCATCTTTCAGTCAATTAGCAAAGAACGAGAATCATGTACTCTGGCACTTATTCCCAGTGTGAGAATTGTGGGGAAATGACAATGGGTTAGATTTTGATCCATGTGGAGTTGAATAATTGCAAAATGATGTCGGCGAAATTTGAAAGCAGCAGTGCTAGCAGTTTTGCAAGTAGAACCCGAATCAAAATCAAATCCTTTGCTGACAAAATTCAAAACGGCATACATGACACATCATGGAAATTTCTTCACTTTGTCAGAGATTCAGAATCATATAATGCTAAATCACACCAGCGTAACTGAAGGCTTGGAAACGACCTCCTGGGATGTGCAATGAATACTTAACTTTGGGAGTCATAAGGAAGCCTAGGGGGTTGAACCCCATATCCCCGACAATTCTCACCAGGGGCGGACTGGCCCACCGGGCAACCGGGCATTTGCCCGGTGGCCTGGCCTGGCAAGTTGGTGAAATAAATTTTCTTTGAAATTCTGTAAAGTTCCCTCACACTTACAGAATATCTGGAAATTAAAAATTAAAACAAGATAAAAGTAAAACTGAAAATAACACCTGACGCAGTGACGTTGCAGACTAGCGTAGGCGTACACTAAAATTCAAATGTAAATGGTAATACTGTAACGAAGTGGTTTTAGCTTCCGGTTTTGGCGGCCATTTTTTCTAAGAAGCGACATCTGGCGCTGGAGCGTGAAACTGTCTTGTCGCGTAAGAGAGAGGAACGATATTTGCGACGCCGCGTTCTCGATTCAGTAGGATCACTTTCCCGTTCCCACGGTTTGATGATGGAATGGACAGATGTTCTCTTCGAAGCGATGTACCGCTAAGTTAGCAGGACAAGTTTTGACCTTTGCCCGGATTCGGCGACGGTCCTCCTCCGACGCTATCCTGGTCAACGAAACATCTACTGAGGTCAAATGTAATGCCCCGTGAAACAGATGTCTGGACAGTAATATACTCTCGTGGGAACTCTTTAAACCGCGGGTGCACTTCGCATTACTATAGACTGAAGCGAGGAAAGATATGATAGTATTTCCGATAGATTAGAACGGTTTGTTCGATAACCGTTTCAGCCGAATCAGTCTGCTCGTGGTAGCCGGTAGGAGTCGTTGGTTTGCTTTCGAAGAGAACGGACGGTAGTTCTTGTGTTTTCAGAGGCGTAGATAGTCCGTTCTGTCTTGCACGTTGGAAGGCTATATAGTTAGCTTGACTTCCTCGGCCGATATAGAAGTCGCCATTTCTTTCTCGCTCGTCTTTCGAGGAGTGCCTCTACATCATCCGTGGCGCTATAGAAGTCCTGCGGGAAGACCAATTTGCCAAGGGGAAGTGTTTATCAAATTACTTTCTAACTGTTACTTTCCAACAGGGTAATACGATTGATGATGACAGGATGATTACAGATTACTTGCGAACGTTATAATCTGCAGTACAGATTATAATATAATTCGTGTGTAAAGTTACAGAAAGGATTTTTAACTCAGAGGCTGTTAGTGTTAAGAGTCCCGATTATAAAATCCGTTTTGCATAATCCAGTAGTGAGGCTTTTAACCATTGTGAAGTATTGGCGTTATAGGCTGTAGTATAAAAACTTTTAACGAAGATGTCTCAGCGTTCTGTGGATAAGTCTGAAGAACTTCTACAGCGTCATAGTGATGAGGAATCGGCAAGGGAAATCCCTATATCGTGCCCGGCCTCCTCTAGAGTGGTAGAAGAAATGATACATTTATGCAGCGCCAGGGCAAAAGCTTGGAATGACAAGGGACTGAGCATAGAACATTTATGGAACACCAAGGAACGGAGCAAAGGATGTTTATGGAGCGCCAGAAAACCTCTTTGAAACGTCAAGGTGAAACCTTACAGAAATTGGAAAGACGTTCAAGTAGGCTAGAAACGCCTTATAGTTTAAATCGTTGGAAAGTTTCGATGAACTTTTCCTCACAACGGAAGTTCAATGCTATATCTGAAAAATTGTGTTACGTGAATAGGTTACTACTAGATTAAATAATGCTAAAAAATAACTTTTTAGTTTTCACCAACTGAATTATATTATATTAATAATAGGAGAGAAAATAGAAATGGAAGAAGGTAACAGCGGCAAGTAACCTGCGAGCGAAGTTTTTCTATTCTAAAATTATATAGGCCTAAAGAATTGTCTAAGAAACTAAATGGCTCAAGATCAATTGGAACATTTTATGCTTATGTCACGTGAAAAATAAGTTTTATGTCAGTTAAGCTCTGAAAAGATTATTGATGAAGTGGCAAAAAAGAGCAGACTTTTAAAGAATACTTTAATGTATTAGAATTTCAGTGGTAGTAAGTTCCAATTCTTGTACACGTGTTCCATTTCTTAGCAATTCTAATGCTAAGCCTTAGCATAACTTAATTCTTAGCAGCTAAGATTGCTAAGAACGTACGCAAACTATCAAAGTTTTCTGTACAAGTTAGTATTATCTATCGTTTCAGAATTTCACAACCCCCTCCACGGACCCATCTCCTCAGTGGCCTGCCAAGATACCTGAATTGCCCGGCCTGCAACTTTCCTCCAGTCCGCCCCTGATTCTCACCCTGCTTATTCCCCCTCTTCGTAATAATCAACACCATCTTTGCAATAGAATGTATAAATTCACTTTACCAAAAAAAACAACAACTATATCCTCCGTATTCTGTATAAGAACTCTTACTAATAGATCAAACTCTATCTCTTATAATGTACCAAGTTGCGGCTTGTCAGCTTGTTTTCCTCACCAAACTAATATTGTAGGCCTATTATATTGTAAGTGTTGCTCATGTCCTGCTGCTGATGTCTTCGTCAAATCAAAACTTGGAAACCGCGATTAAAACAACAAGCAAAATATTAAGTGAACGAAGTCGCTAGCAGTCGACAGCTTAGCGACTGGTTTCGACTTGAGGGCTTAACGGCGGCGGCGACGGCGGATGGCGGCGGCGCCGGGGACTAGTATCCATCCATAGATATTGGTCGTATGATGCAAGCAGGCTTGATACAGAATTCTTGAGTTCTGTTAAATGACTGTTCATATTAACAGCCGGTCTTGGTCTTGGTCTTGCGAGACCAAGACCAAGACCTTGAACCTCAAGACCAAGACCAAGACCAAGACCTTGAACCTCAAGACCAAGACCAAGACCAAGACTTTTAAAAACGAACTCGAGTGCACTCGAGACCAAGACCTTGGTCTCGAGGACAACAAGACTGGAATTCAGAGGGAAGAGCGTTCCAGAAGCGTGGTGCTGGATATGGCTCGGTTGGACAACTTCAGATGAGTAGTGATTTGGGGTCGAGAAAGACTGAAATAGGAGCTAGGAGGATCGGGTGGAGCGGATTGCCTGAATGGTGAAGTGATCACGGAGGTACTTAATTGGGCTGGGAATAGTGTAGGGAGTTGTAGGTTAGTGATAGGACTTTGAAGTAGAATGTTTTGAGGATGGGAGTGAATCCGATCGAGTGATATGATTGATAATGCATTCATTTGCTCTCTGGTCGATTACTGTAACTGGCTCCTCCTCGGTCTCCCCATGCTACGCCTCTCCCCCAGTCAGTTTTAAATGCTGCTGCTCATAGAATGCCTTCGTCGCTTTGCTCATATCTCCACATATATGATTGAAGTCTTACACTGGCTCCTGATTACTTCGCGCATCCGGTATAAGATCCTCCTTCTGGTTTCCAAGTCCCAGTTAGGGCTTGCCCCTAAAACCTCTCTGACCTTATGCAGCAATCTCTCTCTGCAACTTCTGTTCGTCCTTTACGCTGTAGGCCCTACTGCCCGTCTTGATCTCTTTGTCCGTCCAGTGGCGTACCGAAGGGGGGGGGGCAGAGGGGGCGAGTCGCCCCGGGCGGCACTTTTGCAGGGGCGGCAAAATAGGACTGAAGAAAAATAAAAAAAGTGAATTTTGGATAAAAAATTAAAAATTAGGAGAGAAAGAAAGAAAGAAAAGGAAGGAAAGAAAGCATCCGTCACTGTGGTCAAGTCGGCTTGGCTTCCGTTGATCGTTAGGGGCGGCATCACTCTTAGAGGTATACGTTAAACACTAAAAAGAATTGCAGAAAAGGAGGCGGAATCGCATTTATCTACTAAACAGTCTACTTTAAAGCATATTTTTGCTATACTGCCCTTCATAAGCCTAATATAGGCCTATAGGCCCTATACGCTATATGTAGGCTATAGGTATCTAAACGAATTAATGACTTAGAATAAAATTTAATCAAACTATCAATATCACTACCACAGCCTATCACCACTTAGTTTGGTCCTCTTTTAAAAATTAATCTTAAAATTGATCTGGTTTTAAAATTGCCACTTATCCTTTCAACAGAGGTTAGTAGTATTCTGATTGTATTCAGTTAGTTTCGAATTTCGGTTACTCGCTAGTTACATTTTCCTTTTGCGTTTTTGAAATAATGCTGCAGACTGCAGTTGTTTTACAATGTTTACTAACTACTAACATATCATACTATTATCCGGTAAATAAAATACAATGTTTAATTGTTTAATTTGATTGTTATTAAAACCTAAACTTCTACTGCGCACAAAAATCTCGCAAGATAACGTTAATAGCATAGGCATAGCCTAGTGATAATAATGGTAATTATAACACAGGCCTAATAATTATGTAGGCCCTATACATGTATGTACAGTTGTAGGCCCTACACTGTACTGTATACGCACGAGTCAGCGACAGTCGCAAGTCGAGCAATAAAATGTTTCAGGAATTGTTTTAAATGTGCAATGATGAAAGGCTGTTAACCGCTGTTTGTGCGGCAAATGAATTGTAATTAAAAATTATTTATGATTTTTATGCGCTCAGGCGCCGCTCACCATGTGCAGTAATAAATTTTCCTCAAAACATGCGCTGAAATGTTTTATTAGCCTATCTAATAAAATAGATTTCATGCAATAAAATGTTTAATTATCTAATAAAAATAGATTTCATGCAATAAAATGTTTAATTATCTAATAAAAATAGATTTCAGTATAGGCTATAGCTAAAAATGATAATTACGAAATGCAGTGAAAATGACAAATCCAGAAAAGGTTGTAAAGAAAAAGGTTATAAACTGTATCAAATAAAATTGTATGTGTAACACGATCGTCATGTAACATCTTAGATAAAATAGCATATCGAAAATTAAGTGACCAAGGGCGGCATTTTGGGCCTTCGCCCCGGGCGGCATTTAAGCTCCGTACGCCGTCGTATACTCTGACTCAACGTCGAGCGTTTGCTGTGACAGGTCCCTCTGCTGGAATGGTTCCCACTCCACTACGAACTAAACTCATGACGGGAATCTCCCCAGCACCTTCTCGCTCGCTCGAGACGTTTCTGTTTCCACGTACGGGGCTCCTGCACTGAGGGCGCCTCTGAATGTTTATACTGCGAGAGGCGCCTTGTAAATTATTAGATACGATGCGATAATGTTTCGGCATTCTAGTGACAGCCCTGTCTAGTGAGTTTGGAATAAGTTGCCGACGCTTGATTTGGGTCGATTCAAGGTTGAGGAAGAGGTAATTGCAGTAATCAAGTGAGTGACCAATAGAGGTAGCAATGTCGAGCATTAAGGTCGAGCATGGGCCGGGTGCGTCGGAGGACAGAATGCACATGAAGCAGAGCTCGAGAGGTTGGAGATGTGGTTAAAGAAGGAGACATGTCGATCAAAAGTAATACCAAGATTGCGGACGGGGATGTCAGAGTTGAAGGTAAGAGAAGGAGAGTTTATCGATAAGCGGTATGGAAGGTTAAGGGCAGTGGCGGCGCGTGGGGGGTGCAAGGGGGTGCGGTCGCACCGGGCGGCCACTTGAGGGGGGCGGCACTTTGACTACCTGGAATTTTTTTTCGGTGCTTCCTTAGTCTTTCATTTGGAGTTATTACGTAATTCGTTGCTAGAAATTTCAATGAAACTTTAATATCATAATTCAGTGAACTGTAAATCTTCATGGTTCATGCGAGTTTCAATGTATTTCTAAGTTTTAAATCGATTTAGGTCATTTGAAGCCTATAGTGTCTGGCAGCGGCGTATCTATGATATTTTGAGCCCGGGGACGAACTATGAATTTGGCGCCCCCACCCCGTTTTACTATTTCACATTTTCCAAATAATAGAATGGCAATTTTAATTTTAATTAATAAAATATGAAAAATACAGATAGTGCATGCATGTTGCATCTTATCGCTGAATGGGGCGCCAAAATCATACATGGGAACTGGATATAATTGGATATATTTGAAGCTCAAAAATTAAATCGTATTAATTTATTTGGGATAAATTAGTCAAAACTGCATCAATATTAACAGTAAAATTATTTATTTTAAACCTCGTTTTGGCGCCCCTTCCCTTGGCGCCCGGGGACACATGTACCCTCTGCACCCTAGCTACGCCTCTGGTTTCTAGAAATAATGATTGCGCTTGATTATATTGATAATGTGGCATCACTTTTGATGCACACCTCTCCTTCTCTAGCCACATCTCCAAGCTCCCGCATTCCTGTTCATGCACATTCGTGACCTCCGACGCATAAGACCCATGCTCGACCTTAAAACTGCCTCCACTATTGCTACCTCTATTGTTCATTCAAAGCTTGATTACTGAAGTTCCCTCTTCCTCAACCTTGAATCCACCCAAATCAAGCGTCTGCAACTTATCCAAATCTCACTTGCCAAAGTTGTCAATAGAACGCCCAAACATCAGCATATCACTCCCATCCTCAAATCATTCCATTGGTTAAAAATCCCAGTGAGAATCCACTTCATTACATTACACTAACCTACAACTTTCTACAATATTCCCGGCCCAAGTACCTCAGTGATCTATTCACCATTCAAACAACGCGCTACACTCGATCATCCTCCTATCTCAGTCTTTCTCGACTCCCAGTCACTACTCATTTCAAGTTCTCCAATCGAGCCATATTCAACACAGCACCACTCCTATGGATTGATCTCCCCCTGAATTCCGCAGCTTCTCAGTTCCTCCATCATCGTTACAACCCGTTCTTCATTCTGCTCCTCGTGGTCCTCTATGTCCATCTGGCTTTCCACTCAAAACTGAAATCTCACCTTTTCAAGTACTACCCTGACTCATCTGATCCTCCGCCTTCAAATTCTTCTCGCAATAAACGACACGCGCCTTGACAGCTTCTTCTTCTTCTTTTCCTTCAGGCTCGAATTAATCCCTCTTTGGAGAGGGGTCAGCCACTCGGATCCTTCTCTTCCACTTGTTTCTTTCTTGAGCATCTTCTTTCTTCAGTTTTAGGAGTTTTAGGTCTTGTTGTATCGTGTCTTCCCATCTCTTCCTCTGTCGTCCCCGGCTGCGGCGTCCGTATACCTCTGCATTCATGATTCTTTTCACACAACTATCATCCTCTTGACAGCTGCTCTGCCTCTTCTCTTGATCTGGCCCCGTGGAAACTGAACTCGGGTCTCTTCTGAACTACTTTCTGGGGACCCACTCTAATTTGATTTGGCCTTCTGGACACCGGACTCGAACCTCTTCTTGACTAGTCTCTGACAAAACCCCTGTGATTTGATTTGCTAATACTAAAAGTACTTTAAGTGCGCAGTACACAGTGATACTAGTAGCGGATCTGCTTCATCTGCTACTGTGCTCTATACTAGGCTAAGGCTACTACTAACTAGGCCTACTATCATACACAACACAGACAAAATTTCCCTAGACAACTAGACAGGCCTGTCACCTTATGTTTGTGTGGGGGGGCGGCACACTGATGCTTCGCACCACCTTTGAAAAATCCACGCGCCGCCACTGGTTAAGGGATTTCTTGATTTGATCAGGAAGACCTATAGGATGATGAATTCTGCTTGGAAGGGTTAAGGCTAGGGACCTGTGAATCACAAATTTTCATTTGAATCGAATCTCGAATCGAATCGGGGATAAAAGTTCGAATTCGAATCGAATCTCGAATCGAATCAGCGGGTACCAGTTTGATATTCATGAAGCTTGATTGCCCAGGCATACCACAGTATCAATATAGGCCTATCAATAACTTTTCTGCAGTTAAAAATCAATTAAACTAAACGTTAAGCTAATTAACAGAATTAAAAATAACGCGAATAATTTATGAGTGAGGTAAGTAAGTAAATATATTCTTTATTGTACCAATTGCTAAACCGCACTGTGGTGTACATACATCTAAGCGGAGTATAACCAGAGCTTCTCGTTTGAGGCGAGCGATCGATCGTTCTCCTTGGTCTCTCGCCTTGCAAGGGTCTGGGTGTAATTTGTGGGGGGTACGAGGGGCAACCGTGCCCCACTTTTTGGACTGGGGGTACCGTACCCCCAGTTTTAGAACAATGTCGATCAATATTTTATTATTGTGCCTTCCCAGAGGTCACAGTCTCCGCCTTGCTTCGTGTATGTAAGAAATTGGTACCTCCCACTCTTTAGACCAAAGTTAAGCCCTGTGCAAAGGTACGAGCGAGTGATAAATCGCTCGCCTAGCCGAAGGCGTAGCACCGTCGGTCGTCGCTCGATGAGTTTAAGTTAGACTCCAAGACGATAGACGGAACTGGAGCTAGACTATTATTTTATTTACCTAATTTAGGCCTAAATTAATTTACTTGTTTGCGGCAGCGGTGAATGCGTGCCGTGACCTAATTACTACTGTGTGATCACTCTAATTTCGGGCAATATGATCAGGGACGTCATTTCAGCGTTTTCCGGTTGAGGAAGGGGGGGCAAAAAAAGAGGTGAAAAAAATTAATTTTTTCGCCGTGTGGAGCTAGGACAACAGTACACTGTGTTCCCCACTGTCTTGTCCCACTCGACCCTTCAGGATCGCTGCCAATGTTTGTATTTTGTCTACTGTGCAAAACTGTAAGCCAGTGCTACAAATGAGTCTCATTTTTCTTCTTCCTCCTTTTCTTTTTTCCATCTTTTTTCTTTTTTTCCAAAAATATTGCCCCCAAATGACGTCCCTGCCATTGTCGTCGTAATCAACATCAACCTTATTATTAAACAATGAGGATATCCAGTGGCGGTGATCTTGTCTAACAGGTGGGGGGGGGGACAAAGTCGGCCGTGGTCTGGTCGATTACATTTTTATAGGAATTCATGTCCCCCAAAAATTTATTTACTTTTCAGGAATTCATCCACAAAAACCAAAAACTTTTCTACGAATTCATCTCCCAAAAAGTTGACCTTTTTTATAGTCATTGACCTTTTTACGACTTACTTTTCAATTTTTCGTCTCAAAAATAAATTGCTTACCCTTTTTCGAGATTCATCCCCCTCAAATAAATTTCATGACGAATTTCTTCTTCTTTCACAGAATTTTCGGGGGGACACTTCTCCTAAAAAATTGAGTTTTTTTTACCTCGTCTGGTCAAAAAGGCAGTGAAAACCCTCACACGCAATTACATTTTTTGCCCTTTTTTGTTGTTTCTTCAAAATTTGGGGGGGGGGACAAAGGTGGGGGTCATGTCCCCCTCGACCCTCCTAGATCGCCGAGTTATACTTTCTTGAGTTTGATCAATGTGGAGTTAACTATTTTATTCGTATTTTGCAAACTGAGCAAATTCAATAATGCTATAGAAAGCTTAAATTCCTTGAAGCTATGATATCACCTAATTTATTAGTATACATGAGCAATTCACACGGTCACAAATCTCACAATAAACCAAAGCATTGCTTTATTAGTAACCCACAAAGTGAATTGTGAAAGTAAATGCTAAAATATATGCACAATATAATCACTCTAGCACAAATGATGATGATGATGATGATGATGATGATGATGATGATGATGATGATGATGATGATGATGATGATGATGATGATGATGATGATGATGATGATGATGATGATGATGATGATGATGATGATGATGATGATGATGATGATGATGATGATGATGATGATGATGATGCAATATGCCAGGTACTCTGTTCTCAGCGCTTAAGTAGTGCTTTAGAAATTCTCCAGTCTATGATTACCTTAATTGTTTTTGACTATAATTAATTGCAATTAACAAGCAATACAATTGTTCTCGGCTACAAACAAGAAGCTACTTAATTCGAACGTTTCTGTTCGATAGAGGTCCGATCTAAATAATCGTTTCAAGCAGTTCAGCATTATGTTAGCCAGTATAAAGTAGGTAAGTAAGTAAGTAAGTAAGTAAGTAAGTACGTAAGTAAGTAAATAAGTAAGTGTATTTGCACTATACTCAGTTCTGTTAATGTACTGTTTCTGTAAAAAATAAATTAAGCTAATTAATGCATGGAAGTAAGCATCTCCGTAGGCAATTCTTTCTGAGTCACCAATGCGTAGTAATCCGGAAGCCTTGGCTTGAAACTGGAATGCCTTGAACCAAGCTGTCGACTTGAAGAAGTCGGCATTATGTTGGCCAGCATCTGATTAAACTAGACACTCCTGTGCACGTAAGAGAACGCCCTCTGACGTGAATAATTGTCTGACACCAGCAGGGAGTTACTGTGGTCAACAGTTTATGATTTCTATCATTCAATGGTGCCGTTATCATACTGCGCACGAATAGTTAGTCACCCCAACGCTTCAAGCGCGTTAGATCACAGTAAAGAGTTAACATCATAATGCGATCCAATAGGTCTAAGCTAAATCAATGCCTTGATTTCTATAGCGCCGTTTCTATCATGCACAAACTTCAGCTGATGATAGCTTCAAGTGAAGGCGTAGTCAGATGTAGTAATCGTTTCGAGGAGTCCAGTAGAAATGTAGCGTATACGGTAGATGATAGATCCTCGAGTTTAAAAACAGGCAATAATAACAATCTTAGAACTTCCATATTAAAGCATCACTGGTAATAATACTCAAGGCGTAAATCGACGTCCATGCCGAATTCCAGGGTGCATCCGGTCCTAAACCAAGAGGGAAACTGAGGAAATAGATGGGAAGAGATGGGTTCTTGCTCGACGTCTAAAGTCCAACTACATACTTTGCAGAGCGAACGTTTCCCGGAAGAGTTCCAAAATCTGGGGTCAGCCAGGGAGAAGGCACGTATAGGCTAGACCAAAAATTGGCCTGGTCCTAGGTGGGCCTAAAGATCCTACAGTAAGACCTAGCACCAGGCCCGGTTCGTCTGTTAGGCAAACTAGGCAGCCGCCTAGGGCCGCCGATTTTTAGGGGCCGCCAATTTTCCATTTTTCCAAAATAAAAAAAAAAATTCTGGAAATTCATAAATGAAACAACGTTGGATTATTTTTAAATTATTATTCGATAGACGGAAGTATTAGGCCTAGTATTATTGCGTTCTGCTGCGCGTTTGATTGGGAGCATACCTAAATTTGGCCATGTTTCTGAATACATGCGTGATGTCCTCCACTGGTTACCACTCTCGCAACGCATTGTCTACCGGGTTGCCTCCATTGTCTGGAAATGTCAGCTTGGCTGTGCTCCCTTCTATCTGCGTGAGCTCTGTTCTCGTGCCTCTTTTCCACCTGGTCACCGCTCTCTTCGCTCTACCACCCGTGGTGATCTCTCTGTTCCTTTTGCACGCACCGCTACTATGCAGCAGCGTGCTTTCTCCAAAATTTGGAATGGGCTTCCTTCTGAGCTGCGGTCTCTTCCTCGAAACTCATCCACTGCTTTCTTCTCTGCTCTAAAGACTTTTCTCTTTCGCCGGGGTTGGGCTGGGAGCGCCTCTGAATAGATTCCTTGAAGGGGCGCTATATAAATGTTTGATTGATTGATTGATTGATATTATCGTGTTGGTGTAATAAATTATGTTCTATTATGGTAGGGTTCGCCGTTAAGTTTTAATCACAAGTTTTTCCGGAAGTATTGAATCAGCAGTTCAGTTTACTCTAGTCTAGACGGTTAGACCATTTTCATTATTTTAAATTTTGTTATGTTAATGAATGTTTAAAAACAAATAACGTAAATTTCAGTAAATCATGTCAGCTATAAAAGGACCTCGGCTATGTAAATCAAACGAAGAAAGAAGAAACAGAAATTCGCGAAATTGGTCATATGGTTGCATTAGACCCTATTCCCGGAAAGCAAGAAAAGTGAAATTCACATAAAGCAAACATGTTAATTTCACTTTCATCAGACACTGAGGCAAAATAACCGTACTTTACTAGCTACTACACTTAGTTTGTAGTGTTAATTTGTTATCTAATCACAATAAAAAGAGCTAATGACTTCATTTAATCACAAGGATAATATTATATATTAAGGGTCGACGGGCCGCTGAAATGTAGCTTTGCCTAGGGCCGCCAAATGTCCTGAACCGGCCCTGCCTATAGCACCTAGTGCGTCATTAAGAGGAGCTACATGTAAGGCTTCTCTTAAAGATGCACTAGGTGTGCTAGGTCGTATAGACGTATGGAGGAACTATACACAGACCTGCTATGTATGAAACTGACATCGTTGTCCTCGGCGGCTGATTTAGCAATCTGCTGCCCCTATAGAACCAAGTTTATGCCGCCCATAATATTTATGTTACACTGTTTTAACTTTACATGTAAGTAATATCAATAGAATAGTATCCAAGAATTCCTACTCTAATCCGTCCAATCCTTCTGATCGTCATCGTCCTCAACGAAACCAGTCCTAGCATGCAGCTCTGCAGCCTCCTCTCTCTGGTCTCCATGACAACCGGACTCAGGTCTTCAATTGGCATCTCGGGACAACCCTCTGATATGACGCAGCGCTCGTGGTTTCCTACGCTTAGATTTCGAATAGCGGTTTGTAAATCTTGAGCTTACGATATATTTTATCTTCTGTCTTCTTGCTCGCAAATTTTAATTAAACTTAATGGTAAATTCTTAATATTTAAGTTTCTCCCACCCTGGAATGAGTAGCTCACGGCCTTGGTTTTAGCGTGCCTTCGGTTGATGAATGGTCATTAGACACCGGCGCAATAGAAGTTACTATAGATACAATTAGGCCTACAATGGTTTCGTTTGTTCCTATATTAAATCCAGCCAGGGCGTCTATGCCCCCCAAGTCATTGGAGTAATTTCTCCTCCCCTCCCTCCTCTTCACCCTCCCCCTCCTTCTCCCCCAATAATGATGGGACATAAGTAGTAGGAGAAGGGCTATTGACGGGACAGCCACGCATTATAGAGGGCTATCCCGTCAGTAGCCCTCTATAATACGTGGCTGTCCCGTCAGCAGCCCTTCTCTTACTACTGACATACACTGACAGATCTCCCCCCTATTTTTGGGATGGAGCATTTGCTCCAAGGTTTCTATGGAGTATACGCCCCTGAATCCGGCACTGGTTGGTTGTCCTCCCGCTGACCCGCGTCATTTCGACGGTCTCCAATTTTCCCTGGCGAACATAACGAGCTTCCTAGCGTCGATCTGATCCATCTTGAAGCTATCGACAAGCATCGACTCCGTTACGGTGACAAGCACCGCTCCGTCGACGACACGCTCCTTGAACTTCCGCGCATACTTTCGCAGCTTCAGCAGCTCGAGACAGCGCGCCACTTCGTCGACGGTAAACGTAGACACGTCCACGTCTCGCGGGATCTCGGACACGTTCTTCCACTTCCGGCGTTTCTCCGGTTCGGTGATTCTGTTGGAAAGCTCCAGATCCATCACCTCAGCGTACTCGTGCTCTTCCGTTGAAGCACGTTTCATCTTTTCGTAACGTTCAGGCGCCGGAGGTTTTTCCTTTTTCTTCCGACGAAGGCCAACTCCTAGATGTGAATACAGCTTTGGTTTTGACTGGATGTCGGAAGAAGGAGTTCGAGGGTCTGGCAGCGGCGGTCTCGGCACTCTGTTCTGGGCCGCGGCGGCGGCAGCGGCGTCGGAGTCGGTGCGGGTGGCGTTCATCGCCGTGGGGACTGAGACGGAATGGGGAGAGAGTCCTCCGCTCCACACTTTGATCGACTCATATCCGGCGTCTTCTTCGCGATTTGAATCGTGGCAGGGGGTTGAAGGAGGCGAGGGTAATCTGCAGGCTTCGTCGGTGATGTCTAAACCGCTGGCCAGAGATCTTGTATGGGTCTGGACCAGAGGGATTCGTTCTAGGGGCATCGACTGACAGGCGGCTTCCAGAAGGTCCTCCTTCGACAGAGATCGACACTTCTGCTTTAATCGAAATTGGGAAACGGAAGGCGGAAGTGCAGTAACAGCCCTCTCGGAGATTGCCCTCGACGCAGGAGCCTGTGGTGGACCTAGCCTTTGGGTGCCTCGCTTGTCTTCCTCCGCCTCCCTAGTCGGACCGGAATTTTCGAAACGTCTTCGAAGACTCTCGACGTCGAGTTTTTTGTCCTGGGTTTCTTGGTGCACACCTGCACCAGGTTGGTCATCCGTGTCGCCACCTCCAGGCGATCTGTTGACCCTCAATTCCAGGTGAGTGGTTGCTGTGACCTGAGCGTTGCTTGTGCCGCAGCGATCTTTGCTGACAATGTAGAGCAAACTGGAATGCTGACCATCGTCGTGTCCAAAGAGTAAAACGATATCTACAAGATAACAATGCGTCGTGTCCAAAGAGTAAAACGATATCTACAAGATAACAATGCGCTTCTTGGGGTCAAAATCTATGCATGAGAGACTGGCGTCACTTTCTGAGGCATAAAATGAATAAATAATAAATAATAAATAAAGTAATATTATAATAAAAAACAAACAAAAAAAACAAATAAACAAAAACTAAAATAGAAAAAAATAAACAAATTAACTAACTATAAAAAAAATCAATCAATCAATCAATCAGTTTATTGATCCACAAAGCAAACGTGACAATATACAAGAAAATATAATTTAAATAGCCACTATGATGCTGAAAAGGTTTGAAACATTAAGATATTCATGGGTTTAGAAGGCCATATCATGCTGTGAGTGGTCAATAGGAAGCCCTAAAAGGACCAGGGGCCCGCTAGTAAGGGCCCCCCATTTACTTAACAAAACTCGACAACGGCCATGTACACATGAGCCTTTGAGACCTATTTAGAGACAACAAATTTGCAAAAGGTGGGCAACTAGTTAACAGAATAGTAAGACTTAGTGGCAAAAAAAAGGAAAAAGGAAAAACAAAAAAAAACAACAACAAAAAAAACAACAAAGTAAAATAAATCAGATGGGAGGGGGTCGCAGCAGGCTGTCACTGGGCAATCTGTCTAATAAGTAGGTGTGAACGAAGGCTTTTTTTAAAAACATAGTAACTTGGAATGTGTCGTAAATCAGAGGGGAGACTATTCCATAGTTTTGGTCCTAGATAGGTTATTGAGAATTTCCGTATGTTAGTACGTGCAAATTCAATCTGGTAAGTGTTGGATTTATTCCTAGTAGGGTAGGGATGAATATCCGAAGTACTTGTGAAAAAGTTTAAAAATGCATTGGGTAGTGAATTGAAGGTATAGCGGTGCATGAAATCGCAGATTTGATAAGATGTTATACTGGCAATGGTCAATAAGCCCATGGACTGGAATAATTGGAAGGTATGGGAATTCCTTGGGGATCTAGTAATGACTCGAATAATGCGCTTTTGGAGGACTACAAGACGTTGTAAGTTTGACTTGTAGTTTGCTGCCCAGACTAAATTGCCATAAGAGAGGTAAGGGTATACAAGTGAATAGTAAAGATTTAACAGAATTTTTGAGGGAATGAGTGAGGAAATGCGTGTGATAATCCCAACGGATTTAGAAATTTTATTTGCAATTTGAGCAATATGGACAGACCAGTTGATGTGTTGGTCAATGTGAATACCCAGAAATTTAACAGAGGAAACTTGGGGTATTGGTAAGTTGTCAATTAAAATTGGTTCACTGAGCTGGGGAATTAGTTTATGGCTTGAAGAGAATAGTATATAGTTGGACTTATTTATGTTAAGGGATAATTTATTAGCTTTAAACCATTCAGAAATAAGGTTTAATTCAATGTTGATGGTCGTTGCAATTTGACGGGGAGAGGACCCAGAGAGGAATACATTTGTATCGTCAGCAAACAGTACGACGTGGAGGAGCGATGAGGCTTTAGAAAGGTCATTAATGTAAATAAGGAACAGAAGAGGACCTAGGATGGACCCCTGGGGGACGCCATAGGATATAGGTTTAGTGCTGGATATCTCTTGATTACATTTAACTTGTTGATGTCGGGAGGACAAATAGCTTCTGAACCAGGAGAGAGGTGTTCCCCGGATTCCAAAGTTCTCTAATTTTTTAAGTAAGATTTCATGGTCTACTGTATCGAAAGCTTTACTTAGATCGAGAAATACTCCAATGGAAATTTTGTTAGTATCAATGGCTTTTGTAATTTGGTTATGTATATCAATAAGAGACATAATAGTAGAATGACCACTTCTGAAGCCATGCTGTAGAGGATATAGGAGATTCATTTTTTCTACAAAGTTATATAATCTTGAATAAACAATTTTTTCTAGTAGTTTCGAGAAGTAGGGCAGTATTGCGATTGGTCTGTAGTTAGTTATGTCGCTTCTATTTCCTTGTTTAAAGATGGGAGATATAATAGATGATTTCATACTTAAAGGAACAGTACCAGTTCTCAGAGAGCAATTGAATATGATAGCAAGCGGCTCGGCTATGAGGTGAACAGAGGGTCCTACAATCGTTGGGTCTAAGCAATCAGTTCCCGTACTATGTGACAGTTTGATACTCTGACTCAGGTGAATAATTTCTTCGGGAGAGGTGGGGTAGAGCGCAAAGGAATTAGGAATTGGAGGGTCCAAGTAGTCCGGAAATTGTCTAGCAGAGGGAGATATCTTACTCGAGAGATTTTTGGCAATAGAGGAGAAGTAGGAGTTGAATTTATCAGCTATTATAGAGTTATCCGTTATAGATTGATTATCAACAACAATTTCTTCAATGTGGGTATCTTGAGTTCCATTACTGATGAGGGATTTAATAATTTGCCAGGTTTTTTTCAGATCATGACTGTATCTAGCAAATTGGGTAGCATAGTAGTCCCGTTTGGCTTTGGTCATAACCTTCTTACAAGAGTTTCTGTATGAGATAAATTTGGCTAATAAATCAACAAAAGAAAATAAATAAAATGAAATAAATTAGTATAATTATGTTAAAAATAATAAAATAACTAAATCCAATCAATCAATGATATCAAGTCAAGTAATTTTTTTATTGCAACCAGATAGACACAAAGTAAACAAGCAGTTGACGAAAAAGAAACATTGGTCACAAAGAGGAGGCCCAAAGGGATCGAAATCCCGCTCGGAGGGACACCCTAAATACGAGAAATTGCCCTAAATTAAAGAGGAGGATTTGAGACAGGACACCAAGAGGAGAGAGAACAGTCACAGTATAAACCGCACAAGCAAAAAACGAAATAAATTGAAAGCTTTATAATTAAACAAAAGTAAACTTAACTACGATCTTAACTACAGACTTAACTAAGCGCGGTAATGCGGTGGAACAGTCGAGTCAATCAAGGTGACGGCGAGTTGTAAAGAGCTCTAACTACTGAGTAAGAATGAACGATACCCTTTTTTAAATGTGTGCAAGCTGTACGCATTTCGAATTTCAATTGGAATAAAGTTCCATACTTGGATGCCAGATGACTTAATAGTGAAGTGACGAGCATTAGTATAAGCACACATATAATTCAATACATAAATTGACAACAACAGTAAAATGAAGTTACTAAAACAATTAACAATAATCAAACAAACATTGTAGGAACGAATGAAGGAAGAGAAGTCCCTTAATTTGCAAACCCCGGGAGGCAGCCATGAATATGATGTGTTAGCGACTCATTTCTTAGCCTCGGCATCTGAGGAAGGGTTACCCAGCCCTCTCCCTTGCAACCTGATCTGCCCTGGCGAGTATTTGAATCCGCGATCTTGCCGTTGGCCGTCCAGCAAGCTAAACATTAGATTATTACGCACCTCTTAACAAATGCACCACACGTAAAACAAAAAAACTATCGATTGACTGACTCATTCACTCACTCAGTCATTCACTCACTCACCTACCCAATACCAACCCACCCAAGCCCACCCACCAAGACCCACCCACACACTCACTTACAAACTTACTCACTCACTCACTCACTCACTCACTCACTCACTCACTCACTCACTCACTCACTCACTCACTCACTCACTCACTCAATCAATCACTCACTCAATCACTCAATCACTTAATCACACACTCACTCACCCACCCACCCACTCACTCATTGATTTATTCTAATTCATCAGCTAAGCGAAACAAAATGGAAATTCTAAGTAAATAATCTATAATAAATTATGAATAATCGGTGGGAGCCTGTAAACTGACCCGACGGTGAAGGTGACGTGAGAAGCGCGGGCGACGGATGGATCTGCTGCTGGCGCAGAGCATCCGTCCACTGTCGGAAATAGGAGGACGATCTCTTCCGAATTCCGACGACGGAGTCTAGAACCAATGGGGCCTTCGTCGAAATCAGCGTCAACCTAGGCTCCAAGGTTGATTCTAAATAAGTAAGTATGCAGCATGCATTCAAACATCAATACATACATGAGTTACAGACGAGCAACTCTACATTCTATTATTTTAAACTTGTGCTTTGTACCATGTTGCGGTGTGACAACGAGTGGTGATAATAAACGAATAATAGTAAATAATAAATAAGTAATTTTTATTAGCGCGAGAAAAACGCCCAGCCTTTTCGAACAACTATGCGCAAAAAACAATTAAAAAATTAAAGCTCAAAGTCAGCAAAATATCATGCAATGTAAACTGTTGCTGTTTCACCCAGAGAGTCAAGTTAATTGGGCCTATAACTATTAGCTCATTTAGTGACCCTTATACTTATAGTCTTTAAATGCTGTGACTATACTTTAGGCCTATGTTAGGTCTAGTCGTCAATTTCCTGCATGAGAGGTGCATGACTCACGTCACGAGCCGGGATCATAACTATAATGCCTTGTCACGACTCTGTCAATATACTTTTAAACACTTATGAGTATATAATATATGCATACATGCAAACATGCATACATACATACATACATACATACATACATACATACATACATACATACATACATACATACATACATACATACATACATACATACATACATACATAGGGCCTACATACATACATACATACATACATACATACATACATACATACATACATACATACATACATACATACATACATACATACATACATACATACATACATACATACATACATACATGCACACACAGATAAACCGACACATATATATATACACTTGCATGTGAACGGGAGGTTTTGGCATACCTGTGATTTTAAACTTTTTCCGGAATTTATGTCAAAAATCTTCAAGCTAAAGTGTTTTTCATCGACATTGGGGCGATTAATTGGGCAAAGTTTGTTCTCGATTTGGGTCTAAACTCTAAAGGGTTTCCGACAGATAGGCTTATACCATGACATGAATTCCACATATTTATAATTAGTCAACAACATAATATTGTATCAACATAATTTTGTATCAACATAATAATATTATTCTATCAACATAATATTCTATCAACATAATATTCTATCAACATAATATTCTATCAACGTAATAATATTATTCTATCAAC
>OY744614.1:28323615-28336115 GCA_963556255.1 Allolobophora icterica
GCATAGCTACCGGTAACGCAGCAGTTGTGGCACAACCTTTTGATTTTTCAAAATTAGCAAGTTGAACCATTTCGTCAGGAAATGTGTAAGACTGCAAATCTCCTGTGAATATATAGGCTATGTCGTGGCCAGCCAGATTGAAAATTCTCACATCTTTTCAGGCTCTAATCTATCAAAATCAGTTACAACTTGGAATACATAACGAACTGCATTGTAAGCTTGAATTCTCTTCCTTAGCGATGTCAACAACTTGTCTACAGTAACCAAATAAGCGAAACTTGTCTGTACCTTGCAAGATGAGCTCGCTGCTATGTCTATGTCGGAATAGAAACAAAAGTAACACCAGCA
The DNA here is from genome assembly GCA_963556255.1 of Allolobophora icterica. NCBI lineage: Eukaryota > Metazoa > Annelida > Clitellata > Crassiclitellata > Lumbricidae > Allolobophora > Allolobophora icterica. Next base: position 28,323,964 of record OY744614.1, read on the forward strand.
TAGATCATACGTCGGGCCTTTTCGGTTGTGGGCCCCCTTCTGGGATGGCTTCCCACTAGACCTTTGTCTGCTGCTTCGGTTAAACTTGCCTGCTTTTATAAGTCCCTCAAATCGAACTTTTTTAGCTGTGGCTGGGCTGGGAGTGCATGAGTAGGTCTCTGAAGAGGCGCTATAAAAATTCTCAGAACGAATGAATTAATATTGACTGAAAGAAGTTGAGCCAAAAACCCATGCATATGGCTGCCAGCGTTACCACTCCTTGGGGTTTTCACAAGATCTTGGGTGTTTTAATCCGACTTGGGAAATGGGGTTTTTTCCTGGAGACCTTGGGTTTTTTTCTTGGATTTTTTCTCGTTTTACTAAAAACCCTATTTTTCATTATTTTAATCAATTTTTGCAACGTTCTGAATGATCGAGGTCCATAAATAAATAGCGGAATATGCGTGCAAGCATGTGCTGTCGTAGTCTATTGCTATTTTTAACATATAACTCTAAAGACTAAATTTGCTAATTCTAGTCTACGGCTATATTTAGAAAATTTTACTCTAAACGTTATATATAAGAGGTCGTTGACTCTAAAGACAAAGGAAACTGCGGACTCAGACTATACTTTTTCGGAAGTTTTTCCGAAATAATCAGCTTTTGCTTTTTTTAAGACTTAAGATATAATATTTTGATTTTCATCATGGACGTCCGCAGGAATTTTTTAGCAGGGGCAAAACTTTGTAGGGGCAAATTGTTTTAGGAGGAGGGTAAATGAAGTTTGTGCATAGAAACAAAATTTGCATAGAAAAAAATTAAAAATAAATAATGATCAAGAAACTGTACCTAAATAATTAAGTGTTGTTTTCGCATTGAAAATCGTGGTGGGACTGTTGTAATAATCATAATAATCAAAAGGTTTTATTTCTTTAAAATATATGCAAAATCGAGGGCCCCTCCGATGAGTTTCATAGTCTTTTATCTTTATTCTTGTTTTAAAAATAAAAAATAAATGTGCGATAGAAGTAATAATTCACGTGATTCGGACTCTGATGAAAATAAAAACATGTATACATATAAACATTTTTAATTTGCTTTGAATATTTGATATTAACTTTTGGCAATTAACGATTACCCACAAAATTGTAAAAATGAAAGATAGAAATGAAAGATAGAACAACATTTTTATTACAGGAATTGGTATTATTGCATTATATTATTATATTTTTTCCTAAATGAGTGTATTAATTTTAAAAAGTCTGCAGAAAAACTACATTGGGTTTTCTTGGGTTTTTTCAATGTCCTAACTTGGGTTTTTCATTTTTTATGAGTGGTAACACTGATGGCTGCAAGGCTGACATTTCAAATTTGCCATTTGCTTAGTGTAAATTCTTGCTTAAACTGAAAGTAATAAAATATAAGCTCTTTCTGATGAACAACTAATAATTATTTGGTGTCATAAATTTAATTGTGTGCCTGTCCTGCAGTTTTACGACTCCAGTCGGGGGGCAGAGGGCCCCATGCTAAAGCATATTGAGCATACTGGTTAATCCGGCCCTGCAGCACCTTTTCACCCCCTTAATGTACAAATAATTAGGCCTGCTTTTTCCATTTTCCTACTAACTCGCAGTTGCCACGCTTGCTGTCATTTTGCCTGTTTCTGTCTCTTTTATTGTCTCTCGCTCTGTGTATGTCTCTCTGTATGCCTCTGTGTCTGTCTGGATCACTCTGTCTCTGTATCTCTCTCCCTTTGTTTCTCTCCACTTCCCTGCTTCATGTACATTTATATATGTACATTATAATCAAATGGTTAGCTTGCTGGATTATCAATCCAGTGGTCGAGGGTTCAAATCTACGCTATGGCAGAAAGACGTTCAGAGCTTTCAGCGATCTCATCCATCAAATGAGTACATGAACTGTACATTGAGGCCACAAAGAAAAGGAATTGAGTTCGCTAACATTTCATACCACGGCTGCCTCAGGGGATTCACTTAATGTACTCATCATTTACCCTTGGCGGGGTAAAGGGTTTTTAAACTGGACGAACCCCTGAAATCCCAAAGGCATGATGCATTAAATTAATAATTAACAATTAAATTATTAATGAATAATTATTTAATTAAAGGATCGGCCATCTGGAAGATCTTCCGCCAGAAATGTTCAGGAAACGTTCTCAGTCAATCTTAAGCCGCGGGCATCACAATTATAGATGAATTAGACAGTCATGTTTTAATTAAATAATTATTATTAACTAGCTGGATTACCCGGCGTTGCCCGGGGTTATAAGGTTCACACCACCACCACCACCACCACCACCACCACCACCACCACCACCACCACCACCACCACCACCACCACCACCACCACCACCACCACCACCACCACCACCACCACCACCACCACCACCACCACCACCACCACCACCACCACCTCCACCACCACCACCAACAACAACAACAACATCAACAACAACAACAACAACAACGACTGCTTGGCAATCTTGGCAGTCGCCCTCTGGCGGCGACTGCTTCGCAGTCTTGGAGGCCCTTGTGGCGTCTGGCGACCTGTGGCGGAGACTGCTTCGCAGTCTTGTATACACGCCTTCTGGCATCTAGCGACCTCTGCCGTGGACTGACTGCTTCGCAGTCGCCTTCTGGCGGCGACTGCTTCGCAGTCTTGGAGGCCCTTGTGGCGTCTGGCGACGTGTGGCGGAGACTGCTTCGCAGTCTTGTACGCCTTCTGGCGTCTAGCGACCTCTGCCGTGGACTGACTGCTTCGCAGTCGCCCTCTGGCGGCGACTGCTTCGCAGTCTTGGAGGCCCTTGTGGCGTCTGGCGACCTCTGGCGGAGACTGCTTCGCAGTCTTGTAGACGCCTTCTGGCGTACAGCGGAGACTGCTTCGCAGTCTTGTATACATACGCCTTCTGGGGTCTAGCGACCTCTGCCGTGGACTGACTGCTTCGCAGTCGCCCTCTGACTGACTGTTTCGCAGTCACCCTTGACCTGTGGGGAGACTGCTTTGCAGTCTTATAGACGCCTTTTGGCGTCTAGCGACCTCTGCCGTGGACTGACTGCTTCGCAGCCCCACTGCCGGTGTGTAGTCGGCCTGGCCCTTAGTAAAGGAGACTGGTTGTTTCATATACTGGAAATAATGTAGATCTTTGTGTTTGAACATACGTTAAAATTTTGCTGTAAAACGATGAATATAGTTCGAATCCATCGTCATAAAATTTTGAATTTTGAAGAAGTTCGTTATGCGCATTATTAATGACGTTGAGGAATACCGGCGCCATAAATAGAACCGCTAGAGGCGAGCTAGGTGTCGTTATGCGCATTATTAATGACGTTGGGGAATACCGGCGCCATAAATAGAACCGCTTCGCAGTGGAATAGGCGCAGGGACGCTCGGTTGGGTAGTTTTGGGGGATTTTCACCATGGTAGCGGTGAAAACGGGGGACGCGAACCCCTCCACTGGGTGTCCGATGCCGAGACCGACACAGCAGTCAAGGTTTCGAGTGAAAAGGTGAGAAATTGTAGAAGTTAAGCCCGGTCAAACAGACAGACACACACACACAGAAGCTCTCTTTATTTATATAGATTAATAACACATGTTCATCGATTTTGAGAGCATCCTTAAGGGCACTATATTACAGTCTTGTTGTCAAGACCTTAAACCTCAAGACCAAGACCAAGACCTTGAACCTCAAGACCAAGACCAAGATTTGAACCTCAAGACCAAAACCAAGACCAAGACCTTGAACCTCGAGACCAAGACCAAGACCAAGACCTTGAACCTCAAGACCAAGACTGAGACCAAGACCCAAAAATATCACAGTCGTATCCAGACTTCTATTCCTTACTAAAAATTGTCAAGTCGAAATACTCGTTATTTTAATGAAAACATGAGTTTTTTTCTTTTATTCAAGCAAAACAACTCTAAATGGAGACTGCAGAGAATTCCGAATTCGTATTTGCAAAAGTTCTTCATGCGAAATGTTATCCAAAATGCCTGCTGAATTTTATAAAACCAATTTGCTCAGAATTTTCTAACCAAGACGTGACCTGTGGGGCCTCATAAAAATTCTGCCATGTGAAAAAACACGGTCTACAAGTGCTGAAATCGCTAACACACAAAGCAGCTTTTCAAGAACCGGATGTAAATGTACAAATTAATCGTGAGTCTGTTTTGAAATCATTCCATGGTAAACAACCGGAAGTCAAAATAATTGTCCAAAACAACAATGAAGCCTCATTCACACCGTGTAAATACTATTTAAAGCAATAACTGTATGAGTAATCATTGGATAAATTTTTAAAATTCTTGCCGTTTGTTAAAATTAATGACTGTTCATATTGACAAAAATGTTGGTCTTGGTCTTGCAGAACCAAGACCAAGACTTTGAACCTCAAGACCAAGACCAAGACCTTGAACCTCAAGAGTAAGACCAAGACCAAGACCTTTGGTCTCAAGACCAGGACCAAGACCAAGACTTTTAAAAACGAACTCGAGTGCACTCGAGACCAAGACCTTGGTCTCGAGGACAACAAGACTGCTATATAAATAACAGATACAGATACATACATGAAATAAATTCAATACTAACAGAAGGATGATACTACTCATATCCTTACCAGTGAAATATGCAGTTACGTTGTAAGCTCCCACACGTATGATTCTTACTGGAGTTCATAGGCCTGAAAAAGTCCTTGTTGAGCCAGATCTGCTCAAGGGTATAATGGACTCAAGACAACCTCAACCCTAACCTTTTAACCATGAAACGTACGGCCTTTCTATTCAACAGGACTGTAACACTGGCCTAGGTCTAACTAAACCGAAATTGTTATGTCGGAAGGGATATTTAGTTAACACAGTCCAGGCTCATTTTGTCACTACTTACTAATTGCTTTCACTATTGCTAGCAGATATATATATAAGCATAAACGTCCATAAACGCACATGCATTATATGCAAATATACATAAAGACATAGAAATACCCAGATACAGTTACATATAAGCAGACATATAAGTGCAGACACATTATTACCCCTATATATATATATATATATATATATATATATATATATATACAGGGTGGGCCAGTAGGAATGCACCAACTTTGAATGGATATAACTTGAACAATTATTACCCGAACATCGTGCCCAATATACTAAATTGAAAGTAATCATCCACTCTACTACTGTGTCAAATCTTGCACTGATATACGGCACCACTGTTATAAAATTTCGGTGCGGCGCACACCTCTCAATTTTGAATGTAAATATTGAACATCATGACGCCGCTCGCGGAAGAGGATAGAATTTTAATCCGAATTTTAAGAGCAGAAAAAGGATACAATGCACATCAGATGATGATAGAATTCCCTTCTAGAAAATGGAATAAATATGCTCTAGATCGATTGATTAAACAAATTGATGCTACGGGAACGTCTAACAGCCGCAACTGTGGTCGCAAACGTTCTGCGCGCACAGCAGCGAACATTGCACAAGTCCAAGAGTTAATTTCCAGCCAAGACAACAATCCAGGGACGAGTAAGAGTCCGAGCACGTGGTGGACATTATTGAGTATTTGTTTGACTGATGGTAAATTCACTCAAGATATTAATTGTTAGTACTAAGTGACTGTTTAGAACTGACGTCTTCAGTTTCAGACTTTTGTTTTTTCTTGCAGTTTTATGGCCAGAAAATGGCACATCGAATATTAATAGCATTATCTCATAAAGTCGTAACATTATCTCGTAGATATTTTGCAGAATCAAAAAATGGATAATTATCTTCAATCTGATATATTGGACAAGACGCTCAGATAAAAATTATTCAAGTTATAAGGCGTCAAAGTTGGTGCATTCCTACTGGCCCACCCTGTATATATACATATAAGCAAGCATACATGCACATACACATGTTCATATTAATTTCAATAATGGATGGACTGTATGTATAAATTAGACCTAAAACGAAAGAACAAAGTAAGTACTCGAGAAAAAAATGAATCAGGGTCATTTGACTTGTAATTAAAAGCCACTAAGACCACTGGACTTGATCAAACTCTTGATTATTTCATTTCAAACCCCACAAGCAACACTGCTCTTTCACAAATCCTATCCCGATTCCTCCTCCTCTTCCTACCTCCCTCGCCGTGTAAACCCTAAACACCACCCACCATAGCTGTCTTACTGCCTACCTGACTGACTCCTTTGGATCTTGACCTGGAACCGATTCGACACCCCCCGCCTATCGATTTTGATTTGACTAAGCGCCTGTGAATAAGCTGGTTCCCGCGACGTAGCTTTTTTGGGCGCTGTAGAAGTCTCGAGATTACGATTACGATTGCGAAGTATACATGTAGGCTATGTATGCACTCTTGATTATTTCATTTCAAACCCCACAAGCATACGTGTATACCATCTATGCTCTGTTACATTTAAGGCACATTTGCGTAATCCTGAGGTGTCAAAAGAAATTTGCATCTGGGTCACAGAAGAGACAGTTAAGTTAGTCAAATAGTTTCTCGATTCTATTTATGCTTGTAGCTGAATATTTATTAAGCGCTTCTTCTGAGTCGTGAACGGCGCAACATAAATAAGCGATATCGTCTAAAATATCGGAAATTTTGTAACTTGAAACGGAGGAGGTAAATTGGCTGCTTTCATGTAGCAAGATATCATCCCACAACGCTGCAATGTGTACCTGGTGTGCATGTAAAAACGCGTTTTCAGTAACGACTGTCAATATGGCTTCGATCCTCATCATTTTCCAACGAATTTATGCAGTGATATCCTTTGAATACCACCGTTGCGCGTTTTAATGGGTGTCACATCATATTTGATCTCCGCGAAGAGACCGATATTGAAATGTCTTGAGTGGCAAAACGATCAACTGTGATCGAGGCCATGGACGCCTGGATGATAGCGCTATAGGGGAGTATTAAGTAGGCTTCAGTCAATTTACATGCAGGTTATGCCCACTGGTTTAGCAAACAGAAGCGAAAATTAAATAATTAGGCCTATTAAACAATCGATAGAATAAGCTAGAGCCCTATATTAAAGTGGAAAAAGCAGAGTCACCAAGATCATGTGCTTCAACTGTATACATGTATGTAAGGCACCCTGCGTGGCTGCCGTTTCTGCTATATGTATGTTCACTGTACAGCGCAGTGCGGTTAGCAGGCGTTTAAATAAAGAAAAGATTATTATTAGTATTATTATTATTATTATTATTATTAAGTAGTCATTAATTCAGAGAAGCTAGTAAGATTCCTCATCTACGCACAAGGAACTGAACTTTCTTGGACTACTGTAGAATTGAGAATAAGATTTGAACTGGCCTGTCCGACCTAACAATCCTTACAACGAGCACTACTACCGTTCAACATGGGGGGGGGGGATGAGGGGAATAGAGTAATGGTAACACTCATGGCCGGGAGAGCAATAGAACGCGGTTCGATACCCGTAACCCCTTCTAGGGCGGCGCCTTGCATGGCTGCTATAACGTGTGTTTAATTAAGATCTTGATTGTACTACTGTCATGTTTCAATGTAATCTTACTGTGTCTGTCAGTTTGAAATAATAAAGAATGTCATTATTATTATTATTATTATTATTATTATTATTATTATTATTATTATTATTATTATTATTATTATTATTATTATTATTATTTTATGCCCCGAGTTATATAGGATCCCTTAGGGACTTAAATATTAACTAATGTAGAAAAAAGTGTCCGGAATGGCCTGATTATTATTATTATTATTATTATTACTATTATTATTATTATTATTATTATTATTATTATTATTATTATTATTATTACTACTACTACTACTACTACTACTACTACTACTACTACTACTACTACTACTACTACTACTAATACTGCTACTACTACTACTACTACTACTACTACTACTACTACTACTACTACTACTACTACTACTACTACTACTACTACTATCCCTACTTCTATGCAACACATTACATGATGTTCTTTCGCAATAAAATGCAGCATATTCGCTAATACCTTTTGCAGTCACTTTTCGGTTGAAGCCACCATCAAGTGATGTCTCGTGCATTATCACGACGGCGCTATAAAAATCAGCAAAGATTAGATTTTACAATCGGCCTGTATACGCCATAGAAATGTATATATATATATATATATATATATAATTATATATGTATATATATGTGGTATACGCTGACCGTTCAAGCTACTTCATGATAAATGCAACAATGGCAATCAAAAAGGGATTCATAGGCATCTACGAAAGCAATAGATCGGTCTTTATTACTCGGCTTCGGTGCGCAGAACGAAAGTAAGCGCTACAGAAATGGCACTGCTTACTTACTGACCCCACTTGAGTCTCGATGGTACCATAAAGAGGCTGCTTTAATATTATAAATCCGCTTAATCTTCGCGCAGACAAATCCAATTTAACGGCGATTAACTCGCTGAATGATGTCGTCCAAAACTGATTAACCGACTCAATAAACCTCCAAGAAATTCTTCAGCCAATACAAACGCATAGGCCTACATGACATCTACATATACCTATAAATATATGTATGTTCATAGACATAAAACAGACAGACAGACAGACAGACAGACAGACAGACAGGCAGGCAGGCAGGCAGGCAGACAAGCAGACATATATACTAACAGGCAGAAGGTCGGAGAGACAGAAAACGAGCGGTGTTGTAGCTGTGATACGTTGTGTGCTTGTATCTTCGTGTGGTGAGCCTATGCTGCTCCTGCAGATAATTGTAGCCAGGTGAATTCGCAGGGATTAGTACATCTCTGCATGGCGTGAGCCAGTGCATATTTTAACTGTATAACTAGTGCGACAAATGTTCCAGTAGTTTTAAGATTTGTCCCAGTAGTTTGGGTGATTCGTCCCAAGTAAAACAGGCTCCATTTGGCAGCAAATGCTCTAAAATGCATTGTGATGGCCAACTTTGTCCCAGTAGTCCAAATAAGTTAAAATATGCACTGGCGTGAGCTTGCTTTGGAAGGGAAAAGGAAGGCATGGAATTTCATAATAATAATAATAATAATAATAATAATAATAATAATAATAATAATAATAATAATAATAATAATAATAATAATAATAATAATAATAATAATAATAATAATAATTAATAATAATAATAATAATAATAATAATAATAATAATAATAATAATCTTACTGTGTCTGTCAGTTTGAAATAATAAAGAATGTCATTAACTCGATTGTCTTCAATAGCTAAACATGATGCCCTAATCTTATTCCGCAGCTCTCTCAGTTCACCTATTTTGCTTCATACTCTTCGCTGTTTCCCATGTATGGGGAACCCAAAGCTACTCCAGTTTGACCAGATAATGCGCACGGGTCTCATTAAAACACTTAATCTGGCCATTGCTGACAGCAACTGGGTTCAAGTCACTCTACCAGTTAGGAGTGGAGGTCTTGGCATCCGTCGTGTGTCCTCGCTGGCATTACCCGCCTTTCTGGCTTCCGCCGCAGGTACCGCAACTTTGCAAGCCTCCATTTTGTCCAACACTGATGCGCCCCTAGATCGGGCTCTCATAATGGCCCAAGAACAGTGGCTAACTGAATCGGGTGCTCCACTCCCCGAAGAAACCCTCTCCCATAAGCAGTGTGCCTGGGACCACCCTCTCATTATGAAAGACATGGCAGCTTTAGAGGCCTCGATAACAACAGATTACCACCAGGCCAGGCTGAAGGCAGTCGCCTCACCGCACGCAGGTGATTGGCTACTAGCGCTCCCCATAAGCGCTTGTGGACTGAGGCTAAATGACGAAGCAGTCCGTATCGCAACAGGACTGCGCCTCGGGGCGGATTTATGTGCTCCTCACGAATGCCCTTGTGGAGCGACGGTCCAAGAGGACGGCTCACATGGGATGTCATGCAGCCTCGGGCCAGGTCGCACTGCCAGACATGCTCTACTAAACGACATCATTTGGCGTGGCCTCACCAAAGCTGGCTTTCCAGCCACAAAGGAGCCCACTGGACTTGTCAGGTCTGATGGGAGACGTCCTGATGGGGTAACTCTTATCCCATGGGAGGGTGGTAAATGCCTTGCATGGGACGCCACTGTTATTGACACCCTGGCAGAATCATACCGCACCAGATCAGCTGAGGTTGCAGGGGCTGCTGCCGAGATAGCAGCGGACAGAAAAACATCCAAATATACTGCCATTTTGTCATCATATTGCTTTGTGCCCTTGGCCTTTGAAACTCTGGGTCCCATAAATCAGGAAGGCCTCGCACTGATCAACCTCCTCGGCTACCGCCTGGCCCAAATATCAGGAGACAATAGAGAGACTACTTTCCTTTATCAGCGCTTATCTATGGCAATCCAACGCTTCAATGCTGTTGCTTTTGTCAGCACCTTTTGCACCGATAAAACCATCTGCGAAGACTAGCCATTCCAGAACAATGCCCCCCTAATTTTTGAACTCCCGAGGGATCATATGTACCTCGGGGAAAAAAAAAAAAAAAAAAAAAAAAAAAAAAAATAATAATAATAATAATAATAATAATAATAATGAGTGCGGTCTCTTTCCGAGGTACATTTCAGGAACTACAGATCTGCGAAGATTAGTAATCCATGAAAGGCATTCCCCTAGCTTATTGTAGTTTTCACACCCTCTGGGTGTCATCCCATGGGCCCAGATAATATTAATAACAATGATGATGACGATGATGATGATGATGATGATGATGGTGGTGGTGATGATGATGATGATGATGATGATGATGATGATGACGATGATGATGATGATGATGATGATGATGATGATGATGATGATGATGATGATGATGATGATGATGATGATGATGATGATGATGATGATGATGATGATGATGATGATGATGATGATGATGATGATGATGATGATGATAACGATGATGACGACGACGACGATGATGATGATACTAGTCAATCGTTTCTGCCTTGTTTAAAGTAGTTTTCCAAATTATCTGGATTTAATCCTTTGGGTATAGGGAACTTGGACAAGTCCTTCAAGCAGAGCCATTGATTGAGGCTCTGTTATTAAATATTGGCGCCTAGCCTAATACATGAATAATGCTAATGAACATGCGACCTCAGCAGCCTCTGTAGCTGACCAGGCGACGTCTTTCCATCTGTGTCCAGCGCCACTAGTTGTCATTGTATTCAGAAGCACATTTCCGGAAAGTTCTGAAACCTGGAACGAGTCCTGATTTCTCACATATTTAACTCCTAACAAGTTTTTTGTTACTGAGGGATAATTTCTACCTATAAGAATAATAGTATGCACTGGCGTAAACTTGTCCAAAATAATTGGGGAGGGGGCATTTGGTTATTCATTCTACACTTGTTGCATTGGGTGTACAGTCCATCTCAAGTATTGGGAGGAGGACGTCCCCGGCTGCCTCACTGTGTCTACGCCTATGATAGTATTACTAGGAGTAATAATGGTGAACAATAACAATAGAACCACCTGTGAATAATAGCCATTCGTACATTCTTCGGGTAAGATAGTTAGCAAACAAATCAGAGGCACTGTAGCATAGCATATTTAATTATTAAAAATAAATGATATCTTCGATTTTACAAATTTAAATTTTAAATCTAGGCGAAGGGCAAGTGCCATAATTATTTAAAATAAATTAAATTTTTTTTAGTTTTATAAATTTAGATCGAATGACCAGATGAGGTGCAAGTGACCCTTGCCCTAATTATTTTAAATGAATAAAAAAATTACTTTTACAAATTTGAATTAAATATCCGGGTGAAGTCAAGTCCCCCCCCTCCGTGCCCTAACTGTTACGAACTATGGCCAACCTCTCGGATTGCATCCTAATCGCATTACTCGGCACGTGTTGAGTCGTCTTTAAAATTGCATGTGCGTCCACACACCCAAGCCTCGACCAACGGTTAGGAGTCTCCTTGCTGTGCTCATTTCACCATTCTTGTCCTTTCCCCTCCTCCCACTTTCCTTCAACGCATGGAGTGATGGATTCCCCTTTTCCGTCTCCAGACGTGGAATTAGATATCAGCTGCGCAGACCCGGACACACCTCGAAGTGTCCACAGTCTAATTTAAGTGGCCACAGCGCATCGCTGGACCTTTTGTGTCTAGTATCTTAGCGCGGCAT
>OY744614.1:28341115-28343615 GCA_963556255.1 Allolobophora icterica
ATCCGACACCTCTGTCTCTTTCTGTCTGTCTGTCTCTGTCTATCTGTTTCTGTTTCTGTTTCTGTGTCTGTGTCTGTGTCTGTGTCTGTGTCTCTGTCTGTCTGTCTGTCTGTCTGTCTGTCTGTCTGTCTGTCTGTCTGTCTGTCTGTCTGTCTGTCTGTCTGTCTGTCTGTCTGTCTGTCTGTCTGTCTGTCTGTCTCTCTCTCTCTCTCTCTCTCTCTCTCTCTCTCTCTCTCTCTCTCTCTCTACTCGTGTTAAGACCAGCGCCTATTATTTATACAGGCGAAGCCAAGCCTATTCGTCTTTATCTTTACCAATGCAATGGCCAAGATCAAATTAGGCAAGGTTGTTGGCAATACTCAGTTACTCGCATACATAGATATCCTTTTCATCTCTCTCTGTTTGTCTCTGTCTGTCTGTCTGTCTCTCTCTGTCTCTCTCTCTCTCTGTCTCTCTCTCTGTTTATGCCTCTCTGTCTACGTCGCAACTAGTCAGACGCTCAGTGTCCAGCGGTCTAGTATTTTAGACTGGCGGCTGTTCATGCGTGGGTGTCTCAGAATGCCTCTTAAGTGTACTTGCTTTCCAACAATTACCTGGCGCCATAGAAGTCAACCCCTTCAAATGCATACATACATAATTACACACATCCACAATAATACATGCATGTTCACTATGCAGATCCTTACACCTCATGAGCAGTCGTATCATGTAACTGCAATTTAGAATTCCAAATTCGCAGAATAGTTTCCTGAGTGACAAGAACTTTGCATTCGTCGCGAAACGCGAGTAGAAAACTCGGAGACGAAATTACAAATTCCTGATGCAACATTAATGACTAATTACTTTGCTCATGTCACCTCCGAAGACGTCCAGTGCAGAGAAGATCGGACAGACAGAAGATAGTCGTCGGCTGAATTATGCATCAGAGCCCAGATCAAACAACTTGTTCGTGTATGTTTTGCCGTCGACATCCACAATTCTGCGAGTGCCACGAGGGAAAATTGTCGGACGGGCAGACTGACGGACGGATTGACGGACAGACGGTTGGACTAACGGATGGACGGACGGGTGGACTGACGGACGGATGGACGGACTGACGGACGGATGGACGGATTGACGGACGGATTGACGGACGCTCGGACTGACTGTAATAATAATGAGAACAGGACTTCCATAGAATATACAAGATATACGTGAGCGAAGACGTTCAAGTTTTCTTTAAAGAAATCCTTCACCTGTCATACACACCGTATACGTGTAATGTATTGAGCATGGCAGGCGAATGAATACATCATCATCATCATCATCATCATCATCATCATCATCATCATCATCATCATCATCATCATCATCATCATCATCATCATCATCATCATCATCATCATCATCATCATCATCATCATCATCATCATCATCATCATCATCATCATCATCATCATCATCATCATCATCATCATCATCATCATCATCATCATCATCATCATCATCATCATCATCATCATCATCATCATCATCATTTTATTATCAAAATCATCGTCTTCGTCACAGTGCATATTTTAAGGAATTTTGACTACTGGGACAAAATCAGCCATGGGTCTAGTTCATGATCTTTCTTTGGAACTCGTCTCTCAGAGGTGGGTCGGAGAAAGTCTGGTCGAAGAACTTTTTGTAAGGAATTAATCTTCACAAACTTACAACTTCTAGACTTTTTCCAAAAAATTTCGAAATTTATCTCCCCAAAAAAGTTGATGACCTTTTTTTTTTAGTCATCACAATAACAAGGGGTCATTCAACAATAATGTCATACCTTTCTCATTATACTACTGGGACAAATCTTTAAATTCTTCCAACATTTGTCCCACTAGTTGTACTTTATACATACATTGCCTGGGACAAATCGCTCTGACTACTGGGACAAATCCTAAGACTACTGGGACATTTGTCCCACTAGTTATACAGTTAAAATATGCCCTGCTTCGTCATCACCTAGAAAATAAATTTTCTGAGCTTGCAAGCTGCTGACGTGCGTGCTCCGGAAATCGTTGATGACAGGAAGCGCTCGTGATGGATAGTCGCCGTTGGCACTGGCTGTGTTTCCTCGATTGGAAAACATCCATCATTGACTGTGGAAAGAAGAGCTGCTGAAACAAGAGACTGTATGCGGGTAATGCGCAGCAGAGGATTGGCTACTGATGCTGCTAGAAGAATTGGGTTTTTGTGGTGATGCTGAGCGCACGTTTGCACAGCTTGACTCTTAAGCATCAGAGCGTACAGTCGTCAGAGAGCGTGACCTGCGAAGCGTGACCGCAGGGAATTACACGGCTTACTCGAATGCACACTTGGAGCCATGCGTCACCTGCTTTTAATTTAACGTAAATGTAATTAGACATTTTTGTAGCGCAAGTTTATGGACTCTCGGGCTTTGCACCTGCTCTATCACAATATACAGAGGTTCCATGCAGAAGTCACAGTCGGGGTGAACAGTTGGGGTTTAATTTCG
>OY744614.1:28353615-28371115 GCA_963556255.1 Allolobophora icterica
ATTCTCAAACTATGCTGGAGTGGTTTTCACCCACATTTGTCTCGGGGCCTAAGATTCGGATAAAATAATTAAATGAAATAATTAATAATTTATTTATTTATTAGTAGACGGTGTTTTATATCTTAATCGTTAGAAAATTAATTAATCAGTCACAGATAACTTTATATCAATCAATCAATCAAGAATTTAATTGTTACCAAACCAAATTACAAATCAATGTAGGCTACAAGAAAAGTAGGTAATTTTTGGCGACAAATGGTAACCCAAAAGGGCTATATGCCCACTAAGTAGGGTTACCCACGTAACATAGATACATTGGTAACAATAGCGAATGGCTTTCTCATAGCAAAAAGTTTATATTATATCCGCTTTTCTCTGTAAAAAACAATAAAACAATAAGAAATGCACAACTGGTACAAACCAAAATAGACTTAACTAGGGATATCTTAACTAAAGACTGACAAGATAGCGAATTGGGCAGCGAGATATGTGTAACTAAGTTTTCATTAGGTGTATTTTCATAGTTTTCTTAAACGAAATAAGGTAAATTAAGTGACGAATATCTAAGGGGACGCCGTTCATATATACATATATGTGTGTGTGTGTGTGTGTGTGTGTGTGTGTGTGTGTGTGTGTGTGTGTGTGTGTGTGTGTGTGTGTGTGTGTGTGTGTGTGTGTGTGTGTGTGTGTGTGTGTGTGTGTGTGTGTGTGTGTGTGTGTGTGTGTGTGTGTGTGTGTGTGTGTGTGTGTGTGTGTGTGTGTGTGTGTGTGTGTGTGTGTGTGTGTGTGTGTGTGTGTGTGTGTGTGTGTGTGTGTGTGTGTGTGTGTGTGTGTGTGTGTGTGTGTGTGTGTGTGTGTGTGTGTGTTATAATGCTGTTACAATAAGCAATATGCAGCGTTCATTTTCCTGTAGCCATGGCAACGCGTAGCATCGTCGCCATCATGTTTCTTGGATCGGCCTCGATTGCCATGACTACGCCGTTACCTAGCAACGAGCAGCAGACAACGTTGAAGGTAGGTTTCCTGGCTCCGTGGACGGGAGGAGGGATCGAAGGAGTAAACGCCCTGACGAGTGCCTCAGCCGTCAGCATTGCTCTGGATGCTCTGCAATCCGATCCAGACATCAACAAAAGATTCAAGTTCAGGTGCCAGTATCTGTAATATGCGCCATATTTAAGCGCTCTGTAAGAATGGATGAATGAATGGATAAATGGATGGGTGAACTGATGAATGGATGGATGGAGGGAGGGAGAGAGGAATGGCTTATTGAATGGATGGTTGGATGGAGGGATGAATGTATGGTTGGATGGAGGGATGAATGTATGGTTGGATAGGGAGGGAGGAAAGGAGGTCGGAAGGGAGCGTAGGTACATGTAGGTGGTGGGTGGATAAATAAATGTTCTATGTGAATGGATGGATGGATGGCTGAATACATGGATGAATGGGTGGTTCGAATAAATGAAATAATGAAATGTTACATCAGTTGTTTGGTTTTGGGAATCGAAGTTCAGCCAGTTTTACATCCTCGAACCAAGTTCGTTGCAAACCACTTCTATAGAAACCATGGACGGATTGAGAGAAGTCTTTACGTAAGCCCTGAGAAGCTGCCATGGGTACGATACCGTACGAAGTGCTAACGGCTTCATTTTCCTTAACCTCGGCATATGATGGCGGGTGAACAGTCATATCCCGCGCCGATTCATCTTCTCTGAGATAGTGTACGGTCAGTGTACTCATTATAGCTGAGTTCGCTAGGGGCGCAGGTGGAGCAGGTGAGCAGGTGATAGCCGTAACCGTAATCGTAAACTGCAAATTTCTACAGCGATACTCTAAAGCTAAGCGCAGGGCACCAGCTTATTCACGAGCGTTTCGTCGTGTCAGATGGGCTGAGGTCAAGGGAAGATCCGAGTCAATTTGCGAGAAGACTAGAGAGAGAAGGAGGTTGAGGAACTGCTATGGCGGGTTTCGTTGAGAACGAGAAAGCTTATATTGTGGAGGGTTGTATGGATTGGGGTAGCAGTTCTTAAAGAAATTAGACGTAAATTTGTAGTGAAAAACCCGTCGGGTGTTAGTAGATCAGCTTGAGGCAAATAACTGTGGGTCAGAGGCAGTAATGATGGAGGAACTGAAATTTACAGAATTCAGAGGGGAGATCGTTCCAGGGTGCAGTTGTAGTGTGGACAGTCCGTAAAACTTTCACACGCCTCTTAATCTGAGTCTAGAAAGTGAGAAAGGGTAAACCACAAGAAAAGTAAATGTGCCTTTTCGAATCAATTGGGGACTCAGACTATACTCCATTCCTCAATTCAGATGGTAAAAACGACGTGGCAGAAAAATATTCATAATTCTGGATACGCCAGTATTGCGGCTATTTTTGTGTAAGCCATTCCTGGAAAATTATTTAACTTTTTAAATGAACGTCCTTATTTCTAAACCTGATTTGTCCTGCTTATAACTTGTAGCATCGTCAGCTATGACTCGGGATGTGCTAGTAAAGTTGCTATTGGGAATGCCATTCGTCTCTTCATTCAAGATAAAGTCGATGCCTTCCTTGGACCCGCTTGCTCATCAGGTATCACCATTACTTGATATGATAACGAATATTATCATGACGATGATTACGACGACGACGACCATGATTATGATAGAAATCGTTGGATTAGATAGATCTGACTAGATTAAATAGATAAGATTAGACTAGATTATAACCTATCCTATATTAGATTAGAATACTTACCATTTTTTATATACAGGATATACAGGATATACAGGATTTTGATATACAGGATATACAGAATATACAGGATTTTTTCTTTCTTTCTTTTTAAACACTAAACAGTTACCTACTTTTTATTTATTTTCTTTTCCTTGAACTGCCTCACGTGTACTACGTGCTGTTTCACTGCTATGATGCTGTTGTTGTTGGGAACAATAAATGAAAAAAAATAAAAATAAATAAAAATAAAAAATAAAATAAAGTAGATTAGATGAGATAAGATTGGATTAAGTTAGATAGATTAGTTTAGATGAGATCAGATGAGATATGTTAAGATAAGATGAGATGGGATGAGATAAGATTGGATTAGAATAGATTAAATTAGACTAGACTGGACTGGACTGGATTGGTTTGGATTTGAATTAGAGCTGTACCGATATCACCTTTTGCCGATTATTCCGATACCGCGTATAGCCGATTATTGCAATAGCCGATACCGAGCATAAAGCCGATTATTTTCCTGACCCCGATATTTGGCGATTATCGCCCCAAAACTCGGCACACGACGTTGTATTAGGAGTTTCCAATCCTGTGTATAATAGGTCCCTGGTGTCTACGGTGTCTAGTAAGTAGTGCAGTGCTAAATATAAATCAATAGTGAGGAACAAAACATGGACATTTATGCTCATTTTTCTTTTTGTAACGATTATTGTGCAAAAAACGTCAATTGTAAATTAATTTGCATCGGCGCCGATTATTTTTTGCCGATGCCGATTATACCGATTCCTCTAACAATCGGCCCGATTACGAATGTTCCCGATGCATCGGTACAGCTCTAATTTGAATAGACTTTAGCTGATTGGATTAGAATGAATTGGATTGGATTAAAAAATGAATTGGATTGGATTAAAAAATGAATTGGATTGGATTAAAAAATGAATTGGATTGGATTAAAAAATGAATTGGATTGGATTAAAAAATGAATTGGATTGGATTAAAAACTGAATTGGATTGGATTAAAAAATGAATTGGATTGGATTAAAAACTGAAATGGATTGGATTAAGAAATGAATTGGATTGGATTAAAAAATGAATTGGATTGGATTAAAAACTGAATTGGATTGGATTAAAAACTGAATTGGATTGGATTAAAAAATGAATTGGATTAAAAACTGAATTGGATTGGATTAAAAAATGAATTGGATTAAAAATGAATTGGATTGGATTAAAAAATGAATTGGATTGGATTAAAAAACGAATTGGATTGGATTAAAAAATGAATTGGATTGGATTAAAAAATGAATTGGATTGGATTAAAAAATGAATTGGATTGGATTAAAAAATGAATTGGATTGGATTAAAAAATGAATTGGATTGGATTAAAAGATGAATTGGATTGGATTAAAAAATGAATTGGATTGGATTAAAAACTGAATTGGATTGGATTAGATGAGATTAATTTAGAAGAAAAGGAAAATGTTAGCGATTACAACGACGTTGATGACTGGACATCACAACCAGGGTGAGAATTTTCGGGAGTTGGGGGTTGAGGGTTCATCCCCCTAGTCTTTCTTAGGACCCCAGTTAAGACTTCATTGTACACCCCAGAGTGTCGTTTCCACATCCCCCTCAGTTGTGCTAGTGTGATTATATTGTGCATATGTTTAAGCATTTTCTTTCACAGATTGCTTTTTGGGTTATTAATAAAGTAATGTTCTGGTTTATTGTGAGATTTGTGACCGTGTGAATTGTATACTCATAAATTGTGTGATGTCATCACTTTGAGGAGTTTAAGCATTCTAGTGCATTTTTGAATTTTCTTAGTTTGCAAAACACAGATAAAATATTCAATTCCACCGGGATCAAACTTATCAAACTCTGACTCGCCCAGGGGCTTCTATCCCTATTCAAGGCGGGCGCAAGTTGAGCCCAGTGAAAAACAGGGGGAAGTATTTCTTTTCAATTTTTATCACACTCCCTACAAGTTACAGAGTCTTCGCTCACAGTTCTGTGCAGAGGGTAGAAAGCAGACTGCTTCCAATTATTGCCAGGAGGAAAAGTCCCCCCCCCCCAAGTGAAATTGATGTTGCTGTTCAGCTGACAGTCAGTCCAGTAAAATGCTTCGTCCTGCAACATCCAAGGACTGAACATATTAGATTAGGCCTAAACATTGCTATTGGCCATTATTGACAATATGTTGCAAAGGCCTTTGAACAGCATTTTCAACTTAGTATTGTAATGTATCACTATTATGGGCCATGCAATATTTGCTTAGATTACAGTGTCTAAGCAGTGTTACAGATTGTCATTATTTGTATCAGTATTATGGGCCATGCAATACTTGCTTAGGTTCAGGGGCGTAACTTTTGTCTACAAAGTGGGGGGACCAATTTCTTCTCCACTTTTGCTTTTCGCATGGAGAGCATTTCGGACACATATTACCCTGCCAGTAGCCTATTATCATTAATTTTTGTGTCAATGAAAAGAAGCCATCTTTTAATTGCTGTAATAATAAAATACTGATTGGCATTGCTTAGGTACCACAGTCCAAAAAGTTGGGGGGACGGGTGCCCCTCGTATATCCCTCAAATTACGCCTATGCTTAGTTTACAGTGTCTAAGCAGTGTTATAGTGTAAGAGTATTAGGCCTACTTGTTTTTCTTAAGCTATTGGCTATTATTTGTGCTATTTTTCTGTTGATGTAAGATGCAAAAAAAGTTTAAAAAATTGAAAAAATCGTTCATAATCCTGTTGATTAAGAAAATCTAGTTGGTCCATGCTACAATTAG
The DNA here is from genome assembly GCA_963556255.1 of Allolobophora icterica. Lineage (NCBI taxonomy): Eukaryota > Metazoa > Annelida > Clitellata > Crassiclitellata > Lumbricidae > Allolobophora > Allolobophora icterica. The sequence continues at coordinate 28,359,121 of OY744614.1, forward strand.
TGTCGTGTAGGCCTAGTGCAGTGAAAATGGGATTATCAGGTCTTGAACTATTCCTGCAAAATAATTGTCGGTTGGTTAACACTGCAATAGGAAGGGATGGAACCTGTTGCCGCAGCATTACACCAGAAATATGCATTCATAATGCAGTCTTTAAAATCCCAATATATTTGCTGAACAGTGTCCCATATTGCCCACTATTTTAACATGTGTCCCATATTTTGGAAATTTTGTCCCATATTTATTACAGCCTGTCCCATAAAATTTTTACCGTGCACCGGGAACCCTGCAGAAATTAATTCAGCAGTTCAGTTGAACTAAAATGTAGCCTATTGTTTTCCAAAATCAGTTTTCTTTCTCCAAAAATGCGCTAAAACTGACCTACGACATTGTAGAAATCCAATTTTTTCGGACAGGACCCCTCCGCTTCAAGGGGAGGGGAGGGTACGGGAGTGAATGGTACAGGAGTGGTAAAGGGAGAGGGGAGGGGATAAAGGGTAAGGATGGGGTGGGGAGGGGTGGGCAGGAAGGAAAGGGGAGGTAGGGAAGGGCTTTACAGTAAGGGGATTGCCTCCGGCTTACAGGAGGATAGTAGGCCCTGGTTCTGTGAAAGAGGGGGGAGGAGAGGGATTGAGCCCAGTTGTTTAGGGGGGGATAGAAGCCACTGGACTCGCCCCCTCTTTTTTCTGCAATTCTCACACTGATCACAACTAAATATAATCTACGGAATTATATTGTTCCTCAATTATAGCAAGCAAGTCATCAACAGGTGGTCGCTTCGAAATGAAATTGCAATCAAGGACAACTGTTACAGGGCATTGGAGAAAGTCTTTTAACTTCTGTAGCGCCAAAACACTGACGCGTAGACGACAACTGGATGTTTGTACAGCTGTCAGGAAATAAGCTCTCGATCAGCGACATGTCAGACCGACTCTGATGGTTTTTTTTATATCGAATTGGCGCTAGATAAGTTTGCGATTACGGTTGCAATTACAGCTGTGCATCCCGTGGCTGAGTTGGCGGCGTTCTGGAACAAACCGATCGTATCGTGGATGGCCTCCGATCCGATGTTCGACGACAAGGCTTCCTTTTCCACGCTCGGAAGAACCTTCGGAGGAGCCTCGAAACTCGGAACTTTCCTCGTGGAGGTCTTTTCTCGGTTCAGCTGGCACCGCGTTGTAGTCGTCTTCTCCAATCATACCTTGTGGAAGATCACAGGAACCGCCGTAATCAAGGTAGGCGGTCCCTACTTGGGTGGTCCGTCTCTACTTGGGTGGTCAGCTTTGCATGGGTGGTCCATCTCGGCGCGGTGTGGGCTTCCTCTTAGTCGGTGGTCCTGCTTTGCGTATACGGTGGTCCGTCTCTACTTGGGTGGTCCGTCTTTGCGTGAGTGGTCCGTCTCTGCGTAGGTGGTACGTCTCTGCTTGGATGACTAACTACTGACTGGTTGACTGACTGACTGACTGACTGACTGACTGACTGACTGACTGACTGACTGACTGACATTCTGATTGTTTGTGTTTTTAAAGATTAACATGATCTTCCTATCTGACATTCTGATTGGCTGATTGACTGACTAACGTACTGATTGGCTGACTGATTGATTAGTTAATTAATTAAAAAATGACTTATTTGCTAATGGTGCTTTGGTGCAGGTTTTTAAGGAGGCTAATCTTACGGTTTCGTTTTCGACGGAAATTTCTGAAGGATTTGACTTTCAAGAGCTCGCGAAGGTCTTACAGAAGATTAAAGAAGAAGGCCGAAGTAAGTTTTAACGTACAGATGATCATCGACAAAGTGCAAAGAAAGCCGCTCGTAAGTGCTTCTTGTGCTGACTGCTGGTAAGTTAATTTTAAAATAAAAGCTATTTATTGTTGACAAGTTTGCTGACTTAATTTTAAAACGGTACATTTTAAAGTTACATTTTAACTTCATTTATGTAATACCGTATGTGTTAATGTAAAATTTTAATGTGATTTATTTGTTTATACAATCGGTGTCAGTGTTAACATCTGAAGCTAAGTTGATTTGGCTTAAAACAGTATTATCATAGGTAAATGGTACATGGTGTATTAGTTAACATGATCTTCCAATGTGACATTCTGATCATTCGTGTTTTGAAAGATTAGCACGATCTTCCTATGTGACATTTTGAATGCTAGTGTCTATTAAACGACTACTTTGATTTCCGTATTCGATATGTTGTTTACATGTGACAACACCATAAGCTTAAATGGCGACATTGCTATTATTATTATTATTATTAATCTGGCATTTATAGCGCGCCTAAACAAAAAGACATATTGCACGAAAGCGCGTAACACAAAAAATACTAGTCATAGTACATCTTAAACAGGTAGGTTTAAGGTTGGATTTAAAGATCGAAGGTGACGAGGATGTGCGAATAAAGTCCGGAAGTTTGTTCCATTCAAAAGCTCGATTTCCAAATTTTCTGACTGAACGAGCGATGGCAAAGTCACCTTGAGATGACGATCGCAGACCTCGATGTGTTCACTTAACATGATTTTCTTATGTGACATTCTGGTTAGTCGTCGTGCTATTGCTACCGATTTCCGAGCGACGCCATTTTGTTCTGACTGCGCATGACATGCAAATGACATCCGGTGACTTCGTATTCGTCTCAATCGACGTCATTTCCGACGGTTCTGACCAAATATGGTCAGGCAAAGACGGCCGGGATCACGTGGCCAAGCAGGCCTTCGAGTCTGTTCTTCAAGTAAGCCTTCCTTCGCAATGTTATTAAAAGCAAACCTTTCTATTGGAACTGTTGTTGAACATTTCATTTATAAAGCGCCGATGAACGTCCGCAGGAATTTTTGTAGGGGAGTGCAAAATTTTTGTAGCGAGGGGACAAAATGACATTTTCATGAACACAGAACATTGAAAACTTAAAAATTAACAATGGTCAACGACTTTACCTAAAATAATCAAGTGTTTTCCGCATTGAAAATCGTGTTGGGGCTGTTGTTATAATGAAATGATTTTATTCTTGTGAAATATGCGCAAAATCCAGGGGTGGGTGGCAAATGCCTCCCTTGCCATCCCCTCCGGACGCCCATGACAGCGCCACTCAAACATCAAAATAAATCAGAGACTCTCTCTTCGCTAGCCAATATGTAGGGATAGAAGAAATTCACGGCCAAAAAGTTCAGGTGGGAGTTTGTACAAATGGGCGAAAAACACGGCAAATTCACGGTTAATTCACGACACTAAGATCCGACCAAACAATAACGCAAATAACAAAGGAACGACGCTGTCGCTATGTGTGATGGATTAATGCCACAAAAATGTCAGTATAAACGTCCTGCATCAGTTGAGACAATGAGGGACCAATGTCAATAACGTCAACGTCATCGCTTGGCTGTATTACTAATTCATTACTAATTAGGCCTACTTTATTTTTAATTTATTGAAATTTGTTATGTTGTGAAAAATATCAGTTCCGAACGTCGTGTTGCATTAATTTTAAAAATTACAAAAATTACGGCAATTCAAGGCATTTTGGGAAATTCACGCCATTCATGGCAAATGCCAAAAAATCACGACATTCATGGCATTCATGGCAAATGCCGAAAAATCACGACATTTATGGCATTTATGGCAAATGCCGAAAATCACGGAATTAATGGCTTCCGTGAATTCGTGGATTTCAACTATCTCTGCCTATATTAGGACCGAGAATTACTACAGTTACCAAAAACAATGCATAGTTTAACATTAAACTAGAAGAGTCACTAGTGGCGTGCCCACGCACACACGTAGTACATATGTATCAAAGACACTTACTATAGCGCCTTTTCAGTACCTCACAAAAGCGCTGTCTGTGTCAATCTCAATCTTAAAGTCATTAAGGAGAAATAATAATCGATAAGCTAAAAACTGATAAGATAATTTATATAAATCAATGAAGGATGAACATGGCATTGCGTAATTGATGTCATTACAAGGTTTCCACGGAAACGCCAGATAAATCGGACATGGATGAATTTCGTCTGCTCGTGGCTCATCGAATGCGCCAGTCTCCTTGGAAAGACTTGTTCCGAAACGTCACTAACGTAATCATTCTCACGTTACATCACATTATTGCATTTGTAATTGTATTTACTACAAGTGATGTAGCGTCGTAAGTAGCCAGCTACTTCAGAGATGCTTGAGAACGTTAATAATAATCAGTGCAAGTACCTACAGTTGGGCAGTTAATAGAAATTCAATTGTGTTGGACTTCTGAATAGATGCCGGAAGGCTTTCCAAGCACGCTGGTCAGCATAGCATATATCATAGGCGTAATTTGTGGAGGGTACGAGGGGTACCCGTACTCTCCACTTTTTGGACTGGGGGGGGGGGTACCGTAGCCCCACTCTTTGAACAATGCCAAACAATATTTTATTATTATGCCTTCCCAGAGATCGCAGTCCCCGCCATGCTGCGTGTATGTAAGAAATTGGTACCCCCACTTTTTAGACCAATGTTACGCCCCTGGCTTATATTACCATAGCATAACATAGAATGGCCTTTTATAGCATAACATAACAGCATTACATAGCATAGCATATAATAGTAAACATAACATGACATAGCATAGGATGGCATAACATAGATTACACTGCTATGCATTTTAAAAGAAAGAATCAGATGTCTGATTTATTTTTACTGATTTTATACAATTCTGACATCCTGATTTCAAATATGTTGATGAAATTTGGCCATCACGTCACAATTTCGTACAAATCAAATTATAAGTTTATTGAATTTTTACATTATTGAGAAATTATTTTCTCTTTGATACACTGCAGAAAAAAATTATAAGAAAGGTTTATAAAAGTCCTGATGTCAAAATCTTAGAAACAGATGACAGTGCCCAGATGTTTACAATAATTTTATACAAAATATATGGCAAAATCTTGTATACAATGAAACTGAGACATAAACCGTCTTAGGGACAGAAACGTGTTTTCTTAGATTTTCTTGCGTGTTCTTCCTCTGACGAACAATCTCTGTTCATCATCCAGAAATAGTCCATCAAATCAAAGGGGGTTTCCAGAGAGTAGTCCAAAAGAGGTCCAAGTCCGATTCCAGGATACCAGATCAGGAGAGGCAGAGTAGCTGTCAAGGCAGGTGTCGTTTACGGCGAGAAGAATTGGAAGGCGGAGGATCAGATGAGTCAGGGTAGGAGTATTTGAAAAGGTGAGACTTCAGTTCTGAGTGAAAGTCCGGGGGTGATAGATAGAGGAACAAGAGGAGGAGGATGAATGACGGGTAGCAATGATGATGGAGGCACTGAGAGATCATTCCAGAGGCGTGGTGCTGTGATGGAAATGGCTCGGTTGGAGAACTTGAGGTGAGTAGTGACTGGGGGTCGAGAAAGACTGAGATAGGACGATGATCGGGTCTGAATGGTGAAGAGATCACGAAGTTACTTGGGCTGGGAATATTGTAGGGAGTTGTAGGATAGTGATAGAACTTTCTAGTGGATTCGCTCTGTGATTTTTAACCAATGGAGTGATTTGAGGATGGGAGTGATATGATGATGTTTGGGCGTTCTAGTGACAGCTCTGGCTAGTGAGTTTTGGATAAGCTGTAGATGCTTGATTTGAGTGGATTCGAGGTTGAGAAAAAGAGAATTGCAGTAATCAAGCTTTGAATGAACAATGGAGGTAGCAATGGTGGAGGCAGTTTTAAGGTCGAGCATGGGTCGTATGCGTCGGAGGTCACGAATGTGCATGAAGCAGGAGCGCGAGAGGTTGGAGATGTGGTTAGAGAAGGAGAGGTGTGGATAAAAAATAACACCAAGACTGCGAACAGGGGAGTCAGCGGTGAAGGTGAGAGACGATGAGTTAGTCGAAAGGTTTATGGAAGGATCAGGGATTTTCTTGATTTGATCAGGAAGACCTAGGATGATGAATTCAGTTTTGGAAGAGTTAAGGCAGAGGAGATTGGATGACATCCACTCTTAAATAAGGTTAACCACGTTGAGTAGTTGTGTGATGGCGGTGGAAAAAGAGTCTGGGAAGAAGGATATGAAGAGTTGGGTGTCATCTGCATAGAGATGGTGGTCGACAGAGGAGGATTTTATGAGATGGCTTAAGGGTGTGGTATAAAGGATGAAAAGTAGTGGATCCAGGACGGAGCCTTGAGGGACACCACAGGAAAGAGGGAGGGGTTGTGAGCAGTGGCTGGAGGCTTTAACAGAGAAGGATCGGGAAGACAAGTAGGACTGGAACCAGAGTGGAGCAGTATCAGAGACGCTAAACCAAGAAGATAGTCGTTGAAGAAGAAGGCTGTGATCAATGGTGTCAAATGCGGCAGAGATGTCGAGAAAACCCTACGTGATACAGAAAAACGGATATCATTTTTGAAATCAGCAGACTAAAATCTTTTAGAAAAACATGTTTTTGGCAGAACATCAAAAATCATGCATAGCAGTGTTATCATAGCATAACATGACATAGCATTACATAGCCTAGCATGATGCAACATAGCAAAAACAAACATGACATAGCATAGGATAGCATAATATCATGATGCAACATAGCATAGCACACCATTGCATCACATGACATGGCATAGCATAATATTGCATGGTCTCACGTAGCCTAGAGTGACATAGCAACGAGAACTATTAAAGTCATGTTCCAGTGCTTTGTCATGTGCTTTAAACGCATTATATAAAATGTTCAGGCACCTACATACATAATCAATTAACGAAGCATGTATGGTTACTTTGGACTGTAGGCGAGATCTCCTTCGTTCGCATTCGGCGACACGTATTCCGCCTTCCTGCACGACGCCATTTTGCTGTACGCCTTTGCAATGAACAGAACCGTCGCCAGAGGTCGAAACCCTCGGAGTGGATCCGACGTCGCTCTAGGAATGCGTAATCTCACCTTCCAAGGTATGCTACTCCTTTGCAATGGCCGGACGTCAGAAATATGATGCATAGTACGCCTACTGTAATCTAGCGAATGTAAAGCTTATAGGTGTTGTCACATATTATGTTATGCTTCGTTTTTGGTGCTGTTACATGTTATGTTATGCTATGTTAGGTTGTAAGTATTTTTACATGTTATTCCATGCTCTGTTACGCTGTGTCATGTTATGTGTTATGCTGTGCTATGTCATGCCATGCTCTGTTATGCTGTGTTATGTCATGCCATGTTATGCTATGTTATGTCATGTTATGTTATGCTGTGTTATGTCATGTTATGTTATGCTGTGTTAATGTCATGACATGCTATGTTATGCTGTGTCATGTCATGCCATTCTGTATTATGCTTTTTTATGTCATGCCATGCTATGCTGTGTTATGTCATGCCATGTTATGCTACGCTATGTTATGTCATGCCATGTTATGTTATGCTGTGTTATGTCATGTCATGTTATGTTATGCTATGTTATGTCATGCCATGTTATGTTATGCTGTGTTATGTCATGTCATGTTATGCTATGTTATGTCATGTTATGTTATGCTGTGTTATGTCATGTCATGTTATGCTGTGTTATGTCATGCCATGCTGTGTTATGCCTTTTTATGTCATGCCATGACATGCTATGCTATGCTGTGTTAATGTCATGACATGCTATGTTATGCTGTGTCATGTCATGCCATTCTGTATTATGCTTTTTTATGTCATGCCATGCTATGCTGTGTTATGTCATGCCATGTTATGCTACGCTATGTTATGTCATGCCATGTTATGTTATGCTGTGTTATGTCATGTCATGTTATGTTATGCTGTGTTATGTCATGTCATGTTATGTTATGCTATGTTATGTCATGCCATGTTATGTTATGCTGTGTTATGTCATGTCATGTTATGCTATGTTATGTCATGTTATGTTATGCTGTGTTATGTCATGTCATGTTATGCTGTGTTATGTCATGCCATGCTGTGTTATGCCTTTTTATGTCATGCCATGACATGCTATGCTATGCTGTGTTAATGTCATGACATGCTATGTTATGCTGTGTCATGTCATGCCATTCTGTATTATGCTTTTTTATGTCATGCCATGCTATGCTGTGTTATGTCATGCCATGTTATGCTACGCTATGTTATGTCATGCCATGTTATGTTATGCTGTGTTATGTCATGTCATGTTATGTTATGCTGTGTTATGTCATGCCATGTTATGCTACGCTATGTTATGTCATGCCATGCTCTGTTATGCTGTGTTATGTCATGCCATGTTATGTTATGCTGTGTTATGTCATGCCATGTTATGCTACGCTATGTTATGTCATGCCATGTTATGTTATGTTGTGTTATGTCATGCCATGCTCTGTTATGCTGTGTTATGTCATGCCATGTTATGCTACGCTATGTTATGTCATGTCATGTTATGTTATGCTGTGTTATGTCATGCCATGTTATGTTATGCTGTGTTATGTCATGCCATGTTATGTTATGCTGTGTTATGTCGTGCCATGTTATGCTACGCTATGTTATGTCATGTCATGTTATGCTACGCTATGTTATGTCATGCCATGTTATGTTATGCTGTGTTATGTCATGCCATGTTATGCTACGCTATGTTATGTCATGCCATGTTATGCTACGCTATGTTATGTCATGCCATGTTATGTTATGCTGTGTTATGTCATGCCATGTTATGTTATGCTGTGTTATGTCATGCCATGTTATGCTACGCTATGTTATGTCATGCCATGTTATGTTATGCTGTGTTATGTCGTGCCATGTTATGTTATGCTGTGTTATGTCATGCCATGTTATGCTACGCTATGTTATGTCATGCCATGTTATGTTATGCTGTGTTATGTCATGCCATGTTATGTTATGCTGTGTTATGTCATGTCATGTTATGTTATGCTGTGTTATGTCATGCCATGTTATGTTATGTTGTGTTATGTCATGTCATGTTATGTTATGTTGTGTTATGTCATGTCATGTTATGTTATGTTGTGTTATGTCATGTCATGTTATGTTATGCTGTGTTATGTCATGTCATGTTATGCTACGCTATGTTATGTCATGTCATGTTATGTTATGCTGTGTTATGTCATGCCATGTTATGCTACGCTATGTTATGTCATGTCATGTTATGTTATGCTGTGTTATGTCATGCCATGTTATGTTATGCTGTGTTATGTCATGCCATGTTATGTTATGCTGTGTTATGTCATGCCATGTTATGCTACGCTATGTTATGTCATGTCATGTTATGCTACGCTATGTTATGTCATGCCATGTTATGTTATGCTGTGTTATGTCATGCCATGTTATGCTACGCTATGTTATGTCATGCCATGTTATGCTACGCTATGTTATGTCATGCCATGTTATGTTATGCTGTGTTATGTCATGCCATGTTATGTTATGCTGTGTTATGTCATGCCATGTTATGCTACGCTATGTTATGTCATGCCATGTTATGTTATGCTGTGTTATGTCGTGCCATGTTATGTTATGCTGTGTTATGTCATGCCATGTTATGCTACGCTATGTTATGTCATGCCATGTTATGTTATGCTGTGTTATGTCATGCCATGTTATGTTATGCTGTGTTATGTCATGTCATGTTATGTTATGCTGTGTTATGTCATGCCATGTTATGTTATGTTGTGTTATGTCATGTCATGTTATGTTATGTTGTGTTATGTCATGTCATGTTATGTTATGTTGTGTTATGTCATGTCATGTTATGTTATGCTGTGTTATGTCATGTCATGTTATGCTATGTTGTGCTGTGGTGTGTTATGCTCAACTAATCGTCTACCGTGTCCCAATTTAGATACAGACGCTGCATTATCTGATGTAATGTGACGTAAATGCTGGAATTATATGGCACTACAATCGAACTGATGTGTGTCAAAAGTGTTGGTGACTTGTAGGAAAGTCTGGTTTGGTGGTAATGGACGACCGAGGCGACAGAGAACCAGCGTACTTCGTGACCGATATGCTTCCAAATGGTACTTCGGTACGGATACTCGAACTGATACCTAACAACAACGGTTCTAAGGTAATACCCTCTGGTATTCATTTAAATTATCCTTCTATTCTTTGCCGGCTTCTTTTTCTCCTTGTTCTTTTTCTTGTTATTCTTGTTCTTGTTCTTTATTACTATTATTATTATTTTTATTTTTATTTTATTTTTTATTATTTTTATTATTATTATTATAATTATTATTATTATTATTACTACTATTATTCTTATTACTATTACTACTGCTGCTGCTGCTACTACTACTACTACTACTACTACTACTACTACTACTACTACTACTACTACTACTACTACTACTACTACTACTACTACTACTACTACTACTACTACTACTACTACTACTACTACTACTACTACTACTACTACTACAACTACTACTACTACTACTACTAATACAACTACTGCTTCTACTACTACAATTATTAGTGGTAGTTAGTTGCAACGGTAGTACTAGTAGCAACAGCATGAACAGTAGTATTGGTAGTAATCTGCTATTCTTTAATAATCTTCCGATTTATGTAGTGTAATTTAACATCCTTATGTGATGTCTCATTGTCTTTTGCGTTTCATTGTGTTTGTGTGTTTATTCACAATGTGTGCCAATTCGGGACTTAGAATCTACGAGAGCTTCACCCTCCGATCTGGCCTGGGGGAAGATGGGGCAGTCAGCACGCCCCGCGAGACACACCTGTCTGTGGCTTCCGCAATGAACTATGTCAAAGTAAAGGAAGTGAGACTATTACAAAATCCTCGTATGTATAATGTATCCGACTCTGCCTTTCTGAAAATGGAATTCTGGAAATAGACTAACTGATTTAAAATTCTAACCTGAACATTCTAGAATTAGAATTCCAAAATTAGAATTCTAGATCTAGATTATTTCAAAACTTAACAGGAAACTCTGAACTAACTATAAAAATTTAGCTGCAGGTATAACTGCATCAGTGAGTCGTAGTAGCAGTGATGTTGTTGACGATGATGTTGATACTCATGATAATGACGATGATGATGACGATAACGCTGATAATGATGCTGATGATGGTGGTGGCGGTGATGATGATGACATTTAATCACGTGCATGGGTACTGTGCATGGTAGCAGCAGTAACACTGGAACATAGTAGCCGACTTGTTAGAGAGCACTCGCCTAGTATCGCGGCGAGAACAGGTTGGAGCCTCCTCTAAGATGGTTACTGTGCAGGGCTGTGAGCAAATCCAACACTCGCAATATCTTAGCGCCATTGTTTGATGTTTTGACATTTTATAGTAATAGTATCATAAAGGTTATCATCAGCAGTTATCGCATAAATCAATTTCTTGTTCGATCTGTTGTTGCAGTGGCAGACTGGATCATCACCATTGTCGTCATTTCTGTGCTAACAGCGACATCCGTTGTCGGAACAGCTACAGCCTACATATTCAGGTGAACAACAGTAACCATAGTAATAATACTGATGATGATGAAGATGATGATGACGACGACATTGATGATGATGATTATGATGATAACGATTATGATGACGACGGCGATGATGATGATGTCGACAATGATGATGAAGATGATGATGATGATGATGATGATGATGATGATGATGATGATGACGATGATGATGATGATGATGATGATGATGATGATGATGATGACGACGATGATGACGACGATGAAGATGATGATGATGAGGAGGAGGAGGAGGAGGAGAAGGACGAGGAGGAGGAAGAGAAGGAGGAGGAGGAGGATGACGATGATGATGATAATTATAATGACTATAACTATGACTACGACTACGATGATGACGACGACGATCATGACATGACATGACATGACATGACATGACATGATGATGATGATGATGATGATGATGATGATGATGATGATGATGATGATGATGATGATGATGATGATGATGATGATGATGATGATGATGATGATGATGATGATGATGATGATGATGATGATGATGATGATGATGATGATGATGATGATGATTTGTTTTCACATAGGCAAATACAGACGT
>OY744614.1:28376115-28408615 GCA_963556255.1 Allolobophora icterica
TATATTGTATTGTACTGTATATTGCATTGTATTATATTGTATTGCAGTCCATTGTATTGTATTGCATTGTATTATATTGCATTTTATTGTATTGCATTGTTTTATGTTGTATTGTATTTTATTGCATTCCATTGTATTGTATTGAAAATGATAGAAAAGAAACACAGAGCAAACTGAATTTCCGTTTTTCTGTAGACATTGTAAATCGCGTTCGTAGTGGAGAAAGTGTTCCGTTTCGTCCAGTACTTCCGGAATCTAGTGACTTTGGGAAGCCCGTGTTTGACCTCATTCGGTCATGTTGGAACGAGGATCCGGCTCAGAGGCCGACCTTCAGAGAGATTCGAAGAATGGTGACGACATTGGCAGGTGGCAGGTACAGACCTTCACAGAAGATTCCTTACTCATAAGAAGACGAACCAAGATGATCTTGCTCATTTGTTCGTCCGTTCGTTCATTGGTTCATTCAATCGTTCTTTCGTTCATTCGTTCATTTGCTCTCTATTCTTTCACTTAATCGCTCATTAACAAGTCATTAAGTCGTTTCAGTCATATGACACATCAGTCATTAAGTCGTTTCGGTCATATGTCATATCAGTCATTAAGTAAAGAGAAGTATATGCTTTAAGTCACGCCCACCATACAGAACTCTTTGCAATTGCAACAGAAAATGCATCAGGCAGATAAGCAGCCAATAGACAGAGTGTGAAAAAGGAAGAAAGAACGAAGGAACGAAGAAAGGAAGGAATGAAAGAAGAAAGTATTGACGGATGAAAGGAAGGAAAGAGCCAAGGTAGTCAGACAGTCAAACAGACAGACGGACAGGTGATATGAACGAAGGCAGGCAAACAGGTAGGTAGACGGACGGACATACAACAAGGAACAATGAAGGAAGGAAGGAAGACAGACAGACACACAGATATACAGACAAGCAGACAGACAAGAAGGAAAAACGAAGGAAGGAAGACAGCCAGACAGACATACAGACAAGCAGACAGACAGACAGACAGATAGTCTTACAAACAGGCAAGCAGACAGACATACAGGCAGGCAGGTAGAGACCACACATAATATAATAGAGCTTCAACGGAGTGACTACTGCTTTGGAGACGATAGCAAGGGATTGTCTGTTTGTGTTGAGGATCAACATCATGGATCGGGTGATGGGGATGATGGAGAAATACGCGCAGAATCTCGAAGAGGTCGTCGAACAAAGGGCGCAGGAACTGCTCGAGGAGAAACAAAAGACCGACCGACTACTCAACCGTCTTCTGCCACCGTAAGCAGAACAACTGAGAGGTCGGGGTTCAAATCCCCACCAGGGTAGATCTTTTGAGAATTCTGACTTAGGCCTGTATGTGCATATATGTCTGTGTGTGTATGCACATATGCGTGAATGTATGCGTGAATGTAAGCATGCTTGTATATTATATCAATCAATCAATCAAATCTTTTATTGAAGCCATTTGAAAATAAAGCAGTATAACATAACAGTAGCAGCATTTGCAACAAAAGGAGACCCAGAATGGATAAAAAATCCCGCTATGTAGAGCCACCTAAGGTTCAATACTATCACAATATATGCCATTATAAAAGTCTTTCAATCAATATTCTAATCAATTACTTCGATCAAGAAAAAAGAAGTGAACAAGATAAATCTGAATTAAAACTTAGTTAAATGGTATATGTGGAAACCAAAACAAAATTAGTGCAATTGCAGCAAACGGTTAACATTATACACTTATCAAGTGCATTATACACATCTATATATGCATGTATGTACGTTTGTGTGTATATATGTACATATGTATGTATTTCTTGAAGGGGCCCTATATAAGTTTATCATAGATAGATAGATGGATGGATGGATGGATGGATGGATGGATGGATGGATGGATGGATGGATGGATGGATGGATGGATGGATGGATGGATGGATGGATGGATGGATGGATGGATGGATGGATGGATGGATGGATGGATGGATGGATGGATGGATGGATGGATGGATGGATGGATGGATGGATGGATGGATGGATGGATGGATGGATGGATGGATGGATGGATGGATGGATGGATGGATGGATGGATGGATGGATGGATGGATGGATGGATGGATGGATGGATGGATGGATGGATGGATGGATGGATGGATGGATGGATGGATGGATGGATGGATGGATGGATGGATGGATGGATAGATAGATGGATAGATAGATGGATAGATAGATGGATATGTATGCATGTATGTATGTATAATTGTATGTACAAAGACTCTGGGAATGGGCAGCCCGGGCACGTCCCCCCCCCAATAATTGAGATTTACTGTACATCCAATGCAACAAGTGTAGAATTAATAACCAAATGCCCCCTCCCCCAATATTTTGGACAATTTTACGCCAGTGTGTATAATGGGCAGCCCGGGCACGTCCCCCCCCAATAATTGAGATTTACTGTACGTCCAATGCAACAAGTGTAGAATTAATAACCAAATGCCCCCCTCCCCCAATATTTTAGACAATTTTACGCCAGTGTGTATATAAGTATTAAGTATGTATGCATCTATATATGTGTGTATGTTTGGATGTGTGAAATGTATTGGGAAAGATTACTTTGAGCTATCATATGAAATCTCGCTGATGGGCTTAATCTTCCATCTTAAGAACATCTGTTACGGATGATTGATTAATCGATGGTTGTGCTGTGGTTGGAACTGTAGTCAGGTGGCGGAACAGCTGAAGACGGGAAACTTCGTTCAACCGGAACAGTACGATCAATCGTCCATCTACTTCTCGGACATCGTCGGATTCACAGCCATAGCCTCCGACAGCAGTCCCATGCAGGTATGAATGTATACATGCACGTGTGTATGTATGTACGTTTGTATGTATGTGTTTGCATGTATGTATGTTTGTGTGTATGTGTTTATGTGCTCATGTATGTGTGTGTTTGCATGTATCTATGTGTTTATGTATGCATATGCTTGTATGTGTGTATGTATGTATGTATGCATAGGTGTTTATGTGTGTATCTATGTGTTACGTGGGTATGTATGTGTATGCTTGTATGTATTTATGCATGTGTGTTCATTCATTCATTCATTCATTTTGAAAATTTAATATAGCGCCCCCTTAAGTTACCTACTCAGAAGCGCTCCAGCCCCACCACGGCAATTTAAACTGGACTTAAGTAACTTATAAAACATAAGCGAACTATTCTTAGGCAACGGGCATATCTGCAATGGGAGTTGATTCAAGATGGCCGACCACAGAGAAAGCACGACGCTGCCTAGTTGCGGTGGTAGAATGAGGAACCAAGAGCTCACCCGCAGAAGAAGAGCGAAGAGCTCGGCGGCCAGCTACATGAGAGATAGGACAGTGTATATATGTATGTATGTATGCATGGGTGTTTAAGTATGCATGTATGTACTTATGTACCTGGGTATGTATGTGTATACTTGTATGTATGTATGCGTTTGTCTAGATATGTAACATTGTAAGAGATAAGCCTATTCATCTGTTTCCTGTTTATTTTAGATTGTGGAGTTCCTTAACGACCTGTATTCCTGCTTTGATGACATAATAGCCAAACACGACGTCTATAAAGTAAGTGATCAGATGATTTCGTCCACATAGACGACCCTTTTCTTCTGCATTTCTGATTTAAAGTATAGGTCCCCGACTCCCTCCCTTTGGAACAGTCTTCCTGTGAACGTTCAGGAAGCCAAAAGCCTTTATGTCAAAAAATAGTTTAAAATGTAGTCTGTTCGGTGGCGCGCTGGGTGCGTAATCCACAATTGTGGGTTCAAGCCGGCTCGGTGGACTTTTCGTGAAACAATTGGACATGTTGTTCGAGCACGTGACTCGAGTTCATATTTACTGACTTTGCTTCGAAACCTAGTGTGGACAGTTTCTCCTCACCATCTTATCTTCCCACCGACAATTGCTTGGTCGATACACTCACCAGAGGGCGCAAGCGGAGCAGAAACATGGCGACATCTATCTGTCCTGGCTGAGATAATTTGTGCCTCTGACCTTTTGACCTGTGCAGGTGGAGACGATCGGTGATGCCTACCTGGTGGCCAGCGGTGTTCCGATTCGCAACGGGCAGCGACACCTGGCGGAGATTGCCGACGTCGCTTTGGATTTACTTAGCGCTGTTACGACCTTCAAGATACGACATCGTCCAGAACAACAGCTTCAGATCAGAATCGGTATGTCGGAGGAAATGGTAGTATACACAGATGGTGTACAATGGTGTACATACATACAAACATGCATACATACATAGATAGTACATACATACCGTACTAACCGTTCCGCGTAGGGCAACTCTTGGCAATCCAGAATCTTCTTTTGAGGCAATCGTGGCAATTCATCCATCCATTCGTTCATTCATTAATTCATTCGTATATTGAAATTCTTTAATACATGGCAGTGTTCAAGTCCAGCCGGATCTCTCCAGATATGAGATCCAGCATCTCTGCTGTGAGAGCCACCACCTGAATGGTGAGATCGGCCAGCTAAAACAGGGACCTGTCCCTGTTTTGACGGCGTTTTGCGTATTTTTAAGTTGGTTCTTAAATGTTTTTGCATGTTATCACATTGACAGTTTGATCTAAGCCTAATCTTTTGCAGCATGTTATTTATTGCTTTTAAGAAAATAAGTTTTTAATTGCAATAACGAAGGATATGCATCTACTCGGTTTGATCCCCTCCCCGGATACTGACCTGGCACTGAAACCAACCAAACTTGAGTTGATATAACGTCGCTGTTAAACTTGTCTCCCCATCGTGGCTTTAAGTGTGCTAAACATTTCACAGATTTCCATTTCCATTTACATTACATCGTGTTTCCCGCAGTTAATATTTTACATGTATCTGACTAGTAGTCTAGACTTAGATTCTCCAGATAGGCTTATAGGAGTTTGTATTTGCAAAAATGTGGTGATACACTAGCTTATTCATGAGCGCTGCATCCTGAAACGTGTGTATAGCAAGGCCGCAGATTGGATACGGATTAGGACAAATTTGTTGATTACTGTCAAGGGCTGCACAGTGGACCAGTGGTGGCAGGTGTTGTCGGCTGCGTGATGCCTCGCTACTGTCTCTTTGGGGACACGGTGAACGTCGCCCAGGGCATGGAATCGAGTGGGAAACGTGAGTTTATCCTTAAAGCTAACACCTTAAAAATTCACCTACCTTTGAATTTTAAGTTATTAGAGAAATATCGGATAAGTTACTATGCGTTGAACTGCTTATATATTTATGTCAAAGGCTATTGGTCAGTCTCAGGTGTACGAACTCCGAAACTGCAGTTATGTGTGTAATCTCCTCCTTATTTACATGTAACAAACAAAAATTAGAATACAAACTACAACAGTATTTGATATTGCCTTTATTCCAAAGCTCTCAAGTGCACACACTAAGAGATACAAAAGCATCGGTGGCCTCGAGAAATTGTGTGTGAAAGAGCTTGTGCATGGTCCTTACACAGTAATCACATACGTTGGGGGTCGAACCCAATTACAAGGCGAGCGCTCTAACCAATCGGCTACCGCGTCCGAAATATATATAGTGCATTGCTATTGCCACCAAAATACAATTCGGATACAGGTCGGTCCAGCATCGGCGGGTCTCTTGGACCCTTTTAAGTTGATCGTTGATTGCCATATCGTACTAAAGGATTTTTAACATGAAATCGCAAGTAGTAAGGAGCAATGGATTAATGAAAATGTGACCTTCAGACTTTTGGTTTTATCGAGCTTGTCGAAAATGCTGAAGAAATAAATCCTGGCTTATTTTTGTTAACATTAAACATTTTCGAATGAGTTATGTAGCCTAGTACGTCATGCCTACCCATTAATATCAAGAAGACTGACGCTCAGATTTTTTTAATTCCCGAAGAATTACTTTTATGTCGGACGATACCATTGTTGATGATGGCGACGACGTTGCTGCTGTTGATGATTATTATGATGATGACGATGTAGAAGAAGAAATAGAAGATGATGATGGTGGTGTTGATGATATTGTTATTGTTCATGATGATGATGATGATGATGATGATGATGATGATGATGATGATGATGATGATGATGATGATGATGATGATGATGATGATGATGATGATGATGATGATGATGACAATTGCGAACATGCTGTAGCACTTCGGATTCACATCAGTAGCCCGACTTTCAAGGGTCTGACAGGCTGCGGTTTGTACATGATGAGGAAGAGGGGCGACATCAACGTCAAGGTCAGTTACAACTACTACTACTACTACTACTACTACTACTACTACTGCTGCTGCTACTACTACTACTACTACCACTACTACTACTACTACTACTACTACTACTACTACTACTACTACTACTACTACTACTACTACTACTACTACTACTACTACTTTTATTACTACTACTACTATTATTATTATTATCATTGTACAGCCACTATATATTGACCCAGCATCAATCGATGGTGCTGAGCAATCATCATGATTGTTAGTGAAGGACTTGCTGAAGGTCCCTACATAGTAACCGTCTCATTCCTGACGCGACTGGATTATTGTAAGTTAATCCTTGCGGCCTGCCAAGGTTGCAGTTTTTCCGGCTCCAGTCCTTCCGCTGTGCCGCCCAGTCGAAGCCAACAAGCCGAAATATTTCCACATATATTGGGATATATGCTAAAGACAATACACTGACTTCCTGTTGTGAAACGAATTTCCTTTAGGATTTTTGGCGAGATCAAACAGTTAAATAGTTATGTCTGCCTCCGGTTTGTCGCTATATTGAAAAGGCGCTATATTAAATGGTTTGAAGTATACATACATACATACATACAATCGTTAAGCATAAACGGAAACTGATGAGCATATTGGAGTCGGTTCTGGGGATTGTGTTATAGGGGAAGGGATTTCAGACGACCTACTGGCTGTTCGGAAAGAAGGGCTATGACAAACCACTGCCTGCCTTCGACAAGTAGGTCACCTACTCTGAACACATTGAATGACTATAATGACGACTAAAATTTAATTAGCGAGTAAATGAAAGAATGAACGAACGAATAAATGAACGAAATGACGCTTGAAATGAATGAATGAATGAATGAATGAATGAATGAACTAAAGAATGAATGAACGAACGAATGAATTAATGAACAAAGGAATGAATGAAAGAATGCACGAATGAATGACTGTGCCCTATTTTAGCTACCAAAATCCAACATTGGTGTACTTTGATCACAACAACTTCGACAACGATAATGATTATGAATGCGACTGTGATCATGATTATGACGATAATAAAATAATGACGATTGCAACGACAACGACGATTACGATGGCAATGATTATGATTGTGACATCGATGACGATAATGACGATGATGATGACGTCAAAAGAGAAAACTATGATGATGATGATTATGAATATGAGCATGACTATGATTCTGACTACGGTTATGACGATGACGACTTGATGACGTTGTGCATAGTTCGAGAATTTTTGACTTTCGGTTTTAAAATTCGTAAAATTCGCAAATTTTTGGTCTATTTAAAAATTCGTAAAAATTCGTAAATATTCGTTGGGCCATTGTTGTCGCGTGAGGAGATCGACGACAACGACGAGATGTCATCATCATCACGATGGAGTCGTCGTTGACGGTCGAGATAGAATGATGACGGACGAAAGCCAGTCTCCACTTGGTCAACAATGAAGGCAGCGAGGCCGAGGTGTAATCGGACACCACACAGCCAAGGTGTAATAGGACACCTCGCGGCTATGGTGTAACCAGACACCGCCCGCGCTGCAGGCGAGCGACGACCCGCGTCTCGAGGAGCAA
Source organism: Allolobophora icterica (assembly GCA_963556255.1). Lineage (NCBI taxonomy): Eukaryota > Metazoa > Annelida > Clitellata > Crassiclitellata > Lumbricidae > Allolobophora > Allolobophora icterica. Next base: position 28,383,958 of record OY744614.1, read on the forward strand.
TCTGACACTAATTGACGATAGCATGACGTGGGGAGGGGGCTGACCGATGCACGCTGAAGTTCCTACTTAACGGAAGGAAAAGGAGAATACGGGACTTGTACTACTGACGAGCGCGACGTGAGAACAACGGTCGAGGATCAACATCGAGAGGAGCGACCAGCAGGCGGCGGCAGAGTATTAGTCCGTCAGGTTCAGAGACTGACGCGAAGGAACGATCTGTAGTTAGGCTGTACGAAGCAACATTTGAGATAGTCCGATTTAATACCTAAACGCTTTAATACTACGGGGAAGCTCCCGTAGAGTTATTGTATATATTTGTTTCTTTAATTAAATTCATTTATTAATTAAACAAAGTTCGTCGTGAATCTTCTATAGAAAAGTTAGGCACGTTAAATAAAAGTGCAAGTAAAAGAACAAGCAGTCGAGGGTCGACATCAACACACGGCAAACACACGACAGGGCGACCTTCGATTGCGACATTGGCGCAGTCGACAGGGTTTTCAACTGAAGACGTCACGACGAAGAGCGGAACCGGAAACGGAAAGAGGAATCTCAACAGATCGGGACCAGCGGCGAATACAACCCTTCGCAACTGGAGAAATCGAGTGCCGGACTCCGAAGACGAAGGACTCGAAGGAACCGACAGCAACAGGCAAGGACGAGGAACAAGAGCGCCAACGGACGACCGACCATCGCTAGCAACGACGGACGGGAGTGGCAACGGAGGACAGCGGATCAGCCAAGATACCAAAAGACGGAGCTCGCTCGACGTATCAGAGGGTAAGTCCTTACTGGTAGTCGTGGTAATCTGTGAGGTTGCGGTTGAGGTCTGGATGAGGATTGGTGTGCGAATAGCCGAGGCTTTTGCGTAGCTCCTTTTGCTCAGTTCTGTTCTTGTTGTATTTGTGGTAGAATTTTAGGACGTTGTTTTCTTTGATTTCTGACCAACGGTGACTCTCCTCTAACTTACTTATCTTTTTCTATTAGTGAGCGGACTGTTGGAAGATGGACAAGTTGTCGGTAGAGAAAAGAATGAGGGTGCAGAACACGCCCCATCACAGACTAGTCGCATATCTGATAAAGATGGGACTAGGAGAGAAGGAAGTGGATTCCATGGGTATGAACCAGCTCCGAGAGGCTAGCGCCGAAATAATTGTTTCCGGACGGGAGGCCCCGCCAGAAGTAAGTGAGGAAGTAAGCATAGGTAGCCTAGAGAACAGTATTCGCTCGACAAGGCAGAGGCAGCTAGTCGGGCTCGAACAATTAAAATACGAGAGAAGGGAAGCGGAGAGAGTGGAGAGGAGAAAAGAAGAGGAGGAGGAAAGGCAGAGAAGGATCGAAGAAGAGAGAGAGAGGAGACTAGAAGAGGAAGAAGAAAGGCAGAGAAGTGAAGAGAAAGAGGAAGCGGAGGAACTGAGGAAAGAAGAAGGAGAGGAAGCGGAGCGGAGACTCAGGCTGCTTGAGGAGAGAGCGGAGAGGAGAGAGGAAGAGAAGGAGGAAAGGCAGAGAAGGATCGAAGAAGAGAGAGAGAGGAGACGACAAGAGAAAGAAGAGAGACTGAGGCTCCTTGGGGAGAAGCATGCTGAGAAGATCAGGCTGCTTGAGAAGGAGAGCAGGCTGCTTAGGGAGAAGCAGGCTGAGAGACTATGGCTTCTTGATGAGAAACGGAGGAGAGAAGAGAAGGAGGAAACAGAGAGACTCAGAGTGCTAGAGGAAAAGCAGGCTGAGAAGCTCAGGCTTCAGGAGGAGAAGCAGAGGAGAGAAGAGAAAGAGGAGGCTGAAAATTTAAGGCTTCAGGAGGAGAAACGGCGGAGAGAAGAGAAAGAGGAAGCAGAGAAATTAAGGCTTCAGGAGGAGAAACGGAGGAGAGAAGAGAAGGAGGAAACAGAGAGACTCAGAATGCTAGAGGAAAAGCAGGCTGAGAAGCTCAGGCTTCAGGAGGAGAAGCAGAGGAGAGAAGAGAAAGAGGAAGCAGAGAAATTAAGGCTTCAGGAGGAGAAACGGAGGAAAGAAGAGAAAGAGGAAGCAGAGAAATTAAGGCTTCAGGAGGAGAAACGGAGGAGAGAAGAAAAGGAGGAAACAGAGAGACTCAGAATGCTAGAGGAAAAGCAGGCTGAGAAGCTCAGGCTTCAGGAGGAGAAGCAGAGGAGAGAAGAGAAAGAGGAAGCAGAGAAATTAAGGCTTCAGGAGGAGAAACGGAGGAGAGAGAAAGAGGAAGCGGAAAGATTGAGGAGAGAAGAGAAAGAGGAAGCAGAGAAATTAAGGCTTCAGGAGGAGAAGCGGAGGAGAGAAGAAAAGGAGGAGGCAGAGAAGAGAGAGAGGGAAGTCCGAGAGGAAAGGGACGCAGAGAGGAGACTCAGAGACGAAAGGGAATATAACTTAAGGCATTCGGTCGTAGGACGAATGAAGACGTATTGTGAAAGCTTGCGAGGACTCTTGCCAAGATTCCCAAGCGACCATGCGCAAATCCCTGGTTTCTTTATGCATTGTGAAAGGGTATTCGACTCTTGCGCTGTCCCGGACGACCTTCATAGCAGATTACTCTTGACCTGTCTAGATAATCATGCCAGAACAGTGTCAGTCAGAATTCTCACTGACTCGACCCAGAAATCGGTGCCTGTTAAGATACCCTGGCGAGCTGATCACCAAAAGGCGCTAGATAAATTCATGCACGATTTGAATAACGCTGTAAGTTTGCAGACAATTGACTACGGCAGAGAGTTTGGTCTATCGACTGACGCTTCAGACAAAGCAGTCGGTTGCTGCTTATGCCAAATTCAAGACGAGGGAGCAGAACGGCCAACATATTTCGCCAGTTCTAAATTAGATGCTACGCAAGCGCGTTGGTCCACTGGGGAACGCGAAGCGGATGCTGTGATTTTTGCGTTGAAGAAGTTTAGGGATTGGATTTTTATGTCAAGGACCACCCTCTATTCTGATCACGACCCCTTGACTTTCCTAACTGCTTCTACGCCCACAAGTGCTAAACTTGCGAGATGGGCTCTGGCATTCCAGGACTTCGATATTTCTTTTGAATATCGACCTGGGGCGCTGAATATTCCCGCTGATCTTTTGTCCAGACTATGATTGAGGAGAAGGCGGACTACCATGTGAGGCACCGCGACAACTGTAAATAATAATTTCTAACTGTGCTGATATTTTGTATTTTTATGGGAACGACGAGGACATGGTCTGGAGGAAATCGATGGAGGGAACGACATCATTCTCAGCCGGGAGGCGAACCAATGACTGGCTTTGTCCTCCCCCGGGAAGGGAGGTGTCGCGTGAGGAGATCGACGACAACGACGAGATGTCATCATCATCACGATGGAGTCGTCGTTGACGGTCGAGATAGGATGATGACGGACGAAAGCCAGTCTCCACTTGGTCAACAATGAAGGCAGCGAGGCCGAGGTGTAATCGGACACCACACAGCCAAGGTGTAATAGGACACCTCGCGGCTATGGTGTAACCAGACACCGCCCGCGCTGCAGGCGAGCGACGACCCGCGTCTCGAGGAGCAATCTGACACTAATTGACGATAGCATGACGTGGGGAGGGGGCTGACCGATGCACGCTGAAGTTCCTACTTAACGGAAGGAAAAGGAGAATACGGGACTTGTACTACTGACGAGCGCGACGTGAGAACAACGGTCGAGGATCAACATCGAGAGGAGCGACCAGCAGGCGGCGGCAGAGTATTAGTCCGTCAGGTTCAGAGACTGACGCGAAGGAACGATCTGTAGTTAGGCTGTACGAAGCAACATTTGAGATAGTCCGATTTAATACCTAAACGCTTTAATACTACGGGGAAGCTCCCGTAGAGTTATTGTATATATTTGTTTCTTTAATTAAATTCATTTATTAATTAAACAAAGTTCGTCGTGAATCTTCTATAGAAAAGTTAGGCACGTTAAATAAAAGTGCAAGTAAAAGAACAAGCAGTCGAGGGTCGACATCAACACACGGCAAACACACGACAGGGCGACCTTCGATTGCGACAATTGTTGGGCCTTTTTTTACATTGACAGTGGCGTTTTGCAAAAGCAGCATAAGCAAGAACAACAAATGTGATGACATCATGATTTGTTGTGTTAAGCTTCTGCTTAGAATTTTAATGTAAAATTCAGTATAAAAGTTTATTACATAACGAGTTAATTTAGTTAAAATCAAATTTCTTAAAGATGAAAGAACATGGACCGGAGTGGAAGTAAGCTTATGTACTAATTTTGGAGGAGAAGGAAAGGGTAATCCAAAAATACAGTGTTGTCTTTGTGACAAGGAATTTGTTTGTTCTGCCCGAATTCGGGAGCATTTGCATGGCGAAAATACAGAAACCAGAGTCGAGTGGGAGCAGTAGGCTGTTCCTGACTCAGAATCAGAGGACGATGAAGTAGAAGACACAGCTCGGTGAACGTTGCCAACCCTTTTGAACCCTGTTTGGTTACAAGCTGTGTAAGTGACTGACCGGTCACACTGGAGCTGGGGCAGTGGTGGTTTTTCTTTCTGCTGATTGACTCTCACAGTTACACACCCCAACTATGATAGAAATCGAAGTTCAAGACTCCAAGTAGAACAGTAACTGAATATCAGTACTATTGTGTTGCTAGTCAGCTATCCTTTACGGCTGATTGATTGATTGCCTATGACATTGACATTTACTTACTTAAAAAGGTGAAAATTAAACAAATAATAAAATTCGTTGCCATGGCAAAGAATTCTATTATTTTATTATTTAACGAATTTTAACGAATTTTAAAACTGCAATTTTAAAATTCGTTAAAATTCGTGAATTTAAACAATTCTAAAAATTCGTAAAATGCGAATTCTCGAACTATGACGTTGACGATGATTTAATTGTTGCTACCTAGGAACGAAGCAACCACTGAAGAAGATGCTGGATCATCGAAGAATCTCAGTACAGCTGGTACTCCATCCGCTGTGAAACCGGACTCAGGCACAGCATATACCACGAGTCCAGGAATGCCAAAGGTCGCCTAGGCACACTGATGTCTACTAATACTATTGGATTGATAAAGCTTCAGCAATTGACCTATAGCCGACGGCGAATCAGACGCGACTTCCGGTTATGGCGGAATGTCTTTGTTTACATATAAAGCAATGCAAAATTCGTCGACGTTAAAGACTTTTTTAAGAAATCCAATATTTGGCCTCAAAGTGTAATAAAGCTGCTAGTTTTGCATATCACTTAACGGGACCAAAATATTTCATTATCGCCTGTTTCTCGCATGGATAGGATCGCTAAATGTCCTTTTCTCAGCAGCTATTTTCTTTCGCCGAGACTTGGGTAGTAAGCGCTTTGAATAGTTTCTTGGACAGGCGCTGTACGAAAGTTTGAATGAATTTAAATGCATGGCGTCGTTGGTTTTGACAATGGTATCGCTCAGGCATGTTCCAAGTACTTGGAGCGCTGGTACCACACTCCCAGGTCCATTGAAAGTAATAGTCAAATTAGTGGCTACATGCACATGCTTTTACACTTAACAAGGGAAAGGCTAATGTATGATATCTGCCTATTTGGTGCCATGATCAGCACAGCTGCACTGAAGAGACATTCGACTTTGTGCCTTAGAGTTTTGCACATTCGGTGCTCTTGGGTGTTATCTATCCTTTACCGGAGACCTCTTCACTGTGCTGCACAGGGTTTTATTTCTTCCCCAATCCCAGACTTTCACGATGCAGCATTCACTGTAGTTGGCCCCTCACTTTGGAACAGGCTGTCATGCAACATCTGACATGAGCTTCTTGCCCTTTCTCTGCCTCTATTTTGCCAGTGATTGAAAGCCTACAATGCTCTTTGATTGTGGTCTGAACGACTCTGGATAATGTTTGCGAAGAATTGCCACATCAATGTGGAATTACGATTATGTTTAGTTTATACAGTACAAGCTTGAGAACTACTCGACTAGAACTATAGAGTTCAAGTGCACTGCAGCCTGTCTCACAGTTTGTTATAGCTTGAGAGGGAAGGGTCATAGGAATGGTGTGCAAAGTTTGACCAACTGGCCTATACACTTTCATGTTGCATAACACCACTGCACCTACCAGTGATGACTTCAGAGGCCTAAGCCGCAGTGTAGTTATGTGTTATTACTAAGTACAGTGCGGACCCGTTAACACGAAGTCTTTGGTGGTTCACGCAATCGGACACACCGGGTAAACCGGACCGCGTGTAAAACGGACAGATATAATCTGTTGCCTAACTAGAGCCGTACGTCCGTCCAACCGTTCGTCCGTCCATTCGTCCGACTACCCGTCAGTCCTATCTACCATCGCTTCCTTTCATTCAGCATAGGTGTAGTTTTGGGGGTACCGAGGAGTACCTGGACCTCCCACTTTTGGGACTGGAATATACCGCTGCTACCGCACCGCCCAAGTTTCATAACATAACCAGAAGAGATAATGTCCATCATTATTTTCTCGGAAGAAGACACTGACCCGGGTCGGGAGCGCCTCTGATTATGAGTGGCGCTATATAAATTCTCGATTACTAATTACAATTACAATATGAACCCTCAAGAGTCAAAACAGTTACCGAGCATAAACATCATCGTGATCACCATCGTAATCGTCACCTTCATTAAAATTATTTTTACACTATTTTCTATATTATTATTATCATTATTATTATTATTATTATTATTATTATTATTATTATTATTATTATTATTATTATTATAACACTATTAATAATTCATTTTCTTCTTTTTTACTTGAGGTACGTGTAATACATCAGGATTTCAAAAATTAGGGATAGCATTATTCTGGGATGGCTAGTCTTCGTTGAAAATAATTATTACTGTTATTAATACAGTAATACTAATATTATTATTATTATACTTAAATACCTAGTTGCATTGATCCATCATATAGGGACCTACTTCAATTAGCGGTGGGCTTTGAAGATGTTTTGGCTGCTGAACTTCAATCAGTGTTTCTTCACTAAAGACAACAGGTATGATTGGTCCAAGCAGCTGAGGTCTCACCTGTGTTATTCTAAATCACCAGTTTAACCAGGTAATTAGTCATGGACGATAAAGACCGTGTTTACAATGAACTACTGTACGGATGTATGCATGCCTGTATATAATCATTTTGTATGTATGTATGTATGTATGTATGTATGTATGTATGTATGTATGTATGTATGTATGTATGTATGTATGTATGTATGCATGTATGTATGCATGTATGTAGGTACGTATCTATGAATCTATGTATGTATGTTTGTATGTATGTATGTATGTATGTATGTATGTATGTATGCATGTACAGTATGTATATGATTGTATGTATGTATGTATGCATCGGACATGTATGTATGTATGCATCGGACACATGTATGTATGCATGTATGTATGTATGTATGTATGTATGTATGTACGTATCTATGAATCTATGTATGCATGTATGTATGATTGTATGTATGTATGTATGTATGTATGTATGTATGATTGTATGTATGTATGTATGTATGTATGTATGTATGTACAGTACGTATCTGTGAATCTAGGTATGTATGTATGTATGTATGTATGTATGTATATGATTGTATGTATGTATGTATGTATGTACGTATGTACGTATCTATGAATTTATGTATGTATGTATATATGATTTTATGTATGTATGTACGTATGTATGTATGTATCATGTATGATAAGATATTTTTTCGTTTATTATTAAATCCGACTGACACACCGCAGTCAGTAACAGTGAACATACATATAGTTGAAACGGCAGCCACGCAGGGCGCCTTACATACATGTACATGTATACAGTAGAAGCACGTGATAACAGTTCTACAGGAGTCGAATATAACTGCTTATGCGGCAGCCGACAAGGCGCCAAATCACGGCCTACTATTCATTTTAACCACCGCCGCCACCTAGCGAGTGGAAGGCTGAATAAACCTTGGGTGTCTACGATGTTCGATCTTGGTACCTGCTGCTCTTCACACCAGTGTGTTATCCATTACTCTACGTCCCCCTCCCCCGTGGAGTAATGTATGTATGTATGTGTGTATGGATGGATGGTTGGATGGTATATGAATGTATGAATCTACGAATATATGCATATCTGTGTATGTTTGCATGTAAATGTGCAGGTATGCGTGTATGCATGGATCTATGGATGTATGTCATTCCGATGTTTTTACCAAAAGCCCAGAGGCCTCGCGCATTGCATTCATGTTCCATCTGGTCATTCCAATGCGAAACAGATGAGACTTTGTGCACCGAAACAAGTAGGTATGTACGTCGTACTCCATGACCTTTTGAGAAACTGGTGGTAACTTCTTGTTGATTTTTCGAATGCATGAATGCATGGATGCATGTATGTATGTATGACATTGTATGTATATATGTATGTATGTTTATATGCACATGTGCAATTGTGCATGTATGTATACATGTATGTATGCATGTTTGTTTCAAGTATGCATGTATGTAGTAAGTATATATGCATGTATGAATGTATGTATGTGTGCATGCATGAATGTATGCTAATGCATATATATGGATGTATATATAGGTGTATGTAAAATGTATGTATGTACGAAAATTGAGTGTATTATGAATTGTTACTCGATTGCCATAAAAAGATATCGTATTGTATTGTATTGTATTGTATTGTATTGTATTGTATTGTATTGTATTGTATTGTATTGTATATATATATGTATATACACGCAGTCGTTCAACGAAAACCTCCAGATGGTTTGGACATGTAGAGAGAATGCCAGTTTACCGAATCCCACACAATGCACTACATGGAGGATTCGAAGGAAAAAGACACAAAGGCAGACAAAGACTACGCTGGTTAGATAATATAACTGAGGACATGACATCACTTGGACTAATATTAGGGGGACATGACAAATAACCGAGGACAACGGAGATCATTTATTCGTACACATCGCCGCCAATTAGCAGGCGTCAGAATGATGATGATGATAATATATAATACATTTGATCATACTTCTGGAAGTGTCTACCCTTAAACATACTAACAATTTCGTCAGAGGTAGCTCAAGAAACAAATTTCAAGCCAACTCACATTCATATTATATTTGAATATATATTTATCGAAGAAACAAATTTCAAGCCAACTCATACATTCATACACACACACACACATAACCACATACACAAATCCTTACATGCACACTTATGCACAAATACATACATAGCTAAATATATACGTATTTATTATTCTTGGTTTTTCTGGAACTAATTACGACACCGAAGAGGAATTTTCTTGTTTTGAGACCTTCAAAGGCGCTATAAAAACTGCAAGAGATCAATCGTCAGCTTTTACCAAAGCCCAGAGGCATCGCGAATTGCATCCATAATCCATCGGGTCATTCCGATGCAAAACAGATGAGACTATATGCACCGAAACAAGTAGGTATATGCGCACTCCATGACCTTCTGAGAAGCGGGTGGTAACTTATTGACATGCTGTCGACAGCTAGGTTTGACTCTAATGGCTATCACTGGAAGCCATTTTAATGTGGCACATTCAGCGTATGTCAGCGCAATAATTATCCAACGCAAAGACTGCGGACGTTAACCTCCATACCAGTAAAGTCATTTTAACGTGGAATACATTTCAACGCATTGTCTAGACTTTCTCAAGTAGCACTATAATGTAGGCCCTATTAGGACACTCAACACAGCGCATTTTAGTACATAAAAAAAGCGCTGTACAAGTGTACATATGACTATCTATAGCAGATCTAAGCAAGTGTGCTTTAAGACAGATAGCAAATGTATGTTGTATATATATAGTCAAAGGCAACAATGCATGGGTAAACTGTTCCAGAAGGAAGGTCCAACAAACGAGAAGGCAAGATGGGCTCGATTTGAAGGCCGGTCGAATGTTCATTCTAGAATATTTAGTATATGTCTCCGAATGCATTATTATGTCGGACATAGACACTTTGTTGAGGTATAACTGCATAACTGGCGTTTAGTCATTTCTGACATGGTATATAACTTATCTTAACGGTCTGTCTACTACATGTTCCCCGGTATCGCTCTAAAAATGCGGTACATATGAGTTCTGTCGGATGATGTAGAAACCGGTTCTTCCTACGCGAAACCCGACCACAGGTGTTTCGTTTCAACTAATGGTCGGACCGGAGAGAGAGCCACAAGGGCGATCGTTGTGTATTCCAGACGAAGCTATGATGTTCTCAACTCTCAGGCAATCTGCGTACTGTTTATACAGAGATAAGGCCTTCTCTGATGATCCATTACTTGCCGGAGCCTTCTCCAACCGATGTGTCATATTGGAAGTAATGCGTTCTGATAACAACAAGCATGCAGTAAAACAAAGCAAAACAGAACTACTCTCTTAACAATACATCTACCGCACTTCGGGGAAACAGTCCGCAAACCGCGACTGAGCTTCGCCAATTAACCATCTTTCCTTGATTGGAAGGTTATAATTAGTTACAGCGTCACGACATCTTGCGGCATCAAAGGCAGTTGACGTCGCTGGGAAAAATTGATTTGAAGAGTTCGCAGCGTTCGTAGGGCATACAAACTTTCTTTCGCCTTGCTGTCTAGTATACACAGTGCTTAAATGGATCCTGTGGGTACCAGGATCGCTGACGTCTATCTTTCCTCAACCAATCGCTTCTGTTCTTGCCATCCTTCGACTGGTGGAAGTATCAGTTTCACAACGCTCTGTCATAACGAAGATTATATATATATGTGTATGTACTATGTATGTGTATATATTATATACATGCATGTATATGTATATGTACATATATATATTTATAGACTGTAGAAGAAGAAGAAGAAGAAGAAGAAGAAGAAGAAGAAGAAGAAGAAGAAGAAGAAGAAGAAGAAGAAGAAGAAGAAGAAGAAGAAGAAGAGGAAGAGGAAGAGGAAGAGGAAGAGGAAGAGGAAGAGGAAGAGGAAGAGGAAGAGGAAGAGGAAGAGGAAGAGGAAGAGGAAGAGGAAGAGGAAGAAGAAGAAGAAGAAGAAGAAGAAGAAGAAGAAGAAGAAGAAGAAGAGCAGTGTTTTATGCTAACCTTGAGAGGCAGCCATCGGTATGAAGTGTTAGCGACTTCATTTTCTTAGCCTCGGCATATGAGGGCGGGTGGCCAGTCCTCTCCCTCGCCATCTGATCTTCCCACCGACACTGTATGGTCAGTGTACTCGTTGTAGCTGGGCTGGCTAAGGGGGCACAAGTGGAGCAGAAACCTTGCAGCCAGATTTGTGCCCTATAGCGAGGATTATCATTATCATTCTTTTTCTTTTGCCCTGAGGTACTTCATTTCCTCAAGGTCTTAGAGATTAGATAAGTCATTTTTCTGGAACTGTTGATTATTATTAGTTGATTATTATTATTATTATTATTATTATTATTATTTATTTATTTATTTATTTATTAAATTTGTAAAGCGCGCACGTCACATCGAAATGTGAATCTGAGGCGCGGATAGCAGTCGCCAGGAAAAGATGCAGTGCTTGAAAGCCAAACAGATATACCGAGTTTTGACCCGCTTTTGAAGGTAGAAAGTGAATTTGAGCTACGAAGAGATAGTGGCAGTCGATTCCATTGACTGGAGGCAGAGACATGGAATGCACGCGAGCCCATAACTGTTCTGCATCGCGGCTCAGCTTAAAGACCTGTACTTGATGATCGCAGGCAACGAGGAAGGATGTAAGGAGTGAGTAGCGATTGAAGGAGGGAGGTGTGCTGGTGCTGAGGGCTTAGTAGGTCAAACAATTTAAATTTTATTCTGAACTCAGCAAGAAGCCAATGCAGCTGATGGAGTAGGACTGAAGAACTTGTTAGTAGTGCAACACGCAGCGTTACGCGAGCTAAGGAGTTTTGGATGCGTTGCAGCCCGTTGAGTTCATGGTCTGAGAGACCAACAAAAACAGAACTAGCATAATCAAGGCGAGAGGAAACAAGGGAACAGGCTATGGTTTGCGACGTGTTCTTAATAAGAGCCGACCTGATGTGTCGTAAATTGCCCTGATATGATAGAAACGAGATTTACAAGGTTTGTCATGTGCGGTCGGAATGTGACCTTGCTGTCTATACTATAGGGTTACCCCAAGTGTCTGATAGTGGCACAGCAGTACCTGCGAGATCGATGCTAGGAAGTGAAGGGAGAAAACGCAGGCGTTGCGTGAACCGAACAAAATTGCCTCAGACTTGTCTGGGTTTATGGCCAAACCATTGAAACAGAACCATGCATTCAAAGATGAGAGGCACTCCTCCAGTTTTAGTTTACCAGACTGATCAGTGGGATTTGAACCCCGACCGATCGGCTGACAGTCCAGCACGCTAATCATTAGACTAACGCGCGCTCCATAATATGTATATTATGGGCTAGTAGTGTAAATGTAGTTCTATTTTTACTCTGTATATAAGGCCCACAAAATATGCGAACATCGGATTTATATATGTGTATTTATATATATTTATATCTGTGAAAAGAATGTATACTGTGCAGTACCTTTACTGAGTCAGTATAAATTATTACTTGCAGAGCGTACCTACAATACATATTCAAGACATTCCCAACCTTAGACATATTCCACTTTTTCACTTCTTTCAACTTGATGCGTCCACTGATATTTCCACGGATACGTCCTCCCGCAGAGGGAGAATTATTCTAAGAGACGCTTAGCTGACCACAGAACTCGGCAGTAAATCCAGGGTCACCAAACTTTGCTACCTGCGGCTGCCACTGCGCAAAATGACAGTTTTCCTACTGAACTGCTCGGTGATGAGTATGGCGCACATGGCCATCAGGGTCAGCCCTAGCATCAGAAACGCCGTGCAGACAAGCAGCTTCTCCGTCGACGCCGTCCGTCTCGTCTCAGCCCCCGGCACAAAGTCCCCGAACCCTATCGTGCTGAGGGTGACGAAGCAGAAGTACGGCCCCGTCGCGTAATCCCATCCCTCCCAGAGGCAGAACCCGAGAGATCCTGCGAAGATGTACGTCACCATGACCATGAGGCAGGCACCGATCGGTACCGGTACCTTGCGGCGCGTGTAGGCGTAATCGTCGTCCGATGCGGAATAGATGGGGTCCAGCTGGCACTCGAGTTGATCGTCGGTGGTCTTCCGGGGTTCTGTACCGTCGTCGATGGAGTTCGCTGTTAGCGGATGTTGCGATGCCACTTCTACCTCTCCCGCTCCCTTCTCCGCTCCTCGCTTCCGGCGCTTTTCCGAACCCAGTCGCTTCTTCTTCTTTCGCGGTTCTTCCTGTGCTGAGAACTTTCGTCGACACGCTCCACCGGTTGTTCCCGTTTCGTCCTCGACACTTCCGGTCTCCGTTGAGCCGACGTCCGAGGAACTGTCGTCCGGCGCTGTCACGAAAGACTCGTCCGACTGACCGAGCTGGGAGGACTTCGCCCCGTTGGGCCAGTCATCGGCGTCAGGAGACCCTGGCCCCGCAGTTCCTCGTCGTCGACCTCCTTTCTTCTGATGTCGGTCTGGTTGTCCCGATGAGTTCTTGTGTCCATTCGTCTGGTGGTTCTGGTGGGGTTGGTGGTTGGAGGAACGTTTCTGGCGGCGACCGTCCAGCAGAAGCGTTGGAACTGTCTTCGCTCGGAGCATGCGAGGACTGGCGGCCGTCACTGGTCGCCGAGTGGCCACTGGACGTTTCTGTTTCGCGGAGGACGGTTTCGTTTCCGTACGTTCGGTCACCGCAGGAGGTGGAGCAGTTGTCGACGTCCTGCTCCTGCCGAGGCTGTTGGTAGCTGTCGCTTCGCAGGTGCTGAGGCGTGACGGTTTGCGCTCCATCTTGGCCTGAGACGCCCGTCGCGTCGTCGTGCGAGGAAGACTGGTGCTCTTCTCGTCCGCAGTCTTCCTGTCGAGGGTTCGATCCCGAGGAGACTCGACGCCTGATCTTCGATCGAGGGTGCGTTCCCTCTCGACCGTGGCCTGGCCTTTCACAGATCCAAGGCCCTCCTGCTGCTGCTGTTCAGGGTTCCAGGCGCCCTTGCTGTAGTGAACTCTGCTGTCGGTTCGCGCGGGCGCGTACGACCGCGGCCGAGTCTTCATGACCACGTGACCGGAATTGACGTCATCGATCAGACTGATCGTTTCGTAGACGTGCGAAGACTGCGTTCGCCAGTCGCGATTCGCTCGACTGATCGAGCGAGGCAGCGAACTGTGGAAGGCCATGTTCACGCATGTGGCCGCCTCGGGGTCTCCACGCATGAACTCCAGGTTCTCGTTTGGCCCCAGCAGCCCCTGCGTGGGGTCAGTCGTGCCGTCGATGGGGCTTTCCACCGCCAGTCCACTAGTCGGGTGGCCCCTGCGTGAGTACCCCACACGGTAGGAATACGCGCCGGTTGTGGACAGCGCATCAGAGCGGGACTGGTAGGGTATGCCACTTCGTCGGCGGCGCCTGGCCCGTTCGCACCGCTTACAGCAACACAGATCACAGCAGACCTTCTGGTAGAAGAGCCGGAAGCCCTCGGCCAGAAGACCACCCATCTTCCACAGGTAGAGGACCATCAGTGGAATTCCGATCAGGCCGTAGATGATCGTTAGAAGTCGACCCCAATTGGTTCGTGGCGTTACGTGACCGTAGCCTTCAACATAGAACAGACCGCAAAAACCAGACCAGTATATAGGTAAATGGTAAGAGGTAAATGGTACAGGTAAATGGTAAGAAGTAAATGGTACAGGTAAATGGTAAGAAGTAAATGCAAATTTGGCAAACTTGTTTACACGTCTCTATGGCAACTTATAAGAAACGTATGCATGTAGGCTACGTATGTGTGTATCTGTAGGCCTATGCATGAGTGTAGATATATATATATATATGTATATGTAGGTCCATATATATCTATGTACGTATGCATGTTGTCTGTGTGTGTTATGCATACATGTTAATTATGTTTGTTACATATGTTTGGGTCTGCGTATGTATGTGTGTACTGTATGTGTTAGGAGAATTGATCATAAATGTGTTTATGCATGCATATATGTGCGTATGTATGTATGTATGTATGTATGTATGTATGTATGTATGTATGTATGTATGTATGTATGTATGTATGTATGTATGTATGTATGTATGCATGTATGCATGTATGCATGTATGCATGTATGCATGTATGCATGTATGTATGTATGTATGTATGTATGTATGTATGTATGTAAATGTATGTGTGTACTGTATGTGTTAAGTGAATTGATCATAAATGTGTTTATGCGGGTATGTATGTAAGTGCGCATGCATGCATGTGTATATATATGTGCGTATGTATGTATGCATATGTGTTATATATGTATCTATCACGTCTCTCCAGACTTCACCAGTGACTGTCTGTCTGACTAGTCGTATGAAAAATGAACGAACATACATCACTTCGGGTTTTACGTGATTTTATCGATGGTTTGATTGATTGATTGATTGATTGATTGACAGATCGATAGCACGAACGATAGATTGATAAATCGACTGCTGCTATTCGAATGCGTCTGGCGATGGCAGATCTAAATCAGCAACACAAACATCGATGACGTCATTTCCTCCCGCATAAGACGCACCTGCCGCTGGTAGGACGGGGGGGGAGACGTGAACCCCAAGGCAACGCCTACCCACCCCTTCCCATCGTTCATCACCCACTTGTTGCTGAGTTCGGCTGGGGCCCGAGCACAGGTGAGCCAAATCGGCCTCAAACGCAGTCAGCAGCTGTAGCCAGATGCTTTCGCTTAGGTCTCACCTCAGCCGACTGAAAACGTCAGCCGCACGAGCCAAAGTGCAGCCAGAGCAGGTACAGGTAAGGTAGCCTTGACGCACCTGCAGGCTGAGGAGCTTTGAGCTCAGGTGTGTGGGGGGAGAGAACGAAAGGACCTCGATCTCCCCCCGTCCTCGTGACTGGCATGATCCGATAACCTAGGCAACTCTGCCGTTGAGTAACGATCTAATCGGATGAGATAGATTTATAAAAATGGGTTCCTTCCCAGGGTGAGTTCGAGGCAGCTCGGCTTTCAAAGTCCTGGCATTTGTCGGCAGTTTCGGTAGATACTAATCAAAGTGTAGATAACCAAAGGTTAATGTCATTCATTCAATCAGTTTGCATTCCTGTGGTCTAGCTGCTGAAGCTGTCGTTTAATCAAAACTACTTCACAAGGATGGAAGATCCTTAAGATGAATAGTTGATTTGACCCCATAAAGTCAGGAGCAATTCGATTCATCAGCCACAGTCGACCGTTATGCTCATGCCATTGAATAAGGTTAATTCTTTTACTTAATGTCTGGAATGTCCTCCCTCTTAAGCTTCGTTCCCTCCCTATGGATCTTCCAGGTTCTTTTATGGCCTTCTTAAGTCCTTTCTCTTTGATCGGGCCTGGGTCGGGATTGCCGCTGAGCAGATTTCTTGAAGGGACGCTATGTAAGTTTATTACAGATAGATGGAATAAGGTTCATTTATTAACCTCCTTCCATTAATTGTGATTATTCATTAACCTCGAGTATACTAACGCGCTTACTAACTACATGACCAATGTTGCACTCATTATACCGGCTGCTAATCGAGGAAAGAACTCGGTTTAAAATCTGTCTCTTAGTAAACAACAGGTTGCAATCATAGCTTCTCCGGTCCTTGCTCACTCCTCATGCCAACAAATACTGCACTCGCTCTGACCCTTGCTGACTCTTGCCGTGCCGCGCACTAAAACAGTGTTGATCTGTCGAGTGTTCTCGACAACTGATCCGAAGCTTTGGAATTCATTGCTATTTTTATTCTTTCTGTTGGTTCTTTTCTTTCAATCAGAACTAAATTTCAAACTCGTCAGTTTCAGCTTGCTTACCCTGCGGAGCTTGACTTCTGGTCTATCGGATTTATCGGTCTGGGTGCTCCAACGGCGATTTAGTTGTTCCACCGGTCCCGCCTTCCACGGTCCAGTAGGGAAGTGTTGCCGTGGTCGGCCCATCCTGCTGGAATAAGTTGCCTAACAACCTGCGACATGAACTCCTCCGTCTCTCTTTGCTTCTTTTCCGCCAACGAGTGAAGACCATTTGTTCAATGGTGGTTTCATTGTGTTAGGTCGGGAGTGCCTCTGATGACTCTCTTCTGAAGTTGCGCTGTATAAATTTGCGATTCCTTGAGCATCATGAATTAAGCGCTGTATAAATAATTAGATTAGATTAGATTGGATTGGATTGGATTTGATCAGATTTGGCTGGATTGGATTGACTCGGTCACTGACTTACTCACTTGCTATTCCTCCATCCCTCGCTCCCTCCATCGCTCCCTCCATCGCTCCCTCATTCCCTTCCTCCTTTCCTCCCTCACACCCTCCATCCGTCCCTCCCTCCGTTCCTCCGTCCGTCCCTCCTTCCCTCCCTCCGTCCCTCCGTCCCTCACTCACTCACTCACTCACTCACTCACTCACTCACTCACTCACTCACTCACTCACTCACTCACTCACTCACTCACTCACTCACTCACTCACTCACTCACTCACTCATAAACTCACTCACTCATAAACTCACTCACTCATAAACTCACTCATAAACTCACTCATAAACTCACTCATAAACTCACTCATAAACTCACTCATAAACTCACTCACTCACTCATAAACTCACTCACTCATAAACTCACTCACTCACTCATAAACTCATTCACTCATAAACTCACTCACTCATAAACTCACTCACTCATAAACTCACTCATAAACTCACTCATAGACTCACTCACTCATAAACTCACTCACTCATAAACTCACTCACTCACTCACTCACAAATCTTAAGTCCAATTAAACCTCAATTCACCAAATCATGCTCTAAAGCTAAATCCGAACTCTTGAACAACCTACCGACAGTTGTGACGATAGTGACTGAGTAGAGCAGAGCGCCGACAAAGGACCAACGGAAGACATCCGCTTCCGGTTCAAATCCATAGTCAGCAGAACCTCCTCTTCCCTGCCACCCGATCTGCTGCTGGTACTTGCGCAGCAGTTCCTTCAGTCCATCCGTGAAATTCATCTTCGCCTGGTCGGTCACAGGGCCAGCGCCGCTGCCGCCACCCGCGTCCTGCCAGGTGACGACCCCGAGCCGCCAGATACCCTCGAGGCTTTCGTCACGCATCCTAGTCACGCGTGAGCGCGCTTCCATCTCCGCCGAGGACTCGAGGGCGCGGAAGAGGAACGCTCCCATGGCACAGTAGGCGCTCAGCACAATGGCGACACCGATGTGGGAGCAGAGCACTGACCCGATCCTCTCGCGGCAGTCGAAGGACCTCGTGGTGCGGGTAACAGTGCGACTGCGCGGTGGGGATGATGCGGAAGAGCCAACCACTGCGGCTGCTACCTGTTCTCCCTCCGCCTCTGCCTCGCCCTCCATCGCTCTCAGGTCATTCGGACTCGATCTAAAGTAAAGACGAGAGACAAGGAAAAGATCAATTTCCGTTTCTTAATTAAGTGCAGTGCAGAAATATGTCATGTTTAATTGGGACTCGGTACCGATTGCCTTTTGGTTAGAGCGCTCGCCTTGTAACACGGAGAGTACCAGTTCGAGCCTCCTTCTCCTCTGAAAAGGTTACTGTGTAGGGAACTTGAGCAAGTCCTTCACTCGCAATTGTTCAGCGCCATCGATTGATACTTGGTCATCAGATGGTGGCTCTTAATAAACGCGTAAGAATGATGATGATGATGATGATGATGATGATGATGATGATGATGATGATGATGATGTTGTTGTTGTTGATGATGATGATAATAATATTTTGTATCCTCCGGATTATTTTTAATGCATGAGGGATCTGAAGTACTTGGGGACAACAAAATGATCATAATAAATAATAATAATAATAATAATAATAATAATAATAATAATAATAATAATAATAATAATAATAATAAGACCATCTCTTCGCCCCTCTGGCCTTCGAGGCCTTAGACCCGATTACGACAGCGGACTAGTCTTCATAAAGGACTTATGGAGATGCTTAACTCTAGTTACTACTGGAGACGCAAAAGAGACTTGCTATGTTTACCAGCGCTTATCAGTCATCATGCAGCGATTTAACGCTATTCGAAGAAGTTTTGCCCAGATACAACTTGTCGAGTAATCATCCGTTCCAGACCAACTTCGTTTCATCTCCGAATTTAGTTTTGACATCCTGGGGATTAGAATTATACCTCGTGTAAGAAAATAATACTAATGGCAATAATAACTGTAATAACAATAATAATAATAATTTAGGCCGTTTCAGATGTTTCTTTCTCTTTTAATAATATCTAAGTCCCAGAGGGATCATATGTACCTTTACGCATAAGAAATAATCAAATAATAGCAATAATAATAACAGCAACGATACCGTTGTGCTGAAACGGTTCTCGCAGATATTCTGTCTGGCATTCTTCAGTCGATTGACCCTCTAAGCTGATCTCTTCTTTCTCTTCTTGATCCTTTTGTTACACCCTGCATAGCCGATCTCAGCATTCTTCCCCGGTGACAGCATCTAGCGTTTGGCATGTCATCCACAGCGCTAGTATTAATGGCGTCCAACTTGGTTGGCAGATATCAAAGAGTCGGCCATGTCGGTTTCTCTGGTTATCCTGGCTATATATCCTTATATTATTATACTGGCTATTCTTACCTGAGGCCTTCGTCAAGGCTCAGTCCAGGTAACCACTACGCTATTCCTTTTTTTTTACTGCCGATGGTAAGCATTATCATCTGCCTGCTGATGATTCACGGATCTATGACTTTTGTCGTGCTGATGCCAAATATGTTCGGCATGTGCGAGCAGTCTCAGTGAGCTGTGTGAGTGACATCGCTGAGTGGATGAAGTGTGATCGACTCCCGTTCAATTCCTCGAAGACAGAATTTCCCTGGGGCTCGTCCTTACATAGGATGGACTAACATGATCGCAGTCCTCTCGTCGTTGTTGTAGATTCGTGTTCTCGGTCTTTTACACAAATCTCTAACTGACGTCGTATAATAGGCCCTATTACAGAACATGTGAGAACTAGCTTCACGATCTTGAGACACCAGCTGAGGTCTATCTCCCACGGAGTATCTGATCCGTTAACTCTTACAAAGTTTCTTCATAAACAGCTGAAATTACTGCAATGTCGCCTTTGCAGGCTCGCCGCAGAACAGCACCATTCGTAAAACGGTCGGTCATCATTACTGCTGCTCGCAGAAAAACGTCGACACCACAACACACCCGTACTACAAGACCAGTTTTCGTGTCTCAGGATCGACAAACGCGTTTAAGTTCAAACTTTTCCTTCCTGTGTACAACAGTCTGAATAACTGCAGTGCACAGCATTCTGTAGCAAACCGCATCGAACTGCTATCATCGACTGCGGCTGTGACTATCAAAGTCTACCGATGTAATCGTGCCAACAGCTTAGACTAAAATGAGTCATCGGGCCTTGCGGGTGGCCGGCACACGTGCGTGGAACAGCCTTCTGGCACCTAGTCAGTCCTCATCCCTCAAACTTACAATAACTATTATTCCACCAGGTCGCACAGCGTTTGAACTGTCAATTTTGAACTGGGGAGTTTAAAACTTATTACATGTCCGAAGTGCTTTTTTCAGCCGGAACGATGTTCCGGCACCTTTTTTCAGCTACTAAAAATAAATGATTTATTTAACAATAAAAACAATAATTTGGTAATTTTATTTTAATTTCAGTGTTGTGAACTGTTTTCAGTGTTTATTGGGACCCCTCCCAACCCCCAAACCCGTTTTTCTCGGGATTTTAGTCCTTCCATAATTGTTCAGTTCCGGAACCTATTGTTCAGTTCTGGAACCTATTGTTCAGTTCCGGAACCTTTTTTCTAGAAAAAAGCACTGCATGTCCGGATGTCTCGATCGGCATTTCTGACGTACCTAAAACCGCAATACATGCTAAGTTGAAGTGGGTGTGGATGTAGGCCTACTCGATCCTTAGCTGTGTCTAGAAAATCGAACAATGAAGGTCCTTATTTAAAAATTCGAGTTTTTTCAGAAGATTTCTTAAAAAAATTAAGACTTAACAATCACTGAAGTGGTCTGAATGAAAGCTGAGAAAAAACTAAGGAAGTAGTCAACTGAACCCCCGGTTAATTGAAAAATGAATTAGGGGTTGAACCCTCTCAACACCCTGATAATTCAATCCCTGAGGTCACATGATTGCCTTTCTGTGGTTGTGCCACAAAGTAGAACTGTTCCTGGTAACCGAGCTTAGCGGTTGAAGGATCAAACTTTTGGAACTCTCTTCCTGTATACCTCTGTGTTCTGCTCCGTCTCTTGTATCAGTTCGGTCTCAACTTTAGACTCACGTTTCTCACTTGGCTTGTCCATCATAGACTGACTCTCTGCTCCTGCGGGCTGACTCTACGGGTATCGACCTGACTGTGGCTTGGGTTTGGTGCGCCGTCCGTTGAGTTTATGTTCTGCTCATTTATACACGGTCATTTAGAAGTTGTTACTTATGATTAAAATTATTCAGGAGGATAAATGTGAAAAATTTTCAGAAAAGAAGATCAACTGTATTTACTATTTAACGCTTAGTACTTGCGTCGGCTATTGGCATTGTCAAGAACTGATAGTAATCTAACAGTAGCTCGCTACAGGAACAGTTACATCGATTCATTACTAATTTACTAGTAATAGTAGCGGCAGTTGTAGTAAGTTATTGTGTACCGTAGTAGATAGTAGTTATAGCGGAAACAACAGTAGTAATAATAGTTGCAATAATAATGTAGTAGTGGTATTAGTATTAGTATTAGTATTAGTAGTAGTAGTAGTAGTAGTAGTAGTAGTAGTAGTAGTAGTAGTAGTACTACTACTACTACTACTACTACTACTACTACTACTACTACTACTACTACTACTACTACTACTACTACTACTACTACTACTACTACTACTACTACTACTACTACTACTACTACTTTTACTACTACTACCTCTGTTACTACTACAATAACTCAAACTATGGAATAAGCCACAGCACTACTCTACCCCTCACTTATAGTGGGGGTAGAATAGTGGTAACACTCATGGCCAGGAGAGCATAAGGTACGCTGATCGACTCCCGTAACCCCCCCCCCTCTAGGGCGACGCCTTGTATGGCTGCCAAACCGTATGTTTAATTAAGATATTGATTGTACTTTCATGTTTCAATGTAATCTTACTGCGTCTGTCGGTTTGAAATAATAAAGAATATAATTATTAATTATTAACTTGAGTTCATAGAACGAACCTTTCTGGTCGACGGTCATTGGCCGCCTAAAGTCCTCATAGGTCAGCCTAGTGGTGCATTTCAGCCGCCCTAAGCGCCTAATCGGGTAGGTCTATCCACATGAAAGGACCGTTGATTTCTGTTGATAACATGTTGATTAAATGTTGATCCGTAGTCTAAACATTTCGCACATCGCAGTAACATCCGTTTAACAACGGCGTCGACAGACTGAAACGACACAGAGCGGGTGTTACGCAAATCTACCAGATCATCAACAACAAGACTCCTCTCATCCGTTTAGTTGTGCAGATCTTCACACTTTCATCCAGCACCGTTAATCCGCATTGCCCTGCCGACCTCCACAAGTCAAAGCATCATCGGCGATAGATTGAGCACTAGGCTGTAACAGCCTCCCTGCTTTCGTGCTCCCAATGCATACGCGGCGATCGTCGGCCATGTTCAGGCCGCAATCTCGACTCTCTCGAGCGGCGTCTTGAAATCTAAGATGCGCTCAACCCAATAATAAACAGCGTTTACGGAGTTCGGCCCAAGTTCAGCTGCGGTCTTAGAGACGCACTCCTCTGAGGAGACTCTGGTGGCCTTCGGAGAGTCTCTCCTATTCCTTCACTTGTACGCATGTGTACCTAGGCCTAGTAGACGTATCCCTGTACATAGTCCCATGTGTGTGTTACTATCACGAGAAACTGCGATGGATCAAGTTTGGTTCCTTGACTTTTTAAAAGTGAGTTGAAAGGCAAAGACTTCCCTAATCCCGGCACGTTAAGGAAAACAGCTCACTGCCTATTGGTGGGTGAGGCCAGAGCATAATATTTGCCCACTCTGTTATTTCAACGGCCTTCTTGCTGTAGATCGTTTGTTTCGCGGTTTTAGCCCGGGGCAAAATATTTGCCCATTGTGTAATTTATGGCCTTCCTTCGTCTGATCACTTATGCCATAGGATGAGGCCAGGACCGAATATTTGCCCACTGTGTAACTGTATGACCTTGGGTTTCCTGATCACTTGTGCAATAGGATGAGGCCAAGGCCACATTTTTTTCTGTGTTACATTGTATGATCTTTTATCTACTGATCACTAAAATGAGGCCAGGATGAGGCCAGGGCTAAATATTTTCCCAGTGTGTAATTGTAAGACCTTCTTTCTTCTGATCACTTGTGCAATAGGATAAGACCAGGACCCAATATTTGCCCAGTGTGTAATTGTATGACCTTTCTGCTGATCACTTTTGCTGAGAGGCAATAGACGTGTATTAGTGATGCTTTGGAACTGTGTTACTTTGTGTTAACTCGTCATGACAGCATTGCAATCTATTGTCTCGTATGCAGGGCTGTAGTCGAGGGTATACGCGGGTATACAGCGTATACTCACCTCTTTAGACCGTATACTCACCTCACAAAATATTCTTATTTATTTATATTAAAATACTGTAGCGTACACTCACAAATTACTGTAGCGTATACTCACCTCTAATTTGTTTCGGAAAATTAACCGGTAGCGTATACTCACCTCTAATTTTACCACTACAGCCCTGCTCGTATGGTATTGTATTGCATAAATCCATGCATGTATGCAGATATATTTGTATTCACTTGCATGTGTATCTATGCATACATATTTGCATGTATGTGTACACATATGTATTTACGTGTCTGCATGTATGTATATATGTTTGTGTAGGGAGCAGTGTGTATACATGCATGTGTGAATGGCTGACGATTATTATATTTAGTCAATCCAGGTGAGAGATGTAGCTTAGGCTTTCTTCTTCTGTATAACTGATGGCAGATGGATCGACTTGAGGCTCACCAGGGGAGCGCCAGTGCTTCTGTCTGCATTAGACGTACATTCATAGAGACAGAGACAGAGAGAAAAAAGAACGATAGGAAGAGAGACAGACAGACAGACAGACTTAGAGAGAGAGACACACACACACAGAGACAGACAGAGACTGAGACAGAGACAGAGAGAGATGGAGAGAGATGGAGAGAGGGAAAGATGGAGAGAGTGACACACAGAGAGAGACATAGAGAGAGAAAGAGAGAGAGAAAGAGAGAAAGAGAGAGGTATAAGTTGTTTCGATTTGTGGGTCTGTCGTATTACATCGTCGAAGAGCAAAACGATGCGGGTTGAAAAGTTTATAGCCCACCTGCCCGACTCAGCCTACGAGGCGATGTCTGTCTGTCTGTCTGTCGGTCTGTCTGTATGCATGCTTGTATGCCTGTATGCTTGCATAAATCAGCTGCATGTATGTATGTATATATACATGTATGTGTGTATGTATGTATGCATTTATGTGTATGTATGTTTGTATGTCATTGTCCGTCTGTCTATCAGTCAGTCTGTGCGTGTGTCTGTTTGTCTGTTTGACGGAGGGTCTCTCCTTGTATCTGTCCCTTCTCAGACTTGCGCATCCATCACAGACTGCCACTCTG
>OY744614.1:28413615-28421115 GCA_963556255.1 Allolobophora icterica
TCCCTTACCCGCCGAGGTTTCCTGGGTAGGATGCTGTACAGTTAGGCTCTGTTGCTATTATTTCATTTATAATCTAAAGTCATTATTACTGTTATATTATCTTTCCTCTTTGTGTAAAATTGTATGTAAAGCGCTGTGCGTTTGCTAGCGTTTAATAAAGAATATACTTACTTACTTACTTACTGAAATAATCATGCCACAGAGTATGATTTTTATATAGGGGCTTCCTGCTAAGTCAACGGTCACCGCTGGCGTCAGCGAATGCACACGAATGCAAACCAATCAAGAGCCTAGCGGCCTAGCCAATCACAAACAACCCGATGACTAATCGATTTGACGTCATAGAAACTTCCGATGCACACACACTAAAAACTCGTGTTCGACAGCGGAATAATTACCTTGATTACGGACACCTGAATCGCGTGAAACAGTACATTTATATATTTAGTATATTTAACTGTAAAATTGTTCCAAGAAGAAGGCAAGATGTTTCGATACATGAGCAGGCCCGATGAGGCATAACCACACTATCTTATTCCTCTAAGGCGTGGGTTTGACGTTGAGGGAACGTTAGCCTCAAGCGCTTAGACGACATCTATCTAAACAACCGGATACATACTAAATTATACGAAGTATCTCTGTATATCGCTTGACAATATATAACGCACTATGAGATGACCAGAAGCATCCAGATAATACGCATCGCATATTTTGGTCTGAACGTGTTTTGCGGGCGGCTGAACCCGTCTTCATTCTCGATCACGAGTCGGATCCTCTGCTTTGTATTAGTCGATGTTACGATAAAGAAGCATTCGTACGGAATGATAGGCTCAAGATTACCATGGCAGTTTCTGTATTTGTATGTTTATGTAGGTCTATCTCCCTTTCTCTGTGTATGTCTCTGTCTCGCCATCATCACCGCTACCACTGCTATCGTCATCATCATCATCATCATCATCATCATCATCATCATCATCATCATCATCATCATCATCATCATCATCATCATCATCATCATCATCATCATCACCACAACCATTGCTATCATCATCATCATCATCATCATCATCATCATCATCATCATCATCATCATCATCGTCAGCATCATCAACATCATCATCATCATCATCATCATCATCATCATCATCATCATCATCATCATCATCATCATCATCATCATAATCATCATCATCATCGTCATCATCATAATCATCATCATCATCGTCATCATCATCAACAACATCATCGTCATCATCATCATCATCATCACAACCAACAGCATCACGACAACTATCACCATCACCAAACCTGGCTCAGCACTCAAGCTAACCCTACCAATCAACCACCAAGTCACTGCAATTCAATACTTTCCCACCTCATCGTCAACACCCAACCATACTCGGCTCAACCACCGACCAAAGCTCCTACTCGCCCACCTTTGCACTTTAAAACCCACCTCTATTCAACGCCTACTTATAATCATTCATTCATTCATTCATTCATTTATAGCACTTATCCACCATAGGCTGCTTCGTTGTCTTACAGACTGACCTTCTGGATATAACGTAAACATATTTTTATTCTGTAACCAACTTCAAGCAGGACGTAAATACATCAAGAAATTTCCACATTTTATCGGTTTATACAGGAGACCCAAAAGGGGCCAAAGGTCCCGTTATACAGGAGACCCAAAGGGGCCAAAGGTCCCGCTAGCCAGGGTCTCCTGAGAAAATTAAGTTGGAAAGATGAATCACGGCCAACTGGAAAAAATAACAAACCAAGCGATAAATTCTTAACTATCATAATAATATAGCAAACAAAGTACCGGTAAAGTAAAAAAAACACAACATAGGCCTATATATCGCAAATGAATACAAACAAACAAGTGCACACTCCGAGTTTTCAATGATTCAGTGTTTAATTCCCACGGGTGCTCAGTTTTCTATATAGAGGTAATTACACTCCTTTTGAATGTGAGTAGAAAGCTTCCATTTGAATAGCTGGAGAGAGCGCAATAAGGGAACGTGGGGCGGAATATTGTTCCAAGTTTTTGGTCCGACACATTTTATTTGATGCAAGTCTAGTATTGACACGGGCAAAGGGTGTGCAGAATGGATCAATATTTCTCGAACAGCGATCGTGGATGTCGGTAATTGTATTGGAAAAAATCTGAAAAGGTTGAGGGTAATTGATTATGATTATAGCGGTACATGAATATCCCAAGTGGAACCTGCCTTATTTGATCGGGTTTTAATAATTTCAGGTTTAAAAATTAGGTTTTTGTGTGAGCGGCATATGGAATTCTAGCGACAAATCTAACCGCCCGCTTTTGTTGGATGAGAAGCTTAGAAAGATTAGACATAATGCTGAGGCCCAAACTGTATTACAATAGGTTAGATGTATGAGAGTGTAGTAGATGGTGTATCGAGTCTGTGATGGGAAGATTCTAGATATGCGTGCGAGAATTCCTATAAGTTTTTGGCGATTTTTGTTGAAATACTAATTATATGTTCTTTCCAGGATAAGTGCTGGTCGACATAAACTTCCAGAAACTTTGATGATTGAACTCGAGTAATAGGGGTGCCCATGATACATAAATTTGGGTATGACGTAGGAGGTAATTTTTTTATAAGATCTAAAGAGAATGAAATTGGTTTTATCCAGATTAAGGGTTCGCTTATTTGATCGGAACCATTAGGCTACTTTTTCCAGCTCTGTGTTTGTATGATTGATTAGTGTTTCTATTGAGGAGTGAGAGTTAAATATATTTGTATTGTCTGCAAATAATATAAAGAATAGGTTAGGAGAGACGTTTGGAAGGTAATTAATATACAAAATAAAAATAAAGGGCCTAAAGGATGGAAACTTGTGGAACACCGTACCGGTATTTGATTAGTTTTAGGGGAGGCTTGGTGCCATTGCGGCTAACTAACTGCGTTCTGTTCTCTAAGTAAGTTTTACACCAGTTTAGTTGGGTATTTCAAATTCTAAAGATAAATATTTTTTAGAAGAATGCGGTGATCGATAGTACCGAAGGCTTTGGCCAGGTCCAGAAATATTCCTATGGCGTATTCATCATCATCCATTGCAGCTGAGATATTATCTTGCATATATATATACTTACATGTAGTAATGGCAATGAATGTTGAGTGTCCAGATTGAAAGCCATGCTGCGAGTGAAGAGAACATCAAAATTTGGTAATATTATTGAGGTTTTCATGCATGGCTTTTCGAAGAGTTTTGTGAAGAAAGGAAGGATAGATATATTATATAGACCTGTATTTGGAAACTTCATCTCTTTGACCTTTTTTAAATATAGGGACCACCTTTGCTATTTTTAGTGCATGTGGGAATATTCTCGTTTTGAAGGAACAATTAATAATTTCAGCTAATGGTTGAATTATAGTAGGGATAGGTTTGTTAGGGCTATGGTGGGATCTAAATCGTCTACTTATTTAGCATGGGAGGCATGAATGGTTTGACTTAATTGCATTAGATCCTCTTAATGTTATTTCAGTAAGTCAAAACCCAACCATACTCAATGATCAATAGTATTTGGTTGTGGTGATGATGGCGAGACAATGTCATACTAATATTGACCTGATTACGGATTGGTTTTGGTGCGCCTTCGGTTGATGCCTTGTGCATTATACACCGGCACAATAGAAGCTATAAATTACAATTACGCTTTTATAGCGCCTCTCCAAGGTACCCAATCACAGGCTTTTACCAGAACCTTCATCTCGCCTGAAAAAACACTAAAGACTCCTTTCGTTCCGTGGAGGGGCGTTATGCATGGTGGGTGACGAGATAAGTAAGGGTGGATGTTGATCACTGAGCTGAGAGCCTGAGATGGGTGTTGAAGCACAAAATAGTCCCATGGAGCGCAAAATAATTATATCCGGAAAGAGTCTTGCGCTAGGATTTTGACTGCAGGTATTATGTAGCCTATAATAATCCTATAAGCCTATATTCAAACCTGTTCAGGAAACGTCGTCTCTTCATTACGCATGCGTGCGTGGAGCGTTTTTTTTTACCTCGACACCCACCGCACCTCACTAATCAATACCCATCCTAACTCGACACCAACCGACGTGCCCCTCCTCGCCCACTCTAACACGCCCCTCCTTGGAACCGAGGGTGTTTTGAATGGCTATTGAGATGAGATGAGGTGACCTGAATCCTTGACTCAACACCCATCCTGAATTCAACCCCGTTATGTACCATTTCAACCCGTGCCATAGCTGATTTACTTAGAGCGTTCGCCTTATAACGCGGAGTGTACGGGTTCGAGCCTCCTCCCCGGTTATGAACAAGTCTTTTACTCACAGTTGCTCAGCGCCATCGATTGATGCACAGTCGTTAGATAGCGACGCTTAATAATTGCTTCAATTAAATATAAACAAATAGGTGCATCGTCTGCCGTGTCTAAGTGCACGTGCACCTCAGGCTCAGACGATGTCACGAGAATAAGACTAATTGTGAGTCCTTTGATCGTACCTATACTTCAAAGAACAACAACTAATTTCATTTGATAGGGTAATTCCTTTTCAAAGCCAACTATCGCGAGACACCGTCGTTTTTGATCTCGCCGCGACGACTGCGCTATATATATGTATATATATATATATATATACATATATATATATATATATATATAATATATATATATATAGTATCGTCTTTGGTTAGTTGCTGTCTAAATTAACAACACTGTCTTAACAAAGAGGATTAGCGTCGCCTACTCTTTTATCAAGCCTTGGGACTGGCACTACCAGGATACAAGCAGTGGCGGAGTCATATGTTCTTGCAACACTTCCGTGGCTTTTATCGTTCTCCATCGCTACATTCCCTCTTATTTCCTGTATTTATCGCTGCTTCCTTTCCTGTCGATTTCCCTTCGCAGAACCACTTTCTGCTTCATTTCCGATTGTCACATCTCCGTGGGACTATTTACCGTCTACTTTCAGTCAGTATCCTTTCACGGAACTATTTTCTTCCCCAATTTCGGTTTTTATTCCTCCGCGTCATCACCGAAAACGAAAAACCGGCGATGACGTCGCTCTGGTAAAAAAAAAGCCACGAAGAACGATTTTAAAATGTTCAGTGGACACCTGCGAGTTTCCAGCTCCTGATGATGACGATGATGATGTTGATGATAATAACGATGATGATGTTGACGATGACGTTGACGATATTGATGTCGATGATGACGATGATGAGGTTGACGATGACGATGATGCCAATAAGTATGGATGATGACGATAATGATGACGATCATGATGATGATGATGAGTATGGACGATGATGATGATGATGACGATGATGACGACGACGACAACGACGATGATGATGGTGATGATGATGAGTATGGATGATGGTGATGATGGTGGTGGTGGTAATGGTGAGGATAATGATGATGATATGCATACATACGAACATACATGCAAACGTACATACATACATACATGCAGACATACGAACATTAAACACCCACATACAATTGCTACGACCGATCCTTCCAGTCTAATGCAATCTAGCCTTATTTCAATAGCTCCGTTATCAAATGAACTATCACGAGTCGACGACCGCTTCCAATGTAACATATGTAAACTGTACGTCCGCGCAATAACCGGACTTGATATTGCTTACTGCACTTAACTTACCTGTGCCCTAAGAAACAAACACAGGCATTGTCTGCCTTCAACAGACATCGTTGCTGAGCGCGTTTCAGTGTGGTCTTCGTGAATAACGTTCTGCAGAATATCCAACTGTTTCGGCGCCAGAAACTGATCAAGAAATATTCGCTGTTTATCTTATCTCGACGGACACATTTTCTGATCTTCAAGAAGCCGTGACTCGTCGGCTTTGAGATGTTATTTGCAAAGGCGCTACAACAGTACCCAGAGAGCAAAGAAACATACATACAAATATACATACATAAAAACCATACATACATACATGCATTCGTAAAACATACATGCATATTCAACTGATTCAATCATGCATTCAGTGTAGGCGTAGACACACACACACACACACACACACACACACACACACACACACACACACACACACACACACACACACACACACACACACACACACACACACACACACACACACCTACACACACACACACACACACACACACACACAGGCGTATGAGCATTGGATCATCCGCAGTGTTTATGTCAGATATATTAGCGAATATTTTTGGCCATTAAGCGTTGCTTTATAAATGAGATTCAAATGTATACAGACAGACAGACAGACAGACAGACAGACAGACAGACAGACAGACAGACAGACAGACAGACAGACAGACAGACAGACAGACAGACAGACAGACAGACAGACAGACAGACAGACAGACAGACAGACAGACAGACATGCAGACAGACAGACAGACAGACAGACAGACAGACAGACAGACAGACATGCATACATCAAAGGCATTGATGCTGCATACACGCATATATGTAACGCATACATACATACATACATACATACATACATACATACATACATACATACATACATACATCTATACAAACATATGCATAAATAAATAATGTGAGTGAAGGAATTCTGTTTTAATCATACACATGCATGCTGAGAACGACCGCCTGTAACTGAAAATTCCAATGACGTAACATCGATGAATCATCAGGTTATTACCTTCATTTAGCATACAAGCATCGACATATAAACATACATACATACACACATACATAAATACATACATACATGTATAGGCGTGCGTACATATAGAGTACATACACATACATGCATACATACGTGCGTACATACATACATGCATAGACATACGTACAATCGTACATATATACATACACATACATGCATAGCCTACATACATACATGAGTACATACATACATGCATGCATAGACATATGTACACATATGTAAATACACATACATACATGCATACATGCGTACACTGAGCAGCAACTTTCTAAACTTGATATCCCACTTCTGTCGTCAATATACCCTGCTTTTTTATTTTCATCCAGTGTTCGGGATTTGGGTGTCACCCTTGATAGTACCCTCTCGTTTTCTGAACACCTCTCCCACCTGACACGTTCCTGTTTCTATCACCTGAGGTGTTTCAGGGCTGTACGAAGATCAGTTTCTCCTTCAGTGTTTACTACTATGGTCCATGCCTTCATTTGCTGCCGCATTGACTATTGCAATTCATTGTTTGCTGGGCTCCCTAAAGCGCGCCTTTCATCTCTGCAGTCTGTTCTGAACGCGGCTGCCAGGCTCATTGCCCGTTTTCCTCGCTTCTCTCACATAACTACCTTTATGACTGATGTACTTCACTGGCTTCCTGTTGCTTCCCGCATCCAATACAAGGTTTTTCTCCTGGTCTCTAGGACTCAACTGGGAAAAGCTCCTAAATACCTCTGTGACCTAATGCGCAAACCTCTATCTGCTCTCTCTTCCCGCCCTCTGCGGTCTGCTGACCGCCTTGATCTA
>OY744614.1:28426115-28731115 GCA_963556255.1 Allolobophora icterica
AGTCGCGGTTCGATACCCGTAAGCCCACTGTAGGTCTACTCAGCCTTCCACTCCTAGGGGGCAGCAATAAAGCGAGCGGGCGCCTTACAGGCTGCCAAGACGTGTGTTAATTAAGATCCTGATAATTGTACCGATAATTATGTTTCAATTGTTCCAATGTAACCTAATGCGGTTTGTCAGTGAGCTTGTCAATAAACACGAATATTATTATAATTATTATTGTTGAGTGAGCTTGTCAATAAACACGAGTACGCTTATTACTATAATTATTATTGTAATTACTATTATTATTATTTTTTGCCCTGTGGTACTTCATTCCCTCAAGGTCTTAGAGAATAGATGCATTTTTTTCTGGAACGGTAGGCTATTATTATTATTATTATTATTATTATTATTATTATTATTATTATTATTATTATTATTATTATTATTATTATTATTATTGTTATTATTATTATTATTATTATTATTATTATTATTATTATTATTATTATTATTATTATTATTATTATTTTCATGCCTTGAAGTATGCAGGATCCCTCAGGGACTTCAATATTAACTTATTATTATTATTATTATTATTATTATTATTATTATTATTATTATTATTATTATTATTATTATTATAAAATATCTTCAAGGAGCTTTACCGAATCGTGTACAGGACTTCGAGAAATTGCATTCTGCTATTACACAAGGACTGAATTCAGACTGCGCTTCAATAAATATATTATAGGCCTAAGTGGAGTATTTACCCGTCATTTTATGACGGCAGTGTATATAGACCTATGTGCATCGTTGGTTAAAATGCTCTGATCGCCGTCGTCAGGACCGCAGTACTGACGTCACAAACGGTTTCTGTTTCACAATAGAACAGAAACCGTTTGTGACGTAGCGTTTATCGACAGGCACACGCTCTATGGATATTATATGTATAGATTTACACAGGTTCTCTGGGTTTTAGAGTATTTGTGAGTTTTTGGGTATTTCCTGTTGGTAAATTGTGGCGTGCTTTGCATCTCAGCCATCAGAAACTCTTTGGATGCTGAGTGGTTAGAGTGCTCGGCTTCTACCGGGTTCGAGTTTCCTCTCCTGAGACGGTTACTGTGTAGGGACCTTGAGCAAGCCCTTCGTTCACAATTGCCTTGCGTCCTCGATGGATGCTTGGTAATTATATAGCAGCTCTTACCATAGGCGCCGACTTCTTGGGAGCCATGGGTGCGAATGCACCCAGAGAGAAAGTTCAGTGAGTGCCTGGCACCCAGAAGAATTCGGACCTTAGATTCAAATTTTGTACAACTAAGTAATCTCAAAACTTGAGAAGTACGACTACAACACAAATACTTAACATTGCATGATCCTACAGTCACAGCTCGTACATAAATAATTTATTTATTATTTATTATGTAAAAATATAATAACACTGGAACGTCGTCACCGATTTCCAATACTTTTACTAACCTCGTAACCTTTGACAAGAAAACAATTTTCTGTATCCGAAAATCTGCTAAAACTCACCTACCTGAGGAGAGTGGGAAGGCGGAAGGGAAGGGGAGGGAGGACTCAGGCACAGAGGCGGCGCTACACCAGGGCGAGCCAGGGCAAATGCCCTGGTAAAAAACCCTTTGCCCTGGTCGTTGCCCTGCCAGAATTTTTTTCCTGCCCAGAATTTGTTCGGGCATAAATCGCCCCAAAGTCGGCGCCTATGGTTTTTACTGAGTACATAATACATTTTAAGAAATAGCCTAAACTAAATCTCAGAAACAAGCCTCCGTGGAGTTTCTATAGCAAGCACGTGTTCGACATTTGAGTCTGTCGTTAGGTGGAGCTACGAACAAGTGTCTCGCAAGACCGACGCCGAATAATCGCACGCAATTTTCGCCTGAAGGGGCTAATAAGAAATTCCTGGTATCCGGTGTCGGAAACAGAAATCGGAAATTCAATTTTCGAACGCCTCTAATTTAATCAGTCTGAAGAGACAGGAAGCAATATTGTATTCGTTCCTTTCAGAGAAGAAATGCAGACAAATATATTTTATGTAATTAGATTTTCAGGTAGAGCTGAGATTCGCAGGAATCGGGGAAATGTAGAGCGTTGGTCTTAAAAATCTCGTCCCTACAGGCGGCTTTTGTGTGGCGCTGTAGGATACTTCGAAGATGCACATCCATTAGAAACTTCTCTGCGTGTAGTCGAAAACTGATGTATTCCTAAGTCATGTAACGAATTTGAGAACTCCGAACAACGCTTTTTAGGATGGCCTACAAAGAATCCTTGAGCAAGTCCCTCACTCGTAATTGCTCAGCGCCATCGGTTGATACTTGGTCATAAGACAGTGGCGCTTAATAAATGCGTAATAATAATAATAATAATAATAATAATAATAACAATAATAATAATAATCAATGCTTTTTTCCAGAAAAAAAGGTTCCGAAATTAGTATCTGACACCTGAGGGATCATATATACCTCGGGTAAAAATAATAATAATAATAATTATTATAATAATAATAATAATAATAATAATAATAATAATAATAATAATAATAATAATAATAATAATAATAATAATAATAATCAATGTTTTTTTCTAGAAAAAAGGTTCCGAAACTGAACAATTATAAGGAAGGGCTAAATCGAGGGCGAAGCCAGAGAAAAAACGGGGTTTGGGGTTTGGGGATGGGTCTCGGTGAGGCACTCCCAAGAAAATTTTTAACGTCACATTAAATTAAAACAACTAAATTATTCTTTTATTAAAATAACTAAATTATTTTTAGTAGCTGAAAAAAGTGCCGTTGTCACGAAAAAGAGTATCGGGAGGGATTGACACCGCCCCCTCGTGCAAAAGTATCCCCATGATTAATACTGAATGACAATTACCACTGGACGTTGACCGGGTCAGTGAAAAAGAGCAGTACCTTAAGCTGTCTTTCTTGTAGACAGTCCGCGTAAGAAAATCTCGGCAAATCTCGCTCGACAGTACTGTTGCTTGAGCTCTACACAAGGCACTTAACAACACCGGGGAAATTACATGTTAAGGTCGTCTCCTGCCAGCAGAAAAAGGACTTCTCTTCATGTGGGCTGTACGCAGCTGCCTATGCCTTTGAGATTGCTTCCGGTTCTGTCAGCTGGACATTGACTGAACAGTGATCCTTCCGAAATGAGAAAACATCTTGAGAAATGTTGCAACAACGTCATGCTGCCTTTCCCCAAAATCCCTCTCAAGAGAAGGGGAAGAAAGTCACTTCCGCCTGTGGTTATTCTTCCTACTGTCACTTCAGTTTGATTTGCTCTGAACATTGCGTAGAAGACTTAGAACACTTAGAGTCACTTCCTTTACCAATTTTTGTCCTTGGATTTTGATAACAGCATAGATTTATCAATTATACGCATTTCAATAATAGCTTATACCTGAGAAATTTATCCCCCGGGGGATGCTTTTACACGATGGGGGATAGAACTGGTCTATCCACCCGAATACGCTATACCGGTATATTCCATTCGGGGTGGTAAATTTATTCAACCCCACCCGCACCCCCCGGATAGTTTTAAGACGCATGGAATATCACGGGAAACAGGAACGCCGTTCCGGAAGAAGAAGAAGAAGAAGAAGAGAAGAAGAAGAAGAAGAAGAAGAAGAAGAAGAAGAAGAAGAAGAGGAGGAGGAGGAGGAGGAGGAGGAGGAGGAGGAGGAGGAAGAAGAAGAAGAAGAAGAAGAAGAAGAAGAAGAAGAAGAAGAAGAAGAAGAAGAAGAAGAAGAAGAAGAAGAAGAAGAAGAAGAAGAAGAAGAAGAAGAAGAAGAAGAAGAAGTAACTAAAGACATTCACATGATTTCGTTCAATAACGGTAAGTTTGAGGAATAAGGATTGATTTTAGGTACTGTGGCTGGCCAGACTTAAACATTAAGCCCCAATATTTTGAAACCAGTCTTTTTCTGAACAAAGATTTAAGCCTAGGGATTATATGTTCATGTTTTGACTGATCTGTTTGTGAGAATGGACAACGATGAAGAAGCGATGAACGGCTCTCTGAACTTGGAAGACATCGGCGGCGACGATACATTCCACCTCACCGAAGACTACTCCTACGACCTGACCAACCTCTCAGTCCACCGCAAGTACCCAGGCCTGGTCGTCCTCTACGCCACGACGACAGTCCTCTCCGTACTCGGCAACTCCACCGTCATCGTGGTCCTTGCCATGGGCAAGCGATCGCAGACGGACCTGACAGGGTTCCTGATCAGCCTGGCCGCTGCCGACCTCATCATGGCCGTCTTCTGTATGCCCTTCACCTTCACCTTGACGATGCTTAACAACTGGATCTTCGGTCAAACGATGTGTACTTTCGTCCTCTACATGCAAACGGTCTCCGTAACCGCCAGCGTTGGAACGAGTTCCGCGATCGCCATCGACAGATACCTGGCCGTCACGAGGCCACTCCTGACGCGTCGCTTCGACTCCTGCCCCTGTTTCGTCCTGGCGGGCATCTGGACCTTCGCCGCCTGCCTCTCCCTCGTCCAGCTGATCGTCGGGCGTGCCACTCCAGTCGTTCTTGACTCCGCTGGGGGACCGCTGCTGACGGAC
This sequence comes from Allolobophora icterica, assembly GCA_963556255.1. Taxonomy (NCBI): domain Eukaryota; kingdom Metazoa; phylum Annelida; class Clitellata; order Crassiclitellata; family Lumbricidae; genus Allolobophora; species Allolobophora icterica. The sequence goes on from OY744614.1 coordinate 28,430,695, forward strand.
TGCGGTGAGGAGTGGCCTTTGCAGCCGTGGAGAGTCGTCTATACGGTGTTTATACTGTTCGTCACCTACCTGCTTCCGGTCTGCGTAATTTCCGGTGCGTACAGTGTCGTCTGCCGGAAGTTGTGGCGGCGTCGAGCGCCCGGAAATGCTGATTACGTGCGCGATTTGAACCAACTGAAATCGACCCGCAAGGTACCGCCGCTTAACATTCAGCAATAGTCCTAAGAAATTAATTGCACTGTATGACTGACACACGAGAGCAGATTGGTTAGAGACTTAGAGCGCTTGCCTTGTAAGTTGTAATGTGAAGACTTGAGAGCACGGGTTCGACCCTCCTCAGAAAATACGGTTACTGTGGGAAGGACTTCAGCAAAGCCTTCAACGGCCGTCAATCGATGCCTGGTCATTAGATCGTGGCGCTTAATAAATGATTAACAACAACAACAACAACAACAACAACAACAACAACAACAACAACAACAACAACAACAACAACAACAACAACAACAACAACAACAACACAGCAACAACAACTATATAATAATAATAATAATAATAATAATTATAATAATAATAATAATAATAATAATAATAATAATAATAATAATAATAATAATAATAATAATAATAATAATAATAATAATAATAATAAGTCGCCTTCCACAGCACTTTTGTTCTCCCGGATCTTGACCAGGACGGCCACTCCAGAGTCAACACCATTAATTAGTATCTTGCACCTGAGGGATCATAAATACCTCGGGTAAAAAAAAATAAAATAATAATAATAATAATAATAATAATAATAATAATAATAATAATAATAATAATAATAATGTTGAAGTCCCTGAGGGATCCTGTATACCTCGGGGCAACAACAAAAAAAAATAATAATAATAATAATAAGCAGATCATATAATAATATAAAGACGAGCAAGCAACACTGCGCAACCTGACGCGTTGTTCCGCCCTTTGGGAAGAGTTTTCCAGTCAACGGATGTACTGTTTATTCCAACTCTCCTCAAGTGATATGTTCTGCTATTGCCGAGACTCGCCTGTTTAGATGTCTTAGACAGCTGTTTGTAACGCACTTTAAAGATCCTTGAAAGGCACGTATACAGATATACAATAGTGAATAAGGTCTACATTATTAATAATTAGTTACCTCTACAGCAACGGTGTATAATGCACAAGGCATCAACGGATGACGTGTCCGGGTGTAAAGGAGTCAGAGGTCGGTGCGATTGTCTTCTATCCAATTTCTCAAACGGGTGGTTGATGGTTGCAGGTTGTGAAGATGTTGGTGATGGTGGTGGCATTCTTCGGCGTCTGTTGGCTGCCGTTGCACGTAGTGACCTTGATCAAGGACCTTGACCCGGACGAGTTCAACGGTGACCTTGGCACAGACAAGGACAGTGCCTGGGTGACGACCTTCATGGCCGTTCACTGGCTGGCCATGTCGAACAGCTGTGTCAACCCCATTATCTACTGCTTTCTCAACGACGCATTTAGGGTTCGTCCCTTTGCTGACTCACTCACTCACTCACTCACTCACTCACTCACTCACTCACTCACTCACTCACTCACTCACTCACTCACTCACTCACTCACTCACTCACTCACTCACTCACTCACTCACTCACTCACTCACTCACTCACTCACTCACTCACTCACTCACTCACTCACTCACTCACTCACTCACTCACTCACTCACTCACTCACTCACTCAATTCTCCCACCCTTCCCTCTCTTCTTCCATCCATCCTTCTCTCCCTCCGTCACTCTGTATCTCCTTCCCTCTCTCCCTCGCTCCCTCTTTTCCTCTCCTCTCTCTCCCACGAACTCATGGCAGCTCTGTCATCATTTTTGTCGTCGTTATCATCATAATCATAATCATCATCAGCACAGTACACATGTAATCATCACATTTATCATCGTCATCACCATCACCACGACGACTATCATCGTACTAAAAGCAGTTCTAGTAGTAGTAGTAGTAGTAGTAGTAGTAGTAGTAGTAGTAGTAGTAGTAGTAGTAGTAGTAGTAGTAGTAGTAGTAGTAGTAGTAGTAGTAGTAGTAGTAGTAGTAGTAGTAGTAGTAGTAGTAGTAGTAGTAGTAGTAGTAGTAGTAGTAGTAGTAGTAGTAGTAGTAGTAGTAGTAACTGTTGTGACAACGGCAACAACACAAACGAGGATAATGATGGTCATCATCATCATGATCATCATTGTTCTATAGCATCATTACCATCACCATCTTCCTTACTATCATAAGAAGTTACTACCACAGTATTGTATATGTCTGTCTGTCTGTCTGTCTGTCTGTCTGTCTGTCTGTCTGTCTGTCTGTCTGTCTGTCTGTCTGTCTGTCTGTCTGTCTGTCTGTCTGTCTGTCTGTCTGTCTGTCTGTCTGACAGCCTATTTATCTGTCTGTCGTTCTGTCCGCAAGCCGCTTCAAAATGCAATAGAAAAAATGTCTGCAGTTACGTTATCTCTGCATTTCTTTGTATATGAAGTGAATTATTACCCGCTAGAAATCTAATTAGTGAAATCGGATGAACAAAATTTGCTGAAGGATTAGAATGTCTTCAATAAGGAAAAATATTATTATTTTTAAGTTAGAAGCCACCTGCAATTCTCCAATGGCACGAGTTCTGCGGAACTAAATAAGAATTCTAATCAAAGAAGTTGGATTTAAATCTTCTAGAGGCGGAGGTAACATTTGTTCAACTATACTCTCCTGTAATCCGTCATACTTGGCAATGATGATAATACGGATTAATCTAGATTGCATATATGGGAAAACATCCAAAACCGTCTCATGTTGAGGACTTGTTTATAATATTGTCTGAGATTACTTCTTAGTTAGATTACTATTAGAAACGTATATTACTTCTTCTCCTTCAATTGCTTCTTAGATATCACCTTACTGTTGAGTTTTCATCCTCGATTAAGCCGACGCATGTCTTTGGAAAGACGATCAGTAAAACCTGTCGAACACCTGACGCTTAATTTTAAGCAAAGAATACGTGTTGACCGCACGAAATCTCATCGTCTGTCGCTATCCATTACTGTAACTGCAGCTTGTTAATAGTTCATTAATATGCATTTGCTGGGCGCTCACGTGAAACGTAGATTTCATTATGCGCTTTATGAGTGTATGTACACGGACGATTATGGTGCTCATCATTTGGACCGGGTAGGAGGGAATACAACGGACACTCTGTTGGATACGTGAATACAAATTGAAACACTTGTACGCCAGAGGATTTTAAAAGGAAATCGGAAGACTGACTGACTGACTGGCTGGCTGGAGGGCTAGCTGGCTGGCTGACTAACTGGATGGCTGACTAATTGGCTGGCCGGCTGACTAATTTAATAACTTATTTACTGAATGACCTATTTATTTATTTATTTATTACGAACATTATTAACGGGCGTAAAGTCACACAGAATTGCGAATCTGAGGCCCGGTGACCTACGACCGGCCGGCCGAAGGAATGGGATGATTGATCGATGGATTGATCGATGGTTTGATTGATTGATTGGTTGGTTGATCGATTGACTGGCTGACTGATTGATCGTTGCAGAATGATCTGAAGTCGATCACCAGGTCCTGTTTCTATTCGACCTGTGCCAAGATCAACCCGTGCCACTGGAAGCAGCGTTTGAGGCGACTCCCCACACGTGCAACAACCTGCACTCGCACGAGCGCCTCTCCCAACGACGTCGTGGTCATCGGTGGAGTGTTAGTTGGACCCGGGAACTCCCTCAGCCTCTACAATCTTCCCTGCTCCAGATATCGACTGCCAAGGCCAAGGCCAAGGTCGGTCCTCCTTGAGGCGTCCTCTACTCTTCTGGAGACACCGTGCATCGAGTCCCGGCCACGCAGAGGTGAGGTTGATGGAAAGGAACCCGGAGGCAAGGTGGAACACCGATGGACCTTGGAAACGATTCGAGTGGAACTGGATGAGGAACTGATACCGGAGTCTGACGCTGTTCTCACGCATCCAGCTTCGTGAGTCGTGGCTGGGTTCTACGAGTGTGCGTGGAACCGCGGGCCCACCACTGGCGACCATGGGCGTCCCCAGGAACTTTTCTACCATCGTACTAAAAGCAGTTCCAGTAGTTGTTGTAGTAGTAACAGTATCTGTAGTAGTAGTAGTAGTAGATGTAGTAGTAGTAGTAGTAGTAGTAGTAGTAGTAGTAGTAGTAGTAGTAGTAGTAGTAGTAGTAGTAGTAGTAGTAGTAGTAGTAGTAGTAGTAGTAGTAGTAGTAGTAGTAGTAGTAATTGTAGTAGTAGTAGTAGTAGTAGTAGTAGTAGTAGTAGTAGTAGTAGTAGTAGTAGTAGTAGTAGTAGTAGTAGTTGTGGGGGATGCAAAATTTCTTGGGGGCAAAATTATCAAGGGGGCAAAATGTTTGTAAGGGGGAGCAAAATGACTTTTTGCATACTTAAATAATTAAGTGTTTCAGCATTGAAAATCGTGTTGGGACTGTTGGAATAATCATAATAATCAAAACATTTTATTTTTTGTAAAATATTTTTTTAATCCAGGGGGAGATGCCTCCCTTGCCCTCTCGGACGCCCATGCTGGCGACCCAGTGTCTTGTGCATTGCCTTGCCTACTGGTGAAATTTCAGCTCTTAATTACACTTGAACATCATGTAGGCCTATACTGGATCTGATTACTTTTCTCCTGTTGCTGTGTTGTATAAATTTGTAACTTCAATTACAATTTTTTTAAAGGGAACTACCTCGTTGTTCAAGCATTGTATCGGCATTTCATTATCTGTTGGGTCTGAGTGGTTGGCGTGCCGGACTATCAACCAAAGAGACCTGGGTTCAAATCCTGTAGTCTGAATATAATTGAATATAGTAGGCCTATAGGAAGATATTTCGCTATTTCTGCTCCAATTGCACAGTCAGCGATAACTGTCCTTACCTTGCATTAACTCTCCTTAAATTTATTTTGCATTCCTATCCATTCCGTAAGTAAATAAGTAAGTAAAATAAGTAAGTAAATACGTAAGTAAGCAAGTATATCCTATATTGCACCAATTGCTAACCGCATTTTGGTTTACATGTGAGTCGCAATTTTGTTATGAAGAAAACGTAATTGTTCATAAATTAGGAGAGAATTTTCTTTGAGACCACCTATCCAAAGATTAAACGCCTGAATAAATCATCCGCGTTGTAAATGTTCTGCGCGTCATGTAACGTTGTGGGCACGTGATATTTCGCTGTAATTGTGGGCTCTTCGACGCAGTGAAGTAGAGTCTGCTTAATCGGAGGAGCATTTGATGGAGCATTTGCTCCGAGGTTTCTATGGAGTAGACGCCCCTGAATGCAGATGTAAAATGAACAGGAATCTCTCTACACCAAACCACAGCCCTTTTATTAAATCCGGCGCAAGGTGTCGTCTATCTAATCCGCCGCGTGGGCGCTACATTAATGGAAATAGGTGAATGATATTGTGACAGTTTGGTTGGTTCTTCTTGAGCTCAGAGTTCTTCGATGACGCAGCAACCGACTCTTCGTCCCGCGTGACCGGTTGTCTTGCTGTCTGGGAAACCACCGCGACCCAAGTCATCCTCAAATTCATGGAACTGTCTCAGACAAAGACAATAGGCGTATTGTATGTAAGTATCTAAGTACCGTATATGTATGCGTGTATGTATACATGTATATATGGAGGTATGTACGTATTATGTCTGTATGCGTACTTCATTCATTCATTCATTTATTCATTAGGGCATTTATATAGCGCCTCATCAAGAGAGCTACTCAGAGGCGCTCCCGAATCCAGCACGACTAAACAGTACTGTTTAGTCGTTTTTAATCTAGTATGAAATGTATCAGATAGGGTCTTAGGAAGCAAGCGCATGTCCAAGGGTAACCCGTTCCAGACCGCAGGCCGACTACCGATATGTATGTATGTATGCATGGATGTATACATGGAAGTATTAATGTATGTGTATGTATGTTTGCATCTATGGATCTATGTAGTACGCACGGATGTATTAATATATTTGTGTACGTGCGTGTGCATGAATATATGTATTGTATTGTACTGTATCTGGAAATTTATTAAGCGCCTCTCGCAGAATAACTATTCAGAGGCGCTCTCAGCACAGAAGCCCCGGGGAAACAGAATTTATGCCTTTAGGGAACGCGAGACCGATGAGGAAAAGCCAGTCATTAGTTTGGCCCTGAGCAGAGGGGGAAGGTCATTACAGATCGAGGGACTCACTAGAGCAAACGCCAGGCGCTGGGTCACGGCAGTTTTAGCCCTGGGAACAAAAAGATCAAGTCGATTCACAGAGCGCAATGGGCGAGAAGAAGATGCAGATAGCGGCTTTCGCAGATAGTTCGAGAGTATGTATGTATGTATTTATGCATGTATGCATGCATGTATGTTTGTACGTATATATGTATGCATGTTTGTATGTACCATGTATGTATGTATGTATTATGTGTCTATGTATGTATGCATGTATGTATTATATGCGTGGGCGTGTGCGCGTGTGGTTGTTCTGCTCCTAATCCGCAAGATAGACCTACCACTACTGATTTTCCTATGATGCTGCTAGGTCCATACAGTTCCAACAGGTGGTCCTGTATGTCAACAATCACTCGACCCTTCTCGTCCACGTCAACGTTTCCCAAGTCACCAACATGCCTGTGTATACATACATTGTAAATGTAATTAGACCGTCACAATCGCTACACATAGAGCAATACTAATATGATGCATTGATGCTACATGTCATTAAGAACTAGGATTCCATATTACGTAACGAATACAAGCACTCGAGCGAAGAACCTTGTTTAATAATAATAATAATAATATTTATTCTTTAATTAAGCGCCTGCAAACGCACTGCGCTGTACATGTACGTGTTATGCGATAAACCTTAACTACTAACAGAACAGACAGCCTGCAATACACGGCGCAAATTGCAGCCTACAAAGCATGTCCGCCTATGGGACTCGATCTCTGTACCTCTCGCACTCTACGCCAGATGTTATCCAATGCGCTATCGCCCCCCCCCCATAAAATCAGCTAAGAAGCCATGTCGAAACCAGGCAGGTCAGAGAAAAGAGGAGTCAGCAGGCCCGTAGCCAGAGGCAAAATCAAGACGAGACAAACCCCCTCCCATCCACGTCCCGTCCCTCCCCTTCCGTCCTCCACTTCCCTATCCTTACCTCCCCTCTCTTTTTGCCCATTCCCTCACCTTAATAAAGGATATACTTACTTACTTTACCTTCCCATCCCCTGCCTTTCCGTTCCGCCCCGTCCCCACCCTTTCCCTGCCTCCCCTTCCAAAACCCTTCCCACCCCTCCCCAGCCCCTTCGATTTAAGTGAGAACTGTGAGGGTTCGGGAGTATTACCCAACGAAAAAATGTTTATATTGTAGATGCTCGTACTTGAGTTGTAGAGCATCTTAAAGCCAATAAAGCAGCATTTTGTGGTGCCTAAATATGTTTTGGAATGGCGTGTAAAAGTCTGTCTGCAATTATAATCATACCTGAAGCCGAAGCAAATTTTTGAAGTGAACATTACATTTTTGTGGTTTTTTGTAGGAATCTAATTGTGTTGTTCAACTTGTTCTAACTTGTATAAGATGATATTATATAACTCTTGTTATAGAGTCAACTGAAATGTGTTAATACATTGTATTAACACATTTCAGTTTACTCTATAACAAACACTATAAGGCCTACAAGTTATGTTACACAAGAGGATGTAATGTAATAGAATGAAAAGTTAGTTCTTAATATTCGACAACAACAAAACAGAAAAGTAGTCGTTTTACAGGTTCTCGACTCATCATGATCTTGTTCTGTAGCCGACTAAGTCTTCTAATCCAAGTTTATTTGAAGTTATTTCTTAAACTTAACTCGTAATAATTATGATAAAAAAAACAAATAGGTAACTTTTAAAGGGCCGCTGCTCTGAGTGACGCTACAAAAGTGTTCGGTTATAATTACAATTACTTACGATTACTGGAACTTACGAAAGATGGCAAAATCACGATTTGAAATTGTATAGACGGGTCCATACGTGTAGTTGCCTAGATTGCCTTCGGCCCTTCGTACACATAAAGGTCAGCAGGGATAGCTAAATAATATTATTTAGGCCAGACGCGGTCGTAAACAATTTTAACCATTGTATACGTACATCAGGCTGTTCAATTATCTCTACTTTTAAACTATTAAATTCCAAATTGCTAATATTCTGTCTAATGTATAATATGAAGATAATTAAGATTTTACGACACACTTTATAGGATGATCAGTGCCAGTGGTCATTTTATTGGCAATACTAAACTTCGGTACCATTCGTAAATAATTAGGCCTGCGTACAGGGAGACTAATATTGTAGAGCTAAACTGATCATTTGTTACGAACGCGCGCGATACGCGTACGTTATAGAAGACTATAGTTATATTGAGGTTCTTTGGGAATGATCAAATAAACTTGTGGCATTTATAACGTACGCCTCCGGTACCGGTACGTGTACCGTATATGTTATTTTTTTAAACGTAGGCCTACTTACGGTACGCGTACGTTATTCCGGTAAGTAACGTACGGTCGCACTTTGAGTCAAGTCACAATGTGGCGCTTTACTCACAATGACATCAAGCGCCACAAACTACAGAGATACCGGTAGGCCTACAAGAGTTATTTTTTCGATATTGTAAAGAACATTCTTTGAAATCTCAAGCACAATAATAATGTAACAATTGTCGAAGCTTGTGAGGTTGTCAAATAGAAGGAAGTCGCACTGAAATGCAATATATGCAGCAGATCCTCGGGAAATCATGAACTTCGAGGAAGACAAGCGAGTGGGTTTTGAAGACCACTGGAGTAGAAATAAGTCTCCTTAGACTAATCCTGCAGAAGAAGCTTCATATTTCGGGCATGTGTTGGAGAAGAGTGGAGATTGTCTGGAGGAGATAATCTAAGCCTTCCAAGGCACAATCCCTGGATTAAGAGCTCATATCAGGGAAGATCTAAAATGGGATGGATTGATAACTTAAAGTCTAGGACTGGATCATCATTCGCCCAATTATCGAAAGAGACAGGAAACAAAAGTGGGTAGAATAAAATTGTTCATGCTGTGGCCAATCGTCGGATTGAGGACGATTGAAGACAAGAAACAGAAGCACTGACCCTACAAATCCGACTTCAATCCGATCCAACCTTCTCCCACCCTCCATTCCCTCTCTTCCTCCAATCCTCCATTTCCTCTCTTCCTCCAACCCTCCATTTCCTCTCTTCCTCCAACCCTCCTTTCCCTCTCTTCCTCCAACCCTCCATTCCCTCTCTTCCTCCTACCCTCCATTTCCTCTCTTCCTCCAACCCTCCATTTCCTCTCTTCCTCCAACCCTCCTTTCCCTCTCTTCCTCCAACCCTCCATTTCCTCTCTTCCTCCAACCCTCCGTTCCCTCTCTTCCTCCAACCCTCCATTTCCTCTCTTCCTCCAACCCTCCATTTCCTCTCTTCCTCCAACCCTCCTTTCCCTCTCTTCCTCCAACCCTCCATTTCCTCTCTTCCTCCAACCCTCCTTTCCCTCTCTTCCTCCAACCCTCCATTTCCTCTCTTCCTCCAACCCTCCACTTCCTCTCTTCCTCCAACCCTCCATTCCCTCTCTTCCTCCAACCCTCCTTTCCCTCTCTTCCTCCAACCCTCCATTCCCTCTCTTCCTCCAACCCTCCTTTCCCTCTCTTCCTCCAACCCTCCATTTCCTCTCTTCCTCCAACCCTCCATTTCCTCTCTTTCTCCAACCCTCCTTTCCCTCTCTTCCTCCGACCCTCCATTCCCTCTCTTCCTCCAACCCTCCATTTCCTCTCTTCCTCCAACCCTCCATTCCCTCTCTTCCTCCAACCCTCCATTCCCTCTCTTCCTCCAACCCTCCATTCCCTCTCTTCCTCCAACCCTCCGTTCCCTCTCTTCCTCCAACCCTCCATTTCCTCTCTTCCTCCAACCCTCCATTTCCTCTCTTTCTCCAACCCTCCATTCCCTCTCTTCCTCCAACCCTCCCTTTCCTCTCTTCCTCCAACCCTCCATTTCCTCTCTTCCTCCAACCCTCCATTTCCTCTCTTCCTCCTACCCTCCATTTCCTCTCTTCCTCCAACCCTCCATTTCCTCTCTTCCTCCAACCCTCCATTTCATCTCTTCCTCCAACCCTCCATTTCCTCTCTTCCTCCAAACCTCCATGTCCTCTCTTCCTCCAACCCTCCATTTCCTCTCTTCCTCCAACCCTCCATTTCCTCTCTTCCTCCAACCCTCCTTTCCCTCTCTTCCTCCAACCCTCCATTTCCTCTCTCCCTCCAACCCTCCATTTCCTCTCTTCCTCCGACCCTCCATTCCCTCTCTTCCTCCAAAGCTCCATTTCCTCTCTTCCTCCAACCCTCCATTTCCTCTCTTCCTCCAACCCTCCATTTCCTCTATTCCTCCAATCCTCCATTTCCTCTCTTCCTTCAACCCTCCTTTCCCTCTCTTCCTCCAACCCTCCATTCCCTCTCTTCCTCCTACCCTCCATTTCCTCTCTTCCTCCTACCCTCCATTTCCTCTCTTCCTCCAACCCTCCATTTCCTCTCTTCCTCCAACCCTCCTTTCCCTCTCTTCCTCCTACCCTCCATTCCCTCTCTTCCTCCCACCCTCCATTCCCTCTCTTCCTCCTACCCACCATTTCCTCTCTTCCTCCAACCCTCCTTTCCCTCTCTTCCTCCAACCCTCCATTTCCTCTCTCCCTCCAACCCTCCATTTCCTCTCTTCCTCCAACCCTCCATTCGCTATCTTCCTCCTACCCTCCATTCCTCTCTTCCTCCTACCCTCCATTCCCTCTCTTCCTCCTATCCTCCATTCGCTATCTTCCTCCTACCCTCCATTCGTTCTCTTCCTCCTACCCTCCATTTCCTCTCTTCCTCCAACCCTCCATTCGCCCTCTTCCTCCTACCCTCCATTTGCTCTCTTCCTCCAACCCTCCATTTCCTCTCTTCCTCTACCCTCCATTCGCTCTCTTCTTCCTACCCTCCATTCCTCTCTTCCTCTTACCCTCCATTCCCTCTCTTCCTCCTACCCTCCATTCGCTCTCTTCTTCGTACCCTCCATTCCCTCTCTTCCTCCTACCCTCCATTTCCTCTCTTCCTCCTACCCTCCACTCGCTCTCTTCCTCCTACCCTCCATTCGCTCTCTTCCTCCTACCCTCCATTCCTCTCTTCCTCCTACCCTCCATTCGCTCTCTTCATCCTACCCTCCATTCCTCTCTTCCTCTTACCCTCCATTCCCTCTCTTCCTCCTACCCTCCATTCGCTCTCTTCTTCCTACCCTCCATTCGCTCTCTTCCTCCTACCCTCCATTTCCTCTCTTCCTCCTACCCTCCACTCGCTCTCTTCCTCCTACCCTCCATTCGCTCTCTTCCTCCTACCCTCCATTCCTCTCTTCCTCCTACCCTCCATTCGCTCTCTTCATCCTACCCTCCATACCCTCTAGCTCTTCCTTCTACCCTCCATTCCCTCTCTTCCTCCTACCCTCCATTCCCTCTCTTCCTTTAACCCTCCATTCCCTCTTTTCCTCCCACCCTCCATTCCCTCTCTTCCTCCTACTCTCCATTTCCTCTCTTCCTCATACCCTCCATGCCCTCTCTTCCTCCTACCCTCTATTCGCTCTCTTCCTCCTCCTAAATTTCAAATTACTAATAATCTGTCTAATGTATAATATGAAGAATTAAGATTTTACGGCACACTTTATAGTATGGTCAGTGCCAGTGGTCATTTTATTGGCAATACTAAACTTTGGTACCATTCGTAAATAATTAGGCCTGCGTAGGGAAGACTAGAGCTAAACTGATCATTTTTTACGTACGCGTACGGTACGCGGACATTACAAGACTTTAGTTATTTTGAGGTTCTTTGAGAATGATCAAATAAACTTGTGACATTTTTAAGTACGCGTAGGCCTACGTTATTTTTTCGATAACGTACGTACGGTACGCGTACGTTATTCTGGTTAGTAACGTACGGTCGCATTTTCATTAGGAGCAGGGATGATACAAGGGGGTGAGTCAGTGCTGGAGGAGGCAAATGTGTCTGTAGAAGAGATAACAATACTCTATTATTCTTCACACGATATCTTAATTATCGTGTTGAAGTAAGACGAGGCAGAGAGGGAGAGGTTGCCTCATCTTGCCTCGTCTTCAGAATTACGACGAGGCACTCGCCTCGTCTTGCCTCATACTGGCTACGGGCCTGGGAGTCAGAGAAACTTAGCTAGTTGAACAGATCATGGCGTCCGCAGGAATTTTTCTAGGGGGATCATCGATGGCGCTGAGCGATTGTTAGTGAAGGACCTGCTCGAGGTCCCTGCACAGTGAGCGCTTGAGTGGAGGCTGGAAACCGTATTCTCCGCATTAATTACAAGCCGAGTTCAGTTTATTTCTGACACTCGGTAACTGAAAGAGGAAAGCGCAGAACCGTAATTCCAATGTTTTAGACCCAACAACCTCCGAGTACGAGACAGAGCAGGCGTCAATGTATCCATTGGCCGAGTGCAACATTTGCACCGGTAATCACTAACTTCTATCTAATGCACACTGCAGCAACCGATGGCGTAGCAAAACCAATCCTTAGCAATCATGTCAATATATCCAGATTAATTACAGAAGATCAGTCCACTGTAATAACGAGGCAGGCCATAGTGGATAAGCAGCAAGCAGTAGATATAGATCGGCTATGTTAAATGTAGGCCTAATGCCTTCTGAACTATAAGGCAGATTCTAAACGTTATCACTGGCGTAAGCTTGTCCAGAATATTGGGGGGAATGGGCTCTGAACCAGAGGTCGAAAAAAAATTTTCAAGGTGAAAAGTTGTTTTTTGTTGTTTTTCGTTTTTTTGAGTTTTTATGGTTTTTATTGTTTTGGTAATTTTTAAGATTTTCAGATTTCGGATCATAAAAATCATGAAAAATGGCATGAACAAGAGCTCCAACACAGTTTAATTCAGTTGCGATTTCCGAAAATTAAAAATCAATGTTATCAAAATAACTTCTACAAAAATAAGTCATTAAAAAAATTTTTGGTTTTTGTTTAAAATCAAAATCCGAAAAAAACTTGTTTCACCTATGGTCTGGACAGTCAGCAGAGGTTTCCGGTGTTACCGTTCTTCTATTCAGGGGCGTAACTTTGGTCTAAAAAGTGGGGGGTAGCAATTTCTCAAATACACGAAGCAAGGCGGAGACTGCGATATGTAGGAAGGCACAATAATAAAATATTGATTGGCATTGTTCAAAAAGTGGGGGGTACGGTACCCCCAGTCCAAAAAGGGGGTACGGGTACCCCTCGTACCCCCCACAAATTACGCCTATGCTTCTATTACCTCGTTGGGTGTTACGTTAATGCGTATGAAATGGGGCGTTTTGTTTACATGTAAATTTGTTTCATATTGAAGATATTGAAGATAAAAATAAACCTTTGCTTTCATTATGAATTTCTGAGAGTATTTCAGTTCTGTGTCTCTGTTTTTACTGTTTCTGAAGAAATTTGTCTATATTGAAACATAATATTTTAATATTTGAAGAAATTCTCCTCTGAATTTTGGGGGAGGGGCATTGCCCCCGGCTCCTCAATTATTGGGGGGGCACGTGCCCCGGCTGCCCCCAAGAGTCTACGCCAGGGGTGCGCAACCTTTTCGTTAATTTCGGCCGCATTACACGTTCATATTCTCGTCACGGCCGCATGGGCGGCGATCCCGGGGGAGAGGGGATAAGACTCCCACCTTTAACAGTGGAGGGACACACTGTACAGTTGTTCCTCAAATTTCGAAGAAACACCAAAAAAGGTTAACACATTTTGTGCGCGTGAGCGCGAAAAACCTTCACCTCTTTTCTGGCCAGATCAGTTCAAAAGTGTCCCGTGTTCCCCCACCTGTCATACAAGATCGCCGCCAGTACGCGGCCGCCAAGATATCTGCTACTGTTATTTAAGAGTAGGGCTATGATAGCATAGAGGTGAGGAAGTTAGTGTCGCTTAAGGAACAATTTATATTCTTCATGAAGTTCATGGAATAGAATTCCACAGTTTCCTATTTATGAATTTTATTAATCTGCACAAGGCCGCCAAAACATTATCATTAGCTCAACTGTCCACGGCCGCCAATTCTCCCTCTCACGGCCGCATGCGGCCGTACGGCCGCAGGTTGCGCACCGCTGGTCTACGCCTATGAACATTATTATATATAAACATACATGTATCTTTTTGCACTCTGCGTGTAGTTGCGCGATAGTGTAATGGATAGCGGCTGGATTGTTAATCGAGAGGTCGGGGGTTCAAATCACTAACAGGACAGAAATTTTGTTCAAGATTTCTGCTCCATCTGCACCCCTCCAACTCAGGTACAATGAGCACAATGACCGTACACAGTCGGTTGGGAGATGAGAAGGCCACCCGTCTTCGTATGCCGAGGCTAAGAAAATGAAGTCGCCAACACTTCATACCCTTGGCTGTCTCTTAAGCTAGGTGAAGGGACTGCTATTCTTCTTATAATTATGTGGAGAGCAGCCTACCTTTCTTCGTCTTCAGGGGCCCCGTGCTCTTTGTCCATAGGATTGAAGTGAGGTCCAGCTTCGTTGCAGTTGTCGCCCAAAAGACCGAAATTGTGAATATGGAATCCATGCTTCGTGTGGTTTGTGCTGAAACCTCGGACGTTTATCGAGACTGTTGTTGGACCACCAATCAGCTGGAAGAAAACGTAGAGAACATGATGGGAACACGCCAAATCAATGCAGGCATACAGGGAGCCACCTGCTGGAACTCTCTGGACTCAGCTACTTAATGTACAGACAGACAAACAGACAGAGATAGACATACTGAGACTGAGATAGACAGACAGACAGAGATAGACAGACAGATAGACAGACAGAGACAGGAAGAGACAGAAAGGAGAACGATAAAGAGAGAAAGAAGAGAAAGAAAGGGGGAGAGGGAAGGCTGGATGGAGGGAGGTATGGAGGTAGAATGCCGGACAGTTACCCCCCGGACACTTCCCCCCCCCAATTTCAGTAGGTCATTTTCCCCCCCGGACAAATTCCCCCGTCTGTGGATTTATGTATGTACGTATGTCTGTATGTATGCATGTATATATGCATGTATGTATGCATGTATGACTTTGTATGTATGTATGCATGCATAAATGTATGTATGCGTGCATGTAAGTATGCATGTATGCATGCTTTTATGCATGCATACATGCTTGCATACAAGCATGCATGCATGTATGCATACATACATACATAGATACATGTATGTATGTATGTATGTATGTATGTATGTATGTATGCATGCATGCATGCATGCATACATACATACATATGTCATATGCATCTATGTATGTATGCATGTATGCATACATGTATTTTTGAATGTATGTATATATGTATGTATGCATGCATGTAGGGAGAGAGAGGGGGAAAGAATGAAAGAGAGGGAGGGAGAGAGACAGACAGACAGACAGACAGACAGACAGACAGACAGACAGAGATTCTGATTATCTCGTGAAGTCTCGGCCATTTCTTTCTCTATCCAAGCTCGCTGGATGACAAGACAGAGCTCTTGTTTTTCTCCTTATGATTACGTACAAGTAATGGTGATGGTGGTGATGGTGGTGTTGGTGGTTCCAAGTAGTAGTGGTGGTGGTGGTGTTTGTGGTGGTGGTGGTGGTGTTTGTGGTGGTGGTGTTCGTGGTATTGGTGGCGGTGGTAGTAGTAGTAGTGGCAGTAGTAGTAGTAGTAGTAGTAGTAGTAGTAGTAGTAGTAGTAGTAGTAGTAGTAGTAGTAGTAGTAGTAGTAGTAGTAGTAGTAGTAGTAGTAGTAGTAGTAGTAGTAGTAGTAGTAGTAGTAGTAGTAGTAGTAGTAGTAGTAGTAGTAGTAGTAGTAGTAGTAGTAAACAATAGCGCAACCTTGCGACTGAAGTGGACAACACCCTGTATGGGATGCATTGCCAGTCCCGATGTCTTGAGTATACGACATTCGGCAGAAAGCGTTGTAGTCATTAAAGTCTGCATCACTGTCTTTCCTAAATAAGCCAGACATCGACGCCAGCCACAATGTCCTCTATCCACGATCTTGGTTAAAATTCTACAACGGATTTTATAAATTACTTCATCAGTTCTTAAGGAAATGATGCGAAAATTTGGTAACAATACAATGCAACTGTATTTTGATATTGCCCTCCTTACAAAGTTCAGAAGTGCACACGACCATACGACAGAACATCGATGGCGCTGGGTCGCAACGCAGCGGCTCGAGGCGGATTCGAACCTGCAACCCTCCGGTTACAAGGCCAAGAACATACCACTACACCACCACGTCCCCCACTTCTAGACCAAACGTTGCGCCTCTGCCAGACGCCGCTGCAACACTGCTTCATTCTGACGAGCCTGGACTATTTACAACTCTGTTCCCGTAAGCCTGCCGAAATTCTACATTGCAACAGCCTCACTCCATCCTCAACCTCCCCAGCCACAAATTGTTGCTGACGTGACAAAACTATCGCATGCTTCGAGCAATATTCGAGACACGTTGCACTGGCTTCCGGTGGAGGACAGCGTTTCCTTCAAAATAATCCTCGTAGGAAGAGCTTCGTTAGTCGTTGCAGCACCAGAATACACCAGATAGCTCTGCGTTCCTGTTTCCAGCCAGCCTAGTCGACCTCCGTTGTGCTCAGCGGCCCGTGGAGATCTCTTGGTCCCACGCGCGCTCGTACGATGACGTGGGCATATATCGTGCCGTTTGATCCGAAGTGATGAAAAACCAAGCCATCCCAGGCGAATAGGTAGACGCGATTCGAAACCGAATCAGTAACCAGGGGCGTAACTTAAGTCTAAAAAGTGGCGGGTACCAATACTTTGGTCTAAAAAAGTGGGGGGTGCCAATTTCTTCTCCACTTTCGCTTTTCGCATGGTGGCCATTTTGAACATATACCCTGTCAGTTTACCTCATTAATTTTGGCTCTCGGTTTACATGTGTATGCGCCTCGGCGTGAAAATTGCGGCACAGTATCGAATGCTGTAGTCGGGAGCGCCTCTGAGTAGTAGTAGACTCTAGAGGCGCTATAGAAATATCCGGAATAAATAAATAAATAAGTACTTTCAAACTTTGGCGGAGACTGCATTCTCTGGGAAGCCACAATAACAAAAATATTCATTGACATTGTTTAAAAAGTGGGGGTACAGTACCCCCGAGTCCAAAAAGTGGGGGGTACGGGTACCCCTCGTGCCCCCCACAAATTACGCCTATGTCAGTAACGATCGTCTCCCCCATGTGCGTAGGCGTGCATTCGTGTGCGTGTGGTATATATTTGGTATGAGAGATCGCGGTTCGATACCCCTCTAGGGCGGCGCCTTGCATGTTTGCCAAACCGTGTGTTTAATTAAGATCTTCATTGTACTGTCATGTTTCAATGTAATCTTACTGCGTTTGTCTGTTTGAATTAATAAAGATTATTATTATTATTATTATTATTATTATTATTATTTTTTTTTTTTTTATTTTTTTTTTTTATTTGTACATTTGTTTATCAAACAAACAAAACATCACTCGACAAGTTCTGGCCGCATGAAAGTTCCTATGAAGGCAACAGCATTGAAGCGTTGTATGGTGATTGACAACCGCTGGAGTAGATAACAAGTCTCCCTAGGGTCTCCGGTGGTTAAAGTTAAGTATCTCCCCAAGTCTTTTATAAGGGCCATTCCGTCGTCATTGATAGGGCCTAAGGTCTCGAAGGCCAGAGGGACAAAAAAGTTGTCTGCGCGGATCTGGCTGTACTTGTTGTACTTGTTGTTCTTTGTTATTATTATTATTATTATTATTATTATTATTATTATTATTATTATTATTATTATTATTATTATTATTATTATTATTATTATTATTATTATTATTATTATTATTATTATTATTATTATTATTATTATTATTATTAAGTTATATATCTACACTATTAATAACTAGGCCTAAGTATAAATCCGTCAATCAACTTTGAGGTCTATCTATGCTACTTACTTATTGACGGCTGGACCGGTCAGTGGGATTATGGTCATCGCCTTCTTTGCCCAGTCCGGATGTCGCCGGATGTCATAGAGGAGTTGGGCGGTCAGTACCTTTGGTTTCGTCAGAAGAGACAGGTACATGTCCACCTTCGACACCAGTCTGTAACTGGAAACAGTCGTCAGAATGGATCGCAGGTCGTTGGCGAGGTTCTCGTTCTGCCCTTCGACGTCCTTGAGGACGACCTGGAAGAGCGCTCGGTGACCCCGTGGGCTCATCAAGTTCTTCACTCTCCTCCACGCCTCCTGGAATCCAATGGCTTCTCGACTGGTACATGGTGACGGTCCATCCGCTACAAACGATAACTGATCACCTTCAGTCTCCTCAATCATATAATATTATAAGCGGCTGCTAAGGAACGTTGTACAATTGCCAATAGGCGTAATTTGTGGGGGTACGAGGGGTTCCCGTACCAGTGGCGGCGATCTTGTCTGAGAGGGGGGGGGGGGACAAAGTCGGCCATGGTCTGGTCGATTACTTTTTTTAAGGAATTCATATCCTTTTTTCTAGTCATTGACCTTTTTTACGACTTACTTTTAAATTATTCGTCTCAAAAAGAAATTGCTCTTTTTCGAGATTCATCCCCCTAAAATAAATTTCATGACGAATTTCTTCTTCTTTCAAAGAAATTAAGTTTTTTTTTACCTCGTCTGGTCAAAAAGGCAGTGAAAACCCTCACGCGCAATTACATTTCTTGCCCTTTTTTCTTCAAAATTGGGGGGGGGCAAATGTATGGCGTGTCCCCCACTCTTAAAGGTGGGGGGTCATGTCCCCCTCGACCCCCAGATCGCCGCCCATGTCCCGTACACCACACTTTTTGGACTGATGGTACCATACCCCCACTTTTTAAACAATACCAATCAATATTCTATTACTCTGCCTTCCCAGTCTCCCAGAGATCGCAGTCTCAGCCTTGCTTCATGTAGCCTACTTCGAGTATGTAAGAAATTGGGACTCCCCACTTTTTAGACCAAAGTTACGCCCTTGTAATCGCTCGCTCTTACGGTTGCAAATGCAGTATGCACCTTAATTAATTAATATGAATGCATGCATCAAGCATTTACGTGTATCATTAGGCTATTGTTATTCTTTTGTACCGCGGTAGGCTCAGGTAGCTCTGATACCTCAGGCTTTTAAAACAGAGGGACGGCGGAGATAATAAAATGGACGTCTGGAACGGCTATTAGGCCTATTATTATTATTATTATTATTATTATTATTATTATTATTATTATTATTATTATTATTATTATTATTATTATTATTATTATTATTATTATTATTATTATCATCATCATCATTATTATTATTATTATCATTATTCTTATTATTATTAGGCCTATTATTATTATTATTATTATTATTATTATTATTATTATTATTATTATTATTATTATTATTATTATTATTGTTGCTGTTGTTGTTGTTGTTGCCGCTGCTGTTATTGTTGTTGTTATCATTATTAATATTATCATTATCATAAATATCATCATTTCTATTACTACCATTGCTACTTCCACTACTACTACTACCACCACCGCCACCACCACTACCACCATTACTACTACTACCACAACTACAACTACTTCTATTACTACTACTACTGCTGCTGCTGCTGCTACTACTACTACTGTGCATTTATTAAGCGTCACTATCTTTTGACCAACCATCAGCCTATGGCGCTGATTGAAGGTCTTGCTCAAGGTGCCTGTATACGCGGTACCGTATGACAGTATACCTGTCTCAGAGGGACTCGAACCTGTACTCTCCACGTACACTTACACGACAAGCGCTCCTCTCTTCTTTCCTTCACGTTGTTCGTTTGTTCCTCTATTTGTGCCTTTGTTTGTCCGTCTATACCTGCCTTTCTGTCAGTTTGTATATCTGTCCCCTTCCAATCATGTTCCTATAGGGACCACATGGGGCCCATATATTCCTACATTGAACCCATTCGGCCCCATCAAATGTTCAGAGTCTGTCTATGTGTGTGTGGGTCTGTGTGTCTGTGTGAATGTGTGTGTGTGTGTGTGTGTGTCTGTGTGTGTCTGTCTGTGTGTGTGTCTGTGTGTCAAGGTGTGTGTGTGTGTGTGTGTGTGTGTCTGTCTGTCTGTCTGTCTATCTGTCTGTCTGTCTATCTGTCTGTCTCCTACCTTTAGTCTGGCTGTGCAGCGCGACGATCCACACACAGAGAACAATCTGATTCACGTAAAGAAGCTTCATATCCAAACCGAAGTCGGTGAATAAAATGACAACAAAACGTTGCTGATGTGCAGTTATTTCTAGCGGAGACCGGTCACAAGTGCAAATGCATTCTTCTTGATTTTATTCTATAGCCAGCAAAACGCGAAGTCGGTTAAAGCAGCGTGTCAATCCTTTCTGTATCTGCGGAATTTGTTTGTCACGAGGCGAGCTGCAGAGAACTTTGTTCCTTTGGCCTGTTTAGTCGGAACTTTGTCTATATCTGTTTTACATCGCCCAAATAAGTGACCTGGATCAGTCTTGAATGTGACCACACAAAAATATTTATCCAATGGATATGACCTCTAATTTGTGCTCAGCTGTTTAAAAGTAGGCCTACACGGCTTCTTCAGAAGCTTTTAGTTTGGAACTGCATGCTATTGAAATGCTAAGCAATAATTAATGTGTAAATGGGGAGGTGGGATAGAGTAATGGTAAAACTCATGACCAGGAGAGCATTAGATTGCGGTTCGATACCCGTAACCCCTCAACCTCTAGGGCGGCGCCTTGTATGGCTGCCAAACCGTGTGTGGGGAGGGGGATAGAGTAATGGTAACACTCATGGCCAGGAGAGCCTAAGGTACGCAGATCGATACCTGTAAGGCTGTAACCCCCTCTAGGGCGGCGCTTTGCATGGCTGCCAAACCGTGTGTTTAATTAAGATCTTGATTGTACTTTCATGTTTCAATGTAATCTTACTGCGTCTGTCGGTTTGAAATAATAAAGAATATAATAATCATCAGTATTATTATCATTATTAATTAAGATCTTGATTGCACTGTCATGTTTCAATGTAATCTTACTGTGCACTTGTCAGTTTGAATGAATAAAGAATATTATTATTAAAATATTTTGTTTCGATTAGCAATTGGTAAAGAATATACTTACTTCCTTACCTACTTTGAAAAATTAAAAATTCAGGCAACTGTCAGATGACGCTGAATTCTACTTCGAATGTTGATGACGTCATCTGCATTGTTACGCAGACGCAACACAAACGGCGATTCGAGGCAGTTTGGCGACGGAAATCCTGTCTGAATTTTGAAATAACTTAACGCAATCTGTTGAAATAATTAATTAAGTTTCGCAAAGAATTCCAGCAATTATGCCTCGTCGCAAAACTGGGTATGTACCGAGGTCATTTTGCCAGATTATAATTGCCTGTGGTATGTGCATAGTCTATCACTAAGCAGCCCTCGTCTGGTTTGTCCGCAGTGGCAATTTCAGACGGGACCCGTTCCTGTTTTCCTATTACAAACCATTTCCCCAAATGCAGTATTTTGAAATTTTTTTAACGATGGTTTCTATTTTTGTTTCGATTCTTTCAGTAAACGCGCAAGAGTAGAGGATCCCGAAGACTTGAGCCAACCAATCGCGAAACGAATAAACCAAATGGACTTAACGTAAACGGATTTATTTATGTGTTGTTTTAAAACGTTTAGTAAAGACGTTACTCGCGCCAGGTCTTCTGAGATCCGGACCCATCTGAGGCCTATTACTCTTCAGATTCATGTTTTATGTATACTTCCTCACCCCAGTCAGTGACTCTTTGCTTTGTCGATGGATACAAAATGCAATTAGTCTAATTTAATAACTTCTACAGCGCTTTTATCATAAGGTATAAAGCATCAAGTAAAAGTCAAACCATTTTCATTAGAAAAACCGATTTGAAATCCGATAATCCACAAGTCGGGCTATGCATAGTATAACCTTTTTAAATTCCATCTCGCCTGAATATATGAATTCATTTGAACATGATTAGAAGTTTTCACTTAATGTTTTGCTATTAAATAATTAACAGACATATAATGTGTTTTCAAGTTTTGTGAGACCTTCTGGTGTGATTTTTTAACAAGGGCCTCCAAACTTTATATTTAGCTTAGGGGCTCGCCAAGTCTAAATCCGGCAGTACCGGCACTGAACACCACGCATGCTCCCTGCGTCTCTGACCTTTCTGGGTCATGACCTGGCACCTAAACTGCATGACTATCTAACTGATGGGTGCAGATATGATGACTTCAGGTAAAATGTAACAATGGGAATTGTTTTGTTCCTACAGTGAATCGCCTCAGGAATGTGACGTGCTGAATGGAAACAACTCGTCATCTGTGCAACTGAGAGACCGTAATGTATGTTGTAGAAATTTGTGAATTTTCTTCTGTACAGAAGAAATAATTATACATAATTACATGTAGCATTATTATTTTTAAACTTATTGTTTCAATTAATTTTATTTATTCATAAAGCTAGCAAACTCATAACCAGACTCTTGAAATTAATTGACTATTTTATTATTATTATTATTATTGTTATTATTATTATTATTATTATTATTGCTATTATTATTATTACTATTATTATTCCTTTTTTGCCCCAGGTGCATATGATCTCAGGAATTAAGAACTTTTCCAGAGAATACAAAAAGGTTCTGGGATGGCTAGAATTCCTCAAGATCCAGTGGATCTTGATGAGTTCTAGTATTATTACTATTATTGTTATTATTATTATTATTAATCAGGTATTTACTGGGTATGTATGACGCTTATTTCTGAATTCACTTCAGAAGAACGGGTAGCTGGAAAAAGATAAGTCTTAAATTGTTTGCAATATGAAATTAAAAGGAAAGAGTAGATCGGGGATGGCGAACCTATGGCATGCATACCCAACCTGGCAAACAAACAGATTATGCTTGGCACGCCACCTGAACTCTGAACTTTCGTGTTTTTGTTACGTTTTATATTTTGTTATTTCTTACATCCAGTAATATCTTTCCTGCTTCATTGTCACATAAAATTATAGTAAATGTAAATAAATCCCATTATTAAGTAACCACGTCCAAATATTATACAATGACTTTTCAATATCAGCTTTCAGTTTTGGGGTACTTCATTCCTTGTTCATTGGTTCAATAAATTTCTGCCACGCGAAATTTTCCACTTTCTTTAAGAGCTATTTTCTGGCACGCAAGCTAAACAGAGGTTCGCCATGCCTGGAGTAGATCCTCAAAGCTGGCAGGAGTGCATTTTGATGATGGGAAACCTCACAGGGTTCTAAATGTATCTGCAATTCTGCTTACATAGCTCTGAAAGTACCTCTCAATTCCCAGTGACTCTGGAATGTGGCTAACACAGAGTGCCTGCTTAAACATTGTTTATATTGTATAGTCTATGCACAAACATTGTTCATACTGTATATTCTATGTACAAACATTGTTTTATCTTATATTCTATGTACAAACATTATTTATATTGCATATTCTATGTACATTGTTTATATTGTATATTCTATGTACAAACATTGTTTATATTGTATGTTCTGTGTACAACCATTGTACTGTATGTTCTATGTACAAACATTGTTTATATTGTATGTTCTATATACATACATTGTTTATATTGTATGTTCTTTGTACATACATTGTTTATTGCATATTCTATGTACAAACATTGCTTATATTGTATGTTCTACATGTTTGTACAAACATTGTTTATATTGTATGTTCTACATGTTTGTACAAACATTGTTTATATTGTATAGTCTCTGTATATAGATTAATAACAATATGAGTTTTTTTTATTTCAAACCCACCTAACAACATTTTCTTGGTACAGGATTCCTCCCGCTCTCGGGCTCTGACGTGGCAGCCATTGGGCATTGGTCCCGTCTTGGACATGCCTCTGACTGGGGCCTATGATCCCGAGGTATCTGCCGCTGACAATCCGCACTACTACCAGGTGAACAAGGTCCTCTATGAAGCACACGTGCAGTGGATCCAACGTCAGCAGCCAATCATCGATCCATGATTGTCTGCCATTGAGCTGCCTCCAAATTAATGGACTAACTGACTGACACGCCTTGTCATGATATCACAGAAATATTGGTCACTAAGGGTTATGAGTTTTCCTTACTTCTATCATTAGTAACCATTACTATTATTTATTATCAGTGTTATTAAAAATCTTGCTTTTTATTTCTATATGTTTTCTGTATAGATATTTCCTGTAGAACATTGGTTGGTAAGAGTTGTGGTTTAGCCTTATTCTATCATTACTATTAATCAGTGTTATTAAAAACCTTCCTCTTTATTTCTATATATTTTTCACAAATATTTTCTGCAGAAACATTGAGTTGTGGTTTTACCTTTTCTATAATTTTCAGTGTTATTAAAAATTTTGCTCTTTATTTCGATTAAGTTTCTGCATAAATATTTTCTGAAATATTTGTTGCTGAGGGTTATGAGTTCCTTATTCTGTTACTGTAGTGATCAGTGTTATAGTGTTATTAAGAATCCTACTCTGCATTCTTATATCTTTTTTGCATAAGATGTGGTATCAACATGTTCTAGAAATTTTCAAGACCATTGCTCATTTTGAATCATTATCGTGATTTCATGGAAATGCATGTATTCCTAAATAAAAATTACAGGGTTTGACATTATAATTTACTGGAATGTATTTCTTAATCAACATGTCGTTTATTGTAAATCTGCTCGTAAGTGCCATCCAGCATGTTGCTGGTTTTTTTATGGCAATTGATTGCTACTAAGAGGGCTATCAACAGATAACCATATTAATGCTCATTGCTGGAATTTATTTATATACTTTAATGCATTTTTCTAGATTAAGCATTAATTGGTCTCTGTGCCCACAAATGATTGCTATTTCTATACTGTATTTTTATTTATGGTGACATTTAACAGCATGTATATTCTTCTTGCCTGTTGAATTACTTGTAGCTTCTTGTTTCTTTTGTCTTGCATAAATGTACTTTTTATGATAATTTTAAAGCTATTTTTAGTCCAAATATTTAATTTTGATCAAATTTTGAATAAAATGTGCGATGATGTTTTTTTTTATCAATTCTTTCTGTTCAGTATAATTTACTCCTTGGCCAAAACGGTTCAGTATGTAATTTTTATAACTCACGTGAAGAATATTGATAATTTAAAATTTATATTGCATTTATATCTGTGCAAATGAACTGAGTACACTAAGCCTGGTGGATCCCTGTGGAAAGGAAAATGGAAAATCTGGGAACAGCACAATTGAAGTCACATGTGCAGTCCATAGTTGAGATGCATAACACTTTGATGACGAGAGTGTACTAAAATTGACTAGGAAACCAATGCAGTTCGTCATTAGAAGTGTTAAGGGATTTCTTCGGCTGCTCTAATGGCTGAGATTATAAGTCTGATACACTGGACTTGGATCTTCGCTTATAATTCTCTTGACATGATGCAGTGCTGGTGAATGAGCCAAGGTGTACGCTTATCTTTTAATGGAGCACTTTAGAAATTTAGGAGATTACGAGTACTTGTAATCATAAACTCCAAAGTTCTAGAGTACAGCTAAGCGCAGGGCACCAGCTTATTCACGAGCACTGTCTGAGAAGTCCAATGCAGGTCCAAGTCTGGTTACCAGAAAGACTAAACAGAGGAGGCTGAGGACCTGTTAAGGCGGATTTAAGATGATAAAAATTATGCATAGCTGGTTTCCCTGACAACGCGTAGACTTCTAAATGGCGTACGTGGTGGACCATTTCCCATAGGCGTAGACTCTGGGGGGGGGGGGGCAGCCGGGCATAGTCCTAGTCCTACCCCCAATAATTGAGATGGACTGTACACCCAATGCAACAAGTGTAGAATAAATAGCCAAATCCCCCCCCCCAATATTTTGGACAAGTTTAGGCCAGTGCCACTTGCAGAAGGTCTTCGCCAAAGTCTTGCTGATGGTAAATGTAAATTACGTACAGGGGTTTCTATAGCGATCGTATGGTCACGACTCTGCTCGTTTTTCAATGAATGGATCGGGTGAGATCCTATACCACCGTCACCCGTTGAAATTAATGGGTGTCACGCCATATCAGAGATGAAGGCCTACAGACCATGCTAGCCCGAGATTTAACTCTATGAAACAAGACACCATCGTTATTCGAACCGGCATCAGTACGCACTGTATGCTTATAGCAAGTTATAGGATCGCAGTCCTATAAATTATTTAAAAAAATAGAGACCAACACTGCTAAAAAAAGGCGATTGAGTAAAATAAGGTCATCAGCAATGTAAAACGACTTAAAACTGGTAAACGATCATCCAAAAATAGGTAGTATAAGAGTCATTTTCCGGTAAATGCATAAATTGACAATTCAGCTGTCCCCGGTCATTTCTAAGAAAACAATGCCTAGTCTGATCAGTGATCATGCTAAGTGATTAGATTAAAACGTTATTGATCAGTCAACAATTTAAGACCTTTGAAAGTAATTCAGAGCAATAAAATAATTTATTACAATTTATTTTGAATTTAAAATGTTCCACTCCGTTACCGTCCCTAGGCTATAGTACATATTGCTTTCGTCTACAATTTCAAAATGATTTGCATTAAACCAAAAAATGTGACTGTTTCTTTTATAATAAAAATAATTGCATATTTCTAAATACAACTTAGAAACTTACAACTTCAGTATAATTTTAAAAAATATATTTTAACTTGTCCCCGGAAAATGATGTCC
Source organism: Allolobophora icterica (assembly GCA_963556255.1). Lineage (NCBI taxonomy): Eukaryota > Metazoa > Annelida > Clitellata > Crassiclitellata > Lumbricidae > Allolobophora > Allolobophora icterica. The sequence continues at coordinate 28,457,546 of OY744614.1, forward strand.
GCTCCGTTAAAATGTAAAAATTATCTCGTATCTCACAACCCTTCCAGTTCTTTGGTCCCGCTACTTAACACATCTCTTCTGTGAAGATCTATGTAAGTAAGTATGTCTTAATACAGGATCTGAATGCTAAGACAAATTTCTTACAAATTTTCATTTATTACGTACCTCATTTGTTTTTTCATAATACATCCACTCCGTTACTGCATTTTGGCAATGATTATAAATAAATATAATTTAAATAATATTTTTAATATAACATTTATAAGCTATATAATGAGTGTACCGACGATTAATGTGGACGCATGAGAGATAATATGATATTTACCGTGCTGATACACAATTTGTCCACTCCGTTAACTGTCCACTCAGTTACCATAAATGTGACCCTTGAGGTACTAAAATTTATTCCACTTTCAGGATAAGTCGTCTACTTAAATTATCATTTCTAATAAAACTTATATAACAATATATGACATTTAAAATAAATTTTTGCTTCGGCAGACTGTTTTTTTTAAAGTTCACTTTTCACATTCTGTGCTCAATTCTCAACAAATGGTAACGGAGCGGAACTTTTTATGGTAATTTTTTTATGTAATTTTGATGTTATGAGCAGATTTTTAAGACAACATCATAAATATTTTAATGTTTTTTGTTCATTTGATCACTGGTAATGATTAGCTGAAGTGATTTTTATTTTGTTATTTGGCCAAAAAAAAATACAGTCAACTTTACGTTGATTAGATTCCCTATTTTTCTTTCGGTAACGGAGTGGAACTTCTTAACAAAATTTAAAATGTGATGGAATTAAATAATCATTTGTATTGTAATTTCTTTTATATTTATTTTATAAACATTAATACTAAGAACATATTGGCATGTCAAACTACGCAGTAGGAAGCTGTCTACTATATATAAATAGCTCATATGTTTTGGTAACGGAGTAACGGAGTGGACAAACATTCCACTCCGTTTTTCGTAGGGCTATTTTCTTTCTGCTAAAAGCTTCATAATTTTACATATTAGTGCAAAACCAAATATATATTAGTGAAATAGAAATATTCAAGATTTGCTTCAAACAAAAATCAATGTAATTTGCCCAAAAAATTTTGTTGCTTCTTCAATTAGTGAATGTGACATATTACCGGAAAATGACTCATAAACTTTCTGTAAAAGATCGTAAAAACCAGTGAAGAAGGTGGCTGTTTCTGGGACTGGCAACTGCTCCGCCTGCATACTTACAAGCAGTGCTTTTTTCAGCCGGAACTTTTCTTAGGCTGAAATGGCGTTCCCGCACCTTTTTTCAGGTACTATAAAATAATTTATTTATTTTAATAATAAAAACAACAATTATGTTATTTTAATTTAATTTCAGCGTTTTGAACTGTTTTCAGTGTTTATTGAGACCCCTCCCACAGTATAAATAATTGTAATTATTTATACTGTGCCTCTCCCAACCCCCAATCCCGTTTTTCTTGGGATTTTAGCCCGCCCATAATTATTCCGTTCCGGAACCTATTGTTCCGTTCCGGAACCTTTGTTTCCAGAAAAAAGCACTGCTTACAAGACTTAAGATTTCTTATATGGTTTAGACCCACGATATATATTTTAAAATCTCAAACTGCATCAGCGTACAATACAACATTGCCCTGCGCTAGAGAAACCTTTCGCTAATAAACCGGAAATGCTGTGTTCGGCATAATTTGCCATTTTATTTGCTTTTTATGAGATTTTGTAGGTTATTGCTAAATTTAGTAAAATAGAGTCAAACGAAGAAGTTACTGCTTTTGCAATGAATCAAGGATCACCTCGTGTTTTAAAAGTATGATATTGTTAATGAACAGTTTTTAAAGGAAGTTGCAAAACTTTAATGTCCTGTTGTAATGCGTGTTGCCCTGAAACATGGAAGAAAGGCGCACTGTAAATATTGGTTTCATGTTAACAATGTTGATATGTGATTATTGTACTACTGCCGTTAGCCAAAAATATTTTTGGGCCTAGATGCATTTTACGAAAGGTGATGTCATGGTAATCGATAACGGATGTTTACGGGGGTCCGGCCCGAATCCCCGAAACCCGAATCCCCGAAACGAATTTCGGCCGGATCCCCGAAATCGATTTTAGACTAAAATTATAAATAAACTGATGAATAGGCAGTATATCGAGATACATCAAGGCTACGCTAGGTCTATGTCATGTACGAGTTTACAAATTAACTTTGAATAGTTTTCGAGAGTTCGGCCGTTTGCTATAAAACTGTTTTCGGGAAATCGGGCTTTTGTGTATATTCAGCGTTTTCGGGGAATCGGATTTCGGGGATTCGGGTTGACCCCGTTTACGGTCTCCTTACTTGTAGCCAACATGAGCAAAGGGTTTTCACAGCGCATGCACAGCGCTGGAAAACTACTCATAAACATCAAACAACTTTTTGAGTCAAATAAGGATACGTAAAAAGTTTTGCCCTGACCAGTACTTACACAACTGTGCTGTATTCATTATATCTGCAACATCGACAATGGCTGTTCCTGGAATAATAATAATAGTAATAATCTTGTTCTTTAATTAAGCGCCTGCAAACGCGCTGTGCTGTACAGTAAACATTCATATAGTAGAAACGGCAGCCACGTAGGGCACCTTACATACATATATACAGTAGAAGCACATGATAACAGTTTTACAGGAGTCGAATATAATTGTTTATGTGGCAGCTACACGGCACCAATCACGGCCTACTATTCACTTAATCACCGCTGCCACCTAGCGAGTGGAAGGCTGAATAAACCTTACGGGGTCTACGGGGTTCGATCTTGGTACCTACAGCTCTTCACGCCAGTGTGTTATCCATTACTCTACCCCCCCCCCTCAATGGTACAAATAAAACATAAATAGAAGAAACTTTTATAAATGCAACAATAAACGATGTTATGCAACCTCAGTGGCAGCAATTTCTTCAAAAGGCTAAAAAGCTGGAACAATTAAGCAATATAATCGCCCTTGTGAGTGACCTAAAAGGCACTATGCAAGTGCTCTGATACACAATACTCAGAAGCTTAATTCGACATGAATGGTTTTTCATAATTTAATTGAAAATTGTTGAATCAAAATAGAGCCAAATCTAAAAATAGATCCAAATAAAAAAAATAGATCCGAATCCAAAATTTGATCTGGATGTTAAACTGAATCTAATGGTGGATGCTATTGTTGTCAGGATCAATATGCTGATAGCTATGAAGTCAACACAGATAATTTTGAAGGACAACCAGTTGGAGACGTAGAGGGTGATGATGATTGCATCGTTCTTTCAGATGATGAAAGTGCGGGTGTTGATAGTGAACAAGTCATCGATAATGGTAACTGCAGCAATTATAACAATACACGGAAGTGTCTTTATAACACACTTAATTACAATACATATTGTATTTTACTGTATTGTATTCGATAATTTCTAAAGCACTTCTTGCGGCATAGACCTTCAGAAGCACTCCCAGTGTGAGAGACCCGAGAGATGAAGAAGGTTTTGAGACTGGAGAAGGGGGAAGAACCATTACCCAAGAGAATGGAGGAACGTTCAGAGGAAGGAAGACCCTTCCAAAGGGATGGACCTATGGAGGCAAAGGAACTAGATTGAGCCATTGAAGTCCTGACACAGGGAACCAGAATGTCAAGTCAGTCGGAAGAATGGAAAGGACAAAGCGAGGCAGCAGAATGGGGCCGATGAATGTAATCACCTATTCTGCTATATATGTACATATGTATGTGGCAGGACACTTCATATAGTAACATTCAAAAGGTTGCACATGTGGCCATCTCACTGGTAATTTTGTATTTAATTATTTTGTACTTGACATGGCTCGGACTGTGGATCGCAAGTTTAATTTACATTGGAAAATGGCCTTGTTAGTATACAACGTTGTTATTTAAATTAGATTTTGATCTGAATCCCCAAGCTGGTAATATTCTTGCCTAAGGAATTGTTTGGGTGATAGGCAGTTGACTTGACAATCTGCTAGCACATGGTGCATGTCAGTTCTGTGCAATCACACCGATCAATGTTTTTGTGATTAAGGTGATGTTGCAAGCAAAGAAGTAACTGAAACTGCTGCTGTAAAGAGTGATGATGAGGATGACAGTGAAGAAGACTCTGAAGATGGTATGCATATCGTAATTTTGTAATTGTGAAATTGCTTGTTTTATGTTATTGTGTAATTATAAAAGCTTGTGACAACGTGATGTGTGACAAGGTCTAACGAAAATGTGCTTCCTTCTTGCTTGTGCTGTCAGCTCTCGGAGCCCTAGCGATCGTCACGATAAACAGTCTCCATTGCCGTCTTGCTCTTCCCCAGTAGCTTTTGAGTCACGCTCCGGCCTGGGAGTCCCACCATCAGTGACTATCTGCGTTTTTGGTTTGGTGTGTCTCGTGACGATTTTCTTGGCATGTTAACAGGGGTGGTTTGCCATTGCCTTCCCCTGGTTTTGCCTGCCGTGCCCATTCGTTCCCCTTCTTTTGGAAGGGTACTAACAGTCCGCACCGCATGAAGGTGGGCACGGAGGACTTTGGTTCACAAGCCCAGGATCCGAGTCTACGCTCATGAGACATGTCGGTCAGGTCGCCTCCCTGCTTTACTCTGTAACAGAGTGACTGGTGAACCTTTGCTTCCTTCATGTAAACTAAAATATACTGCTGCCTCCAGTGTCAGAGATGACTCAAGCTAGAAGACTCTGGCTGGTTGGACACTTCTCATGCTGCAAAGGCGAGTAATGATTGATGGCCCTCAAAGTGGATGGAAGATTCCTGTTGTGCACCCTTGCCAGACATGAACTGGAACGGTGGAGCGGACCTGCCCTCCCTCAACCATGAACTGCAGACAGTCCGGGTACAGGCCTTTAATAGAGACAGTTGTCTGCATGTCGTGGAAATGGCAGCACTCCAGAGAGGAGCATGCCACAGATGTTGGTGATCATTGTATAGTAAACAGGAACTGAAATACCGGTAATTCAATTTCCAACTATAGATGGATTTGTGATTCATCTTTAAACGCTTAACGTTGTTTAGGCAAGCAGAGTTCCTGTGAACATTGAGCTGAAGATGTTATCAACTAACCTGACAGTTACTTAACATACGTGGTGCATGCATAATGTTTGTATGTATCTGGTCAACACTTACTAAAGCACCTCCTGAGGCCACAAATTATTCCTTCCACCCCTGGGCCCATGACCGGGTGATAGTTTGATGTGTAAAACCTTCATTGTTTGGACGTCTTATATGATGGGCAAATACTCTAGTTATTATTAGTATTATGTACAAACTTCTACATATATGCACAAATATACACTTACGTTACATAGATCCGTTGCAAATAGGTGCACATTGGTAATCTTTTAAAGTCATGTTGTTTTTGAGAAATCAGGAGTTGTTTCCCATTTCGAGTTCATGTCTTTTTCTTTCCAGAACAAGCCGAGGAGGAAAGAGCCAAAGTGGAGCCTGGATTTTTTGCAGATGAACTGGAATTGCTAGAGTTAACTCTTCCACAGCAAACCCTGATTAAAGACAGTAAGTTGAACATATAAATATCCTGCTGGATACATTATTTGCTCATCTGAGCAAAATATGGTACCTTGTTAAAACCAACTCTGCATGGTAATTTTCCTTAGGCTTATCGATTGTGCAAAGTTGCACTATTCCTTGATTGTATTTGACAGTGGACTACTTGTATAATAAAGGTCACATATAGCACTTCTAGTTTTTTTTACAAACCACATGCAGGCATACAAACTTGTATGCACACACTTATGTTACACATTCAAATCCTTAATGAGTTTCTGTTCTCGACTTGATATGCTTCTGTTTGGGTATACTAGCCATTCTTAGACGTTTTTGTCTGATGAGATTGAGCGTTGGGTTGAGTAGATTCTGTTGGAATGTCTTCCATTGATGCCTAGTCTCATGGGACAACAGAAGTTCTAAGAGCATATTTTATTGCATTGTTTGAGGTTAGACTTTTCAATGCACAGTAGCTGAAGAGACAGGGTGCAAGGCCTGTAACACATAATGAGTTTGAGCCTACGCTCAGGTGCTCACTGCAACACTTTTAATGATGAGTGCATACTAAAAGTGACAGGGAAACCAATGCAGCTCATTGTTAAAGTGTTAACCCTTTAACGACCGCAACGTAGCAACCCGTAGTGCCGTCGGACGACCGCAAAGTAGCAACCCGTAGTAGGCGTGCCTTGTCATATCGTAGCCTCCTGTCGTTTCATGGTCAATACAGTTTATGAATACTAAGTAACTTAGGATCCTACCTATAATTTCAAGCCAAATGACGTCTTGGGATCCCCTAGAAAACACCTCAATATATTAAAAACAACCAATCAAAACAGCCCTTTAAATCACGCGGCGTGTGGCTATAAATGGACATTTAAATCCGTCAAGATGGCAAGGTAGTGAATAAAATTCGCCGATTTGTGGACGCATTTGTGTCTGCCAATGAAAATATTATTCCTTATGATGAAGAGAAGATGCCAATTTAATCCATATTTAATCACAGTAGTCCGACAGTGAGCGTATTTGATGAATTATGAGTCAGACATTATACGGAATTTGATGCCGACGCACCTACGTATGCGTGCTTAGAAAATGGGTCTAACTCGGATACAAAAACACACACATCTTCTTCATTTATTAAGATATATGGAAATTTTCTTTAATGTTCTCTCTGACAACAACTTCTGCACATTTTGTATGCTCACATAACATATGTTGTAACTGAAAACTTTATACCCTAGTCGATCCCATCTGCGTACGCGAGCGTGCGTAAACACTGGGTCTGAATCGGATACAAAAACACATATATCTCCTTCATTTATAAAGATATATGGACAATTTCTTTTTTGTTCTGTCTGGCGACAATTTCTGCAAATTTTGTATGCTCACATAACATGTGCTGTCACTGAAAAATTTATACCCTAGTCGATGACGATCTCTGCCTGTGAACGTGTGTAGAAACTGGGTCAGACTAGGATTCAAAAACACATGTTTCTCCTTCATTTATTGAGATATATAGAAAATTTCTTTTTGTTTTGTCTGGCAACAATTTCTGCACATTTTATGTGCTCACTTAACATATGCTGTCACTGAAATTTTGTGTAGACTCAAATATTTACACAAACTTGTGTTAGTATTTGCTTAGTCGGGCAACTTACTCCTGTGCAACAATTTTGCTGAATAGGACATATGTTGTCACCTGACGATGGAAAGAAAGCAAAACTAAAGCAAACAGGAGAGCTTGTGGAGTACCAGAAAGAAGAAGTTCTCCTTTCTATTGCTTTTCATAAAAGGCAAAAATCTTTTTGTTGTACACTGTCTGGAACATGAAAATATATAAGATTTTGTGGGTACAGTTTGGGGTAACCTTGGGGTATCTCAAGAAATCTTTTATCCAAACCTCGATAAAGGGATGGAAAGAGGAGATGAACTGCTAAAGAATGGTGTTGACCTTATGTCTATATGTCAACTACTAACTAAGATATGCCAATTTTAAAATATTTTTACTTTTACGCTGTTTTGCTTAATTTTCCTCAATTTGTGTGACTACGGTATAAATACTAAAAAAATTATATTTCCTTCAGTTTTAGAAATATTTGAAAAATTATTTTTACATGCTGCCTGGGAACAATTTCTGCACATTTTTTGTGTCCACAAACCATATGTTGTCACTGAAAGTTATTTTGTAGACTGTCTTGCACATGAAAATGTATCAGATTTTGGGGTACACTTGGGGGTAACCTTAGGGTGCCTCATGAAATTTTTTTATCCAAAACCTCGATAAAGGGATGGAAAGAGGAGATGAAATGCTAAGGAATGGTGTTTACCTTATGTCTATATGTCGACTACTAACTAAAATATGACAATTTTAAATTTGTTTACTTGCACGCTGTTTTGCTTAATTTTCCTCAATTTGTGCTACCACGGTATAAATACTAAAAAATTTGTATCTCCTTCAGTTTTAAAAATATTTGAAAAATTATTTTTACATGCTGTCTGGGAACAATTTCTGCACATATTTTGTGCTCACATAACATAGGTTGTCACTGAAAATTTTGTTGTAGACTGTCTTGAACATGAAAATATATCAAATTTTTTGGGGGTTACGGTTTTGGGTAGCCTTGGGGTACCTCATAAATATTTTTTCCAAAACCTAGACGGAGGGATGAAAGGAGGAGATGAAATGCTAAAGAATGGTGTTTACCTTATTTCTATATGTCAAAAAGTAACATAGATATTACAAGCTCAAATATTTCTATTTTTCGGCCGTTTTTGCCAAAAATGTGCGGTCGTGAGGGGGTAGGTGAAAAAATTTCTGTGGTCGTTAAAGGGTTAAAGGACCTTGAGCAATTCCTTAACACACATTTGTTCAGCGCCGTTGATGTTCTGTCATATGGTCATGTTGACAAGTTTCCGAAGTTCGGTTTACAAGCGAGGGCAATCAACATGAAATACAGTTGTATTGTATTGAGTTGTACGATACTTGTAAGGAATTTCTTCCTCTTTTTCGTGTATTTGTTGTTTGTGGTGTTGTGTTTGAGTATATTAATGGTGTTTGATGCTGTATGTGTAGAACTGAGTTTTTTAAAGTGGTACTTTATGCATGGATAATGGAATTATAATATGTTACCTGCTACCAGAAGCCCTGAAGATCTGGAATTCACGAAAGCTCATAGTTTATCCCGTGTCCGAAGACGAACTTGAAGCACCGCAGATGAGTCAATTGCTGAAGGATCCCCACTGTGGCCAAGTTATAATTCATCTAGATCGCGAGACACCAAGCACTGAAAACGGAAACAAGTATGTATTCAATTTAATCGAAAATATTATAGATATCTAAGATATTATAAGTTTTGAATATTCTTCTTGTGCTGTCGGCTCTAGGAGCCCTAGCGATCGTCATGATACACAGTCTCCTTTGCCGCCTTGCTACTTCTCCAGTAGCCCTTGAGTCGCGCTCCGGCCTGGGAGTCCCACCATCAGCGCTCCGGCCTGGGAGTCCCACCATCAGCGACCATCGGCGTGGTTTGGTGTGTCTCATGACGATTTTCTTGGCATGTTAACAGGGGTGGTTTGCCATTGCCTTCCCCTGGTTTTGCCTGCCGTGCCCGTTCGTTCCCCTTCCTTTGGAAGGGTACCAACAGTTCCCCTTCCTTTGGAAGGGTACCAACAGTCCGCACCACGTGAAGGTGGGCACGGAGGACTTTGGTTCACCAGCCCAGGTCGGATCCGAGTCTACGCTCATGAGACACGTCGGTCAGGTCGCCTCCCTGCTTTACTCTGTAACAGAGTGACTGGTGAACCTTTGCGGACCCTTTATTGCTTTTGTTTCAATGAGTGTAGCTTTGTTAATACTTGTATCAGAGACACAGTTATTATTATTATTATTATTATTATTATTATTATTATTATTTGTATTAGTATCATTTCCTTATTTCTTGGGCTTTCTGTTACCTTAATTCCCTTAGAAAACCATCTTGTTTGAAGATTGGCTGGTGTTGTTTGGCCCTTGATGCTGTTGAAGATTTCCCTGCCAAGTGCCACTGTAATGCTTTCCTATATTTCACTATGCACAATACTTTGCATTACAGTGTCATTGTGTGTTAGGTGTTACAGAGCGAATGGATTTTCTAACTAAAATTATTTGCTTTGTTTCTATAGAGATGTTTGAACTAGTGTGTTTGTAAGTTGAACCTCTTTAAATGTAATTTCTCTGGTATTCGTATCAGATGGTAACGGTTGTGATTGGATGTTTTTAGCTTCTTGGATCTCGTGTTTGATTCTAAAGACCAAGCCTTGAAGGCGACTGAGGAGCTGAAAAGCATTTCCAGCAAATTTAACATCCTAAATGCAGCCGATGTAGACAAATGGAATAAAGACTTTGATGGTTGGTACTTTCACTGCTGTTGTTTTACCTGATGCTGATGCTAAGTATGATAGTGATGGCAAGATGATGATGATTGATGATGATGATGACTGTGTTGACAGCGTGTGCTTCTATTTTGGTAAGCAGGAAGAGTCTTAATATCCCTGTGGAATTTCTAATGTTGGGAGTTTAGTATGATAATGGGCAACATGAATTTGTCGAAGTTTTTTGAATGCATCTTGGTTAAGAGATTGTTTCCTTTTTGATTGCAGAATCGAGATCTGTGCACTTCTCTGGCTATGAGTCAAGTAAGTCACTCTCTGCTATTGTTTGAGTTGGGATTTCTTTCAGCCTTTGTTGCACAGATAAGTATATTCCCAGGTGGAAGCACAGTTAGGATGCCTTTTGAGGGGTTTCTAACAAAGGTGGTACATAAATATCCAAACAACATATATATTCCATATATGCATATCATACTATACATGCAATAACCATCATGCATGCATATATGCATACTTGTCATACATACTTGCATAATTACGCATTGCTTACATGCATACATTTTCCTTGTAACGTGTAGAGAACTCTCTTTGCTCTGCTCTTTATTCAGCCAAGTCCTTGATCACTATCATTCACACTGCAGTTTATGACTTCCTTCTTTCAACAGATTCAGATATATTGACATGAAATCCAATGTCACTGTCTTAGCAAAATTGGGCTTGTGGCTAGACATTTGTGTTTCAAGTGGTTGCTTTTTTCATCCGATACTTTCTCAACTAAGTTGTTTCTAGATTAGATCGTGTTGCTGCTTAGCTAGTATATAAAAAAACGTTTTGAATTTTTTTAACACTCTTAGCTGTTTGCTAACTGCAGACATCACTTTGGCTGTTCAGTATTATCGTATAGCACAGGGTCTATTGTATGGAATGACGGGCTTTTCAGTAGGGCGCTGGGTCTATTATCCAACAAGTGTGGGTTTGAGCTTGCTGGGCGAACTCTATGTAACAGTTCTGGACACAATTTGTTTGTACAAACTTTTTTACACCCCAGATTTATATTTACTGATCTTGAGCTCATAATAAATGCATGATATGAATAAATGAAAAATCACACGAGAAGGTTTATTAAACAGATTTACTATTTTTGTTAAATCTGGTTCTTTTTAATCCTCTATGACTCATAATCGGAAGTTCACTGTTAGAAATCATTGTGATAGTTTCAGTTGGTGCTGTTCTTCATTTTTTCAGGGTTAACTCAGTCATTAAAAAAGAACGCATCTGCTGTTGAGTACATTGTTTGGCCATGTTTTGTGTGTTATGAATTGCACATTATTTATTTTAAATCTAGTAGAATAATTTCTTTATTGGTTGAAACCCTCTGCTGCATTTTTGGCACAGTGCCAACAGATCTGCTGTGCCAGTACAGAAAATTAAATCCTAGGTTGGGAATTAATTCCTCAGAAGACATTAAATAAAACAAGGATCAAGCTGTAAAAGTGGATGATGCCCTGTAAATAAAACCTTACACAATTTTTTTGGGCTTCCGTTCGTCAGGTATAAATAAAGCTTACCGGTATAATTTACACGTATAAGCAGAATGCGAGATACTATACCAAGGCATTTACTAACTGAACAAAAAACTTAAATACATGAATACTGTATGTGTTTAATTAATTTTCTTTTCAACCTGTTCTGGGTAGCAGCTGTAATGCTGCATGCTAGTTTGGCAACCTGTCCCTTCCAGAGAAAATCCCATTTTGCTCCTGTTGGCTACAACTTCATTGCTTCATGCTCCTGCCCTTTTAGTAGGGTCAAAGTATGAAAAAAAAGTGATGAACCCTGAACAAATTGCAAGAAAACGTTTTATGATTTTCGGGTGCATTAGGTCTGGAGATGAACATACTAAAAGTTTACCAAAATCGGACCACGGGAAAAGGTCAAATTTTGGCGCCAAAAAAAAGATGGCCGCCAATGGAGAATGAATGACTCAAATGTACACAACTTGCTCAAATCTACAGGAGCAAATCATGTAACAATTTGCTAACAGGTGTTTCTAGACTAATTTGACCCTGCTGAAAACGAAAATCGTGGTTAGCAAGCTGGATTTTTAGCGGTTGCATGGAAAAACAAGATGGCGGACAAAATGGTGGCCAAATATCTTCGAATGGCTGTAAGTAAGGTCATGTATGTGATGGAAACATGATTTTAGAGTCTAAATTAACAGTTACGGGGTCAAGGAATGCGACGAAACTAAATATACATATGTAACACTACCAGAAAACAAAATGGCGGACAAGTATCTTCGAATGGCTGTAAGTTAAGTCATGTATGTGATGGAAACTTGATTTTAGAGTCTAAATTAACATTTTTGGGGTCAAGGAATGCGATAGAACTAAAGACACATGTGTAGCATTGCCAAAAAACAAAATGGCGGCCAAAATGGCGGCCAAATATCTTCAAATGGCTATACGTAAATTGTGTATATGATGGAAACATGATTTTATAGTCTAAAGTAACAATTTCCGGATCAAGGAATGCGATGAAACTAAAGACACGTATGTAGAACTGCCCAAAAAAACAAAATGGCGGACAAAATGGCGGCCAACTATCTTCAAATGGCTGTAAGTAATGTCATGTGATGGAAACATGATTTTAGAGTCTAAATTAAAATTTTCTGGGTCAAGGAATGCGATGGAACTAAAGACACATATGTAGCACTGCCAAAAAACAGATGGCAGAATTACTATCCAGAGGCGCTCTTAGCACAGAAGCCCTGGGGAAACAGAAATGCCTTTAGAGAACGCGAGACCGATGAGGAAAACCAGTCATAAGTTTGGCCCTGAGCAGAGAGCGAAGGTCATTTCAGATCGTGAGACCACTACAGCAAACGCCCGGTGCTGGGCCAAGGCAGTTTTAGCCCTGAGAACAAAAAGATCAAGCCTATTCACAGAGCGCAGTGAGCGAGAAGAAGATGCAGATAGCGGTTTTCGCAGGTAGTTCGAGAGATATTTCGGAGCAGTAGGCTGCTGAAGAGGATCAGGAGACAAAGAAGAGGATCTTATATCGGATGCGCGCAACAATATATGGAGCTAGCAATTGAATCAAGCATGCAAGTAGAGATATGGGCAAACCGGGGAGTCGAGCGATGAGCCTAGCAGAAGCATTAGGACAGGTTGAAGGGGGAGACGCTGCTTGGGGAGACCCATGAGGAGCGAGTTGCAGTAGTCCAAGCGTGAACAGACAAATGCGTGAACTATGGTGATAAATACAGAAGGTGAGACGTCTGATGGCCCTGAGACGCCTCAGTTGAAAAAAGCAAGAGCGAATCATGTTGGAGATATATGATCTGCGAATGTGAGGAGTCAAGTGTGACACCCAAGTCGCGGACGGTGGAAGAGTAGGTGTAAGCAGGGAATTTCTCAGTCAGCAATGGCAAGTTGAGTTTAGCAAGCTGCTGTTTAGTCCCAAACCAGATCAATTGAATCATAGCAGTGTTTAGGCACAGACGGTTAGTCGACATCCAGCAGTGAAGGTCAGAGACAAGATGGTCAATGGAGCGAACAAAGGAGAGTTGATCAGTTGACGGACCATGTACAAAAGCCTGAGCATCATCTGCAAAAAGATGGCCATTTGCCCCATGTTTAGTAAATAGAGACGGGATATTCAGCAGTGAAAAGGATGTATAGGATGGGACCGAGCACCGACCCCTGGGGAACACCAAATTCCACCTCTGTCCACCACTGAGGCCTGGTTTCACCAAGGACAACCAGCTGTGGGCGGTCAGAGAGGTATGATTTAAGCCAAGAACAGGAACACCAGATAGGCCACAGGACAGCTCCAGTCGCTGAAGGAGGATCTCATGGTCAACCATGTCAAAGTCAGATGAGACATCAAAAAGCGCCAGGAGAGAAAGATGAGAGTGATGAATAGCTATATAAATATCAGAAAGTAGGGATAAGAGAGCAGTTTCGGTGGAATGGTGGCCCCTGAAGCCAGATTGGGCGGCTGGCAAAAGCTCATCTTGCTCAAAATATGGGAGTAGCTGGAGTGAAACTAGTCTCTCGAGGGTCTTTGAGAGGAAAGAAAGATGGGAGATGGGCCGGTAATTTTGACAGGCATTTTGGTCAAGGTTTTGCTTTTTCAAGGTCGGGAAAACAATAGCCCGTTTTTGGGAAGCAGGTAGGTAACCCTCTTAAAAGCGACCCGTTAAATATATAAACTGGAAATGGAAGTAAATCGTTTAAAATGTTAACCAAAAATGGGGGAAGAGGGTCCAATTCGCATGATTTTTGCTTTATGATCCAATTATTTGACAGAGTTCCGTTTCAAGGATTGAAGGCATTCTTCAAAGGTGTCATCCGTATGGGAGAATTGCGGAGGAGGGGCATCAAGAGTCTTCGCTCGAAGATCAGCAATCTTCCATGTCATCATCTGAAGAAAATCCTCAGCAGAAAAGGCTGAACACGTACCCTGTCCCAGTAGGCCGGAGATTGAGGACCAAAGACGTTTTGGGTTGTTTTTATGTTGCTCAATCAGGCCCTCGTCGGTCTCGCGCTCCCTAAAGACATTTCTTTTCCCCGGGGCTTCTGTGCTAAGAGTGCCTCTGGATAGTAATTCTGCCATCTGTTTTTTTGGGAGTGCTACATATGTGTCTTTAGTTCCATCGCATTCCTTGACCCAGAAAATTTTAATTTAGACTCTAAAATCATGTTTCCATCACATACATGACATTACTTACAGCCATTTGAAGATAGTTGGCCGCCATTTTGTTTTTTTGGTAGTGCTACATACGTGTCTTTAGTTTCATTGCATTCCATGATCCGGAAATTGTTACTTTAGACTATAAAATCATGTTTCCATCATATACACGACTTTATGTACACGATTTACGTATAGCCATTTGAAGATATTTGGCCGCCATTTTGGCCGCCATTTTGTTTTTTGGCAATGCTACACATGTGTCTTTAGTTCTATCGCATTCCTTGACCCCGAAAATGTTAATTTAGACTCTAAAATCAAGTTTCCATCACATACATGACTTAACTTACAGCCATTGGGGTATTCCATGTCAAATCAACACAGTCATCGTGCATCACCATCTCCGATTTTGTTAAAATTTGGTATGGTGAACTACTATGAAAAACTCTCAAAACCAAAATTTTTGATTTTTTGGTCAACCGACGTCCGAGATATGGGTCAATGAACATTGACCAAAACGGGCCGATTTTCGCTGACCGCTGATGTTCAAACTGCTGTATCTCAGCTTCTATTGCACCTAGAGACACAATTAAAATACCAAATTGAAGGTTTTAAATAGCTCTATCTGGGCAAAGCACTCAGAAACGTTCATATTTAGTAACAAAATATTTTTTAGCAACTGTAACCTAGTGACACTGACCTAGGTCAGTTCGCCATCTCAGAATTTCATCCAATTTTTCCCATGCAAAGCTTTCATTGTTCTTAACAATTGGTAAAAATTTCAGAGTGGGCACTCTCATAGTTTTTTTACAGTGATTTTTTAAAGGTACAGTCATGGTGGCAATTCGCGACCATCATTTCTCGCCCGATAGATCTGAACTGTTTTGAAGAGCCTGGTTTGCTGCAGTAGTTTCCTCGGATGTCAGCAAGTACATTCTTCCAGTAACAGTTGTTGGAAGAACATTTGTTAGTTAGTCCTGGCATGAAATTACTAAGATGTGTGTTGGATGCGGATATTGATATGATTGAGCTGGTCCATGTGGGTGTAAAAAATTGACTTCCACCTCATTTGTGTCCAGAAATACTTGCAGAACACAGCCAAGCTGTCGTACTTTGCAGTGATTTGCCCTTGATATCTGAGAGTTTATTGTGGTCTTGTTGTCTATCTCTACAGACTGCAAGACACGTTCAATTCTACTATCCAGGCTGCTGGAGAAGTCTTTCACTTCAACTGACTCAGCTTATACTGGGCAGATGCAGTGAAGCTTTTGTGTGCCTGCCAGATATACTTGAAAATTTAAATATTTAAGATTCTCCACTTAGCTGTCTGTTTTAGGTAGTTTCTCACAACTTCAGTTATAATAACATCAAATAATTCTATAAAATTGAAAAGTTATGTCATGCGAACATTCAGACAACAGGAAAGACTATGAAACCTAGAACTGAAACAAGAATTCATTTAAATAAGTAAATAAGTAGGCAATGGGCATGTATGTAAGCCTAATTTTTGTTCAACATGTTGTGTGAGATAATGTTAGTACACTGAGCAAAGTTCATTGATGTTAACAGCTGGGATTCAGCAATTAAATATTCATGGCATATCAACGGTTGCCGCGAATCGCGACCATGACTACCTTTAAAATATCACTGTAACAAAACTATGAGAGTGCCCACTCTGAAATTTTCAACAAGAACAATGAAAGCTTTGCATGGGAAAAATTGGATGAAATTCTGAGATGGCGAACTGACCTAGGTCAGTGTCACTAGGTTACAGTTGCTAAAAAATATTTTCTTACTAAATATGACAGTTTCTGAGTGCTTTTCCCAGATAAAGCTATTCAATACCTTCAATTTGGTATTTTAATTGTGTCTCTAGGTGCAATAGAAGCTGAGATACAGCAGTTTGAACATCAGCGGTCAGCGAAAAACGGCCCGTTTTGGTCAATGTTCATTGACCCATATCTCGGACATCGGTTGATCAAAAAATCAAAAAATTTGGCATTTAAAGTTTTTCATAGTGGTTTGTCACCATACCAAATTTCAACAAAATTGGAGACGATGACGTCCATTTTTTTTCTAAAGTGTGTTGATTTGACGTGGAATGCCCCCATTCGAAGATACTTGTCCGCCATTTTGTCCGCCATTTTGTTTTCTGGTAGTGTTACATATGTATATTTAGTTTCGTCGCATTCCTTGACCCCGTAACTGTTAATTTAGACTCTAAAATCATGTTTCCATCACATACATGACCTTACTTGCAGCCATTCGAAGATATTTGGCCACCATTTTGTCCGCCATCTTGTTTTTCCATGCAACCGCTAAAAATCCAGCTTGCTAACCACGATTTTCGTTTTCAGCAGGGTCAAATTAGTCTAGAAACACCTGTTAGCAAATTGTTACATGATTTGCTCCTGTAGATTTGAGCAAGTTGTGTACATTACTTCTATGGCGCCATTGACCGCTCCCAAGTCTCTCTGCTCGCACTCTTTGACGTCACAGCAGCCTTTGACTCGGTCGATCATGACATCCTCCTCCTCCGTCTATCCACATCTTTTGGCCTTTCTGGAAAGCCCCTAGAATGGCTGGCCTCCTATTTACATAACCGCTCATCTTCTGTTATTTATGGTTCCACTAGGTCCCTTTGGGTCCCAGTCCGGATCGGCCTTCCTCAGGGTTCCGTTTTGGGTCCCCTCTTATATATCATTTTCACCTCGGATCTTTGCCATCTTCTTACTTCCTGCTCTCTGTCTAACCAGCTTTATGCTGATGATGTACAGGCTTACACTCATTGCTCTGCCTCTGATGCCGCCACTGCAGTCCGCCTTATGTGCCTCTCCACTGACTCATTGGTAGCCTGGATGTCTTCTAACCGCCTCCGTCTGAACCCCTCCAAGACCCAATATATGTGGCTGGGTACTCGCAGGCAACTTGATAAGATTGATCTTGCTAGCCTTGCTACTGAATTCCCTAATGTCGTCTTCTCCACTTCTGTCCGTGACCTTGGTGTCACCTTGGACTCTGAACTCACCCTCTCCCAGCATATTTCGCAGCTGAGCCGGGGTTGTTATTTCCAGTTACGTCAGCTCCGTGTGGTCTCCCGCTCTCTCTCTCTCCCAAGCACGCAGCTACTCTCGTTCATGCTTTCATTACCTGTCGACTTGATTACTGCTGTTCTCTCTATATTGGTCTCCCTCACACTCGACTGCATTGCCTTGAACGCGTTCTACGCTCTGCTGCGCGCCTCGTTGGGCGCATCCCTAAGTTTGGTCACGTGTCTGACTACATGCGTGACGTCCTCCACTGGCTTCCTTTTTCGCAACGCATTGTATACCGGGTTGCTTCTATCGTCTGGCAGTGTCAGCTTGGCCGCGCTCCTTTCTATCTACGTGAGCTTTGTTTTCCAGCGTCCGCACTTCTTGGTCGCCGTTCACTCCGTTCCACCGCCCGCGGTGACTTACATGTTCCTTTCGCTCGCACTGCAACCATGCAACAGCGAGCATTCTCCGTTGCCGGTCCCACTATCTGGAATGGCCTTCCTGTTGGACTGCGGTCTCTCCCTCAAGACTCATCCACCTCTTTCTTCTCTGCTCTTAAGGCTGTTCTCTTTCGTCGAGGTTGGGCTGGGAGCGCCTCTGAATAGTTGCCTTGAAGAGCGCGCTATATAAATGTCTAATTGATTGATTGATTGATTGATTTGAGTCATTCATTCCCCATTGGCGGCCATCTTTTTTTGGCACCAAAATTTGACCTTTTCCCGTGGTCTGATTTTGGTAAACTTTTAGTATGTTCATCTCCAGACCTAATGCACCCAAAAATCATCATAAAACGTTTTCTTGCAATTTGTTCCGGGTCAAATCGTATATTGACCCGACTATTTTCTCCCCATCTCCACTCCCTGTCCCTGACCAAGTGCGAAGAAATTACCTTTTTCTTATATCGTATGCAAGATGGTGCTAGAATTATAATTTGCTTGTTTGAAATGTAGTAAGTGAGTCAAAAACGATGTATATTTGTAAGCCTTTTATTATATAGTTGTCAAGAAGAAACCAAAAGGGGACCTAACTGCCAAGAGAATAAGAAATGCCTAAGAATAAGAAATGCCAAAAGAAACTGTTACTTAAATACCCCTCAAAGCAAGGAATTTCTATTCAGAGGAATGGTAACTCATGAAAATAATTGTATATCCAATTGAATCGCTGCCCTCAGATGTTGCCCCCATAGTTCGAGAATTCGCATTTTACGAATTTTAAGTATTTTAAAATTTCACAAATTTTAACGAATTTTAAAGCTGCAGTTTTAAAATTTGTTAAAATTCGTGAAATAATAAAATAATAGAAATCTTTGCCATGGCAACTAATTTTATTATTTGTTTACTTTTCAACTGTTTAAGCAAGTAGGCCTAAATGTCAGTGTCATAGGTAATCAACCAATCAGCCATAAAAGATAGCTGACTAGCAACACAGTAGTACGGATATTCAGTTACTGTTCTACTTGGAGTCTTGAACTTTGATTTCTATCATAGTTGGGGTGTGTGACTGTGAGTCAGTCAGCAGAACGAAAAACCACCAGTGTCTCAGCTCCAGTGAGACCAGTCAGTTACTAACACAGCTTTGCAACCAAACATGGTTAAAAAGTGGTGTCTTCTACTTTGTCGTCCTCTGATTGTGAGTCAGGAACAGCCCACTGCTCCAACTCGACTCTGGTTTCTGTATTTTCGCCATGCAAATGCTCCCGAATTCAGGCAGAATAACCAACAAATTCCTTGTCACAAAAACAACACTGTATTTTTGGATTACCCTTTCCTTCTCCTCCAAAATTACTACATACTTCCACTGCGGTCCATGTTCTTTCATCTTTAAGAAATTAAGTTTTAACTAAATTAACTTGTTGTGTAATACACTTTTAGATTGAATTTTACATTAAATTCTAAGCAGAAGCTTAACACAACAAATCAAGACGTCATCACATTTCTTCTTGTTGCTTACACTGTTTTTGCAAAATGCCACTGTCAATGTAAGAATGGCCCAATGAATTTTTACGAATTTTAAAATAGGCTAAAAATTCGAGGAATTTTTATGAATTTTAAAACCAAAAGTCTTGAATTCTCGAACTATGGTTGCCCCACTTCACTTTTATGCCTGATGCTAAATATGATGTTTTACATAAATCTCCAGAGGCAATGTTTCACTGTGCAAATGTAATTGTTCGGCGATTTTCCTTCATATGTATAATTTACTAAATTTATGCATTTGTTATGTAAACTGGACGCGATATTTTCCTGTCCGCCAGAGGGCCACCCTCAAACTAGTCAGACGATGTTAAGTAAAGTGTTTCCAGTCCAGTGTATTTTTTGTCATTGCCCTCAAAGTCGCAACTCGGCGATGTTTGATCATAGTTTAGGTTTGACATGCCTGAAACTTGATGATTCATTGATTTTATGCTGTTTTACAGAGAAGTGGCCTTCATGCTTGGTCTGCGTTAAGTATCTCCCGCGCAACATTACCGAGGAAAAACTGCGACAGATTTTTCCTGATGCATTCGAAGCATTGACTTACACGAACGACCGCCCAAATCTTACAGAGACCCAACGGTAAACACCGGTCTCACGACGACGTAAATTTCTTTACCAGCCTCGTGCGCTGTTGCCTGACAGGTTTGTCTGGTGAAGCGTCTGGCTGTGGTGACCTGCCCAGTTGATAGGTCACTGTCATTTTGTTTTATATGGGATAACTAACCACTATCTCTGATCAAATCAAATATCAAATATTCGTTTATTGCACGCTCCCGTTGACACAGACGCGACGGGATCACATAGCACCACAAAGCCAGTTATAAATCAGAAAAACAGTTTAGTACTAAATAGAGCTGTACCAATAAGGCTTTTTGCCGATTATTCCGATACCGCGTATAGCCGATTATTGCAATAGCCGATACCGCGTATGGAGCCGATTATTTTTTATTTGTTTAGTGAAAGCGTTCGGTTCCCAAACATAAACCTACTCGTACTATAACTACTATTACAATGCATTATGCAAGCACGTGTTTTCCTGCATGCGCTTACCGTGATAAAAAATGGCGGGTGGGTTGTTGTTAAATACTACAAGGCTTAGCGAAACTTATCAATTTCACATTAAACTTCATCAATATAATGTCTAATGAAAAATTTTAAAACGAAATTGACATACACTCGTAGAGATTTTTAAAAGTTTCCCATAATCCGTAGAGTTATTATAAAAGACGAGACCGAGAAGCAAAACTTCTTGTGATTTGAAATTTTAATTTTTAGAATTTTACGAAGAATTGTGTGGGCCAGATAAAGTGTTGGGGGCAGAATAAAGTGTTGTGGTCCGAATATGGCCCGCGGGTTGTAGTTTGTCCACCCCTGTGTAAACTGTATAATACGTTCTTGGTTTCTATAGTAGTCCAGTGCTAAATGTAAATCATTAGCAAGAAAGAAAACATAAGACATTTGTACTCATTATTATTTTTTAACGATTATTGGGCAAAAAAGTAAATTGTAAAATAATTTACATTGGCGCCGATACTTTTTTGCCGATACCGATTATGCAGATTCCTATAATAATCGGCCCGATTACGAATGCTCCCGATGCATCGGTACAGCTCTAGTACTAAAGAACTGCAACATATTAATGGATGTTAGTACCGGGGTATAAAGTATACATGTACGAACAGTATCAGTGGCTAAAATAGTAAATAAATGTTTTTATAGAGCATTTGGGAGATAAAGTTTTTGTCATTTTTATCAGGTAATGTGAAATTATGTCCTCGTGTCCGTAAATTATGAGGCATGTTGCGATCAGGTGGAAAATCAGGTCGTAGAACATGACCAGGATCTGTTATAGCTGCCTTGAGGAGGCGTTCATCAGCCTGCCTTGCCAATTCAGCCGCACTTAGAATGGATGGGGATTGTAGGCCACAACGGCGCATTTTTCTCAATAGTTTCTCAACTCTCCCTGCCCTCCCCATTTGGGTGTAGCCCCACCAGGCTGGGGAAGCATACATCAGAGAAGCTATGGTGGTGCCCTTTGCTATTTCCTGCAAAACATTAGGTAGAAATGATGCAGAAAACTGGGGTGTATTTTTTATGAAGTACGGTTAGCTGTGAAGTAGGTAGTTAATGTTGACAAGTTTAGGTCATGCCACATCAGTTTAAAGTGGTTTTCTTGATTCGGTGGAAAGCTGCCAAAAACTGTATCTCTGTAAGATCGGCTGCTCCAACTTCACCTAGGTACCGTTAGTTACATAATTTAAAAATATTAACAGTTTTCAAGAAGAAAATTACCCTGAAATGAAATGAGAGATTTCTTATTTGATACAATCATGAACCAAGTGTTAGGATTTGCTCTGAAGATGATTTTTTCTTTGAAATAAGTACTCTTGTTTCAAGTTAGGTTTTGAAATGTTTCACCGCAGGAAAATTAGTTAAAGTAATCATGTTCTCAGTCCATCTTAAAGCCCTGACTCTCTATTACTAGGCCAGTTTTGCACGTTAAAAATGTTTCTGTAGTATTAAAAATTAGTTGAAGTAATTATGTTCTCAGCCTGTCTTAAAACCCTTATTCTCTATTTATTACTAGGCCAGCTTTGCACGCTAATAATTTTTCTGTAGTATAAAGTGTGTTAACAAAGTTTTTTATGCATCTCGGTGGAAACCCTTGTCCATCAGATAACACTTGAAAATATCTGTGTCTCTGTGCCCATCCACAGTCTTCGTTTAAGTTGTCTGGACATATTTGACAGAATCATCACTGACCAATTCTTAATGCTAAATGAAAATCCCAAAGCAATGCGTTATTCTTGTAACCCACCTTAAAAACATTTGGACCATAGCTGCTAAATTGCTCATTGTCCCAAAATTTGTTTTTCATTATGCAAGTTTTTTCACATGTAACCCAGACTGAAAA
Organism: Allolobophora icterica; assembly: GCA_963556255.1. Lineage (NCBI taxonomy): Eukaryota > Metazoa > Annelida > Clitellata > Crassiclitellata > Lumbricidae > Allolobophora > Allolobophora icterica. Next base: position 28,480,073 of record OY744614.1, read on the forward strand.
GAAGCTGTTCTGGAGGTAAGAAACAGCTTTGGGTTTCTGCTTTCGGTATGCAGTCTAGAAGAAACTGTTCTAGACTTTAAAAAGTTCTGCATAGATAGATTTTAATCTCCTTTCAGCCTCACTGCGTTTCTCTTCTATCGTACTCCGGAGGAAGCCAAGGCTGCGGTTGACGCTAAAAATGAGAAGAAAACAACAGTAGAGAAAGTTCGTCTGGCTTTCTTCAAGTACGATCAGATCACACATCCTCAACTGATCTCACCTAGTAAGTCTCCCCATCAAAGTACATGTTCTCTATTCTAGAGATGTCTGTGGCATCTGGACATCACAATACATTTTAAGAATCTCTTAAAGACTCAGAAATAATTTCTAAATGGACATTCCTCTGTTTGTGTGTTTGCAGACATAAGTTTATATGGTGCTTTCATAAAATCCTATCCAAGGACCCATCTGGAATTCCTTACATTTTAGATGACCAGGCGATTATTTTTTTAGTTTTTTAGACATTAAAGGTTACAGACCCAAACTGAGATAGTATATGGAAGGACTAAATAATAATAATAATATTCGTTTATTATTTCTTACTGACAAGTACGCAGTAAGATTACATGATATAGTAGTTACAGACGATAACAAGTTTAACAGGAGTCGAATTTAACTGTATGGCAGCCTGCAAGGCGCCCCTCTGTCCTGCTCATTTTACAGTCACTTCCTAGGGGCATAGGGAGTGAAAAGGCTGAGTCAACCTTTATGGTGCTAGCGGGTATTGAACTGCTTCCTGATCTTTGTGCCAGCGTGTTACCTTTCAACCATCTCCCCGCCCCATGTGCCTGAACTTGAGTTTCCAAGCTCCTTGCTACTTCACTGCTTTTGATCAGGACTTTGTGATATGTGTCCCTTAATGGCTCAGGACCTCTGAAGAAATTAAGCCCAATGCCTGATATCAGGATGTGGGACTGTACTTTTTATAACTATTTGTTAGTATGGTGCAAAAGTGCTAGTGTGGCATGAAAATGTTAGTAAGGTGTGGAAATGTTAATATGATATGAATATCTTAGTATGATATGGAAATCGTAGTATGATATAAAAATCTTAGTATGATATGAAAAATTGAAAATCTTAGTGTGATATGAAAATCTTAGTATGATATGAAAATCTTAGTATGATATGAAAAATTGAAAATCTTAGTGTGATATGAAAATCTTAGTACGTTATGAAAATCCTAGTATGATATGAAAGTCTTATTGTGGTGTTGCTGTGTTTTGTAGGTCTACTGGCAATGAGCGAACGCTATGTCATTTTGAAGGAGAAGAGGATGGTTGAAAAGCTCGCAAAAATACGCGGGGGACACTGCGCCAGTGTAAGAATTATGTTTTTATAAAGTAGGTCAACCAAAATGGGTTGGTTCATCAGATATAGCCCCTTCTGACCAGTGTTTCCTATAAGTTGATAACTTAATGCGCAGGTTTTGATTTTGCTAAAAGGATAGATTTTTGGTGGTGAATTTACATTCTTTGTGCAGAGCCATAAAGCTGCTGCATAGCTGTGCAGCACAGGGGCCGTATTGATGAGACAAGATTAAGCTAGTCCAAGCGTAGCGCCTACGCCGGGAGTAACTATTCTCCGAATAGCACTTAGTCGTGGTCGGGATTCATGAGACAGGCGCAGCCCTTGGAATAGCTATTCCCGGGTGTAAACGCTGGGTTTTTCCCCGCGCAAAAAACCCTCGTCGTGATTTGAGTGGTTATGGATTTATGTGCATGCTTACGATGTATTTATAATTATGCGGTCATTACCGATAGCTGAAGTAGGCCTAAGCAAAGATTAAAAGACGGCCGTAAACCAAAATGAATCATATTTAACATAAACGTAAAATTAAAATAGGCGTGGGTTAAAGTAACTCTGGAAGCGCCTCTGAATAGGTTGCTCTGAAAGCGGCATTTTTGTTATATTCCCCGATAAGAGTAATAGGCCCACATGTTTTTGAGTAATTGTTGTTGTACAGTAAATAAAAGGTCATGGGAAACTCAAATTCATAGTGGTGACTGTAATTATGCCTCATTACAACAGTTATGGATACAGACAGTTTTGTGACTAGCTAGACTCTGGAAATTACACTAAGAAAGCGTGTAGAAGTTATGCAATAATCAATCTATTTTATTACATATTTTCATGAAGGAATGTTTCTACAAAACAACACTATTTATGACTAGTATTTGCACATAAATTAGCCTAGAGCTTTATCATTTACTTATTGACAGTGTTTTTTCAGCCGGAACGGCGTTCCGGCACCTTTTTTCCGGAACCTATTGTTCCGTTCCGGACCTTTTAATCTAGAAAAAAGCACTGCTTATTGAACATATTTTTCTTCAAACATTTAAGAAACAATCAGTGTTTAGAATTGGCATTACGTGTAGATAAACTAATTGCAAGGATTGGTTAAAATCTATGGTAGCGGCACAGTAAGCAACCCATGCGCGGCACTTCGAATGCAACATCGTCAGACATCTCAGCAAATCGTAGCAGTTTGTGACAGCTAGAACGAAAAGCAATATAGAGTTCGTTGTCGGTGAACAATACGAGCTAATTACGGCACCTCTGAAAGACTTTTTGACATTTAAAACCTAATCGAATGCGGCGAATTATGACGGCCGCCATCTTTGTTTAAGGCTGGGAATAGCGGAATTACACCTACGGTCGATTCGGAGTAGCGTTACACCCAGCGTAAGGCGGTACGCCTGTCTCATGAATACCGATTTAACCCACTACTCCGGCGTAGGCCAGATTTAACCTGGGAGTAAGAGTTACGCTTGTCTCATGAATACGGCCCCAGGGGATCAGTGCTTTTTCATGTATTGTCACACATTTTAAGCGTGCTACTGTCTAATGACAAAGATTCAATTGATTGTGCTGAGCAGTTGTTATTGAAGGACTTGCTGAAGTTCTCTACGCAGTAAAGGTGCAGTGATGAATTTATTGATGGTGTATTTTATTTTAAGACACTCGAAAAGTTCAACACAAAACTAAAAGAGGACGAAACGGTTCGAAAAACCTACGGGCTTCCAAATCCTACACTCGAAGAGATGCGCACCATCCCAAACCTCAAGATTCTCAAGGGAGCCGAGGCATTTAAGGTTATAAAGCAGAAAGGGCTTCTCTGGCGCAACCGGGAAAAGCTCTTGACTGCAGGTCCAGGTGCCCTCGAACCGCCAGTTCACCCTGAAAATAAGGGCCTGCACTCTGGTGTTACTAACCCCAACAAGCGGAAACGCCGAAAGATAGCGCAGGAAACGAAGACAACGCCATCACCGTTTGTCGCACCAAAACCAGCGGGCCCACCATCACTCCTTCAGACTGTGGTGTAAGTATGATTTCAGATTCGATAGTTCAATGGATGGATTGATGGACAGTTATAGAGATAAACAGACAGGCAGATAGATAGACATACAGACGATAACTTATGCAGGCTTCCTTAACTGGTGCCAATCCAGAATACGTAGGTTAGCTGTGTGTTCTATTCACAAGGCGCGCTGTGTGATATATTGTTCTCATTCCCTGCTTCTGCACATTGCAAGACCAGGTAATGAAAATATTTGCTGTATTGCACCCATTATTGTTATCTTTCTTTTGTTGAAATGTTGTTGCATTTGTTTAAGCTTAGCTGCATTTGCTTCGCCGTAGTGACATTTGTTTATCTATAATTGCATTTGTTTATCTATAATTGTATTTGTGTAGCCATAATTGCATTTGTTAAGCCGTTATTGCATTTGTTTAGCCATGATGGCATATGTTTAGCCATAATTGCATCTGTCTGATCGTAACTGCGTTTTGGTTTTGACAGGCAACCAGTTTCACGGCCACCTCCACGTAAAGTAATGCGACTTGTTCCGGAAGCCAATTTCACGTCTTACGGTGAAGGGTCGTATGAAACAGACGAGACTGAGTACCCAGAAATGACGTACCCTTCAGAACAAAACATGTATGGCCCACCACTGAGACGATTGCGCCCCGGAATGGAACGTCCTCCGATGGTGCGTCCACCGATGCCACGGGGCGTTCCACCACGGGGGATTCCACCGCGCATGCCGATGCCTCGGCTGATGGGTTCACGCCCTCCAACGATGATGACACGCCCTGCACCTGTGGGGGCACAGCAAAGAGCCGGGAGAGGTTACCCGCTGCAGCCGAGAATTGAAAACCGACTTGGTAGCAGGTTTGTGGAGTGGGTGATTGTTTTACAAATTTTAAGTGTTTTTTGTTTTGTAGTGAATTCATCAGGTGGTGTTACTATACCGTAACTCTTGAAATATCTCTTACTGTCAGGGATTTGAACCCCTGACCCAATGACAGATTATGCTCGTAGTTCTCAGTGGGGATGCCATATTCCAGCTGTGCCAGATATGCCTTCCCTTCACTACAGAGCAACCGTTGTCATACTTGTTGATCTTCCGCCTGCTCTGTTAAAGCCTCACTGCTGCCCAAGGCTTGCTATATTTAATACTTTAATGCATACATAAACACAGTCACTCAATTGCATGTAGATGTGTATGACACACTTACATTCATACGATGCTTACGTACACACATTGGTTTGTTCCTTTTAGGCTGATGAGCCTGGCGCATGGTGGCCCTACCAGCAGTAGCAGCACCAGCAGCACTGGCACCAGCACCAGTTTAAGCAGCGCTCCAAGACAACTGATGGCGCAGATGCCACGACCGCGACCAGCTGCCTTCAGAGGCAGCGCCATGGCTGCTCCGATGAGGAGACCCCTCATGCCAGGCCAGCGTTTTCCTGGGCCGGGAATGATGTAAGTCAGTGGTTCTCAGACTTTATTTTTATTGTACCTGGTGCTCAGCTGAGTCCATGTCCTGATGTTATCCATCCAATTCATTTTTGGTCTTCCATGGGGACGAGAGCCTGGCATCGTGCCCTGGATGATCTCCTTCTCCAAACATCTCTCTTCTCTCCTCATGATGTGTCCGTAGTATGCTAGTTTAATTTCCTTCACAGATTTGAGATTTCTCTCTACACCAGCAGTTTCAAGTACCCATTCATTTGTCTTTTCATATACGTGACGCTGTTTGGGATAGTGAGATGGTAGGTTCCCAAGTCTTTCCATCTCGCAGTGGGAATGCCATATTCCAGCTGCACCAGATATGCCTTCCCTTCACTACAGAGCAACCATTGTCATACTTGTTGATCTTCCGCCTGCTCTGTTAAAGCCTCGCTGCTGCCCAAGGCCCACGTTGGCCAACCATTTCAGAGTTCCTGCTGACCCTGTCCACCTTACGTAGCACTATACGTGGTACTTCAGTCAGAGACTTTTACCGCTGATGGCATAGCCTCAGCAGGCTGTCTCCTACTCGGTTGTTCACCCCTTCACCACGCTGAGGTGTGAGTCGGTCTTGTACCACCAGGTAAAAAATCAAATGTTGGCGTGCCATCAGCAAAGGTCAGATCAAAAACAACAGGCGAGTGCAAAGTACCCTTGCAATTAGCGTAGAAAAAATGTTAACTTTTAAGAATAAGAAGCGCTTGATGGACGTAGAATAATCGCTGCACCGAAACACTTGGCTTTGGGTAGCTGCTTAGATATGGAGTCAAGAAGATGCTGTCTGCATTACAAGGTGAGATCGGCTACTGTGTCCCACAGTGTACATTTTCATTTACATTTTCCCTGCTTTTCTCTGCCTTATCTTTTTACAAAATTATTATTAGTAGGGAAATTTGTAGCGCTCCCAGTCAAGGAGAAATGCGAATCTGAGACAAACCTTGAGAAGATTACTGGGCATATTTTGATTAATTGGCATACGCAGATTTAATGAACATGTTGGAAGGTATCTGTAAAATCAATTTATGCTGTGTGTCATTTCATGCAATTTTTAGTAGCAGAGTTTTGCATTGTTCTCTGTTGCATATTTTGCCTGTGCATTTTCCAAGCAGTTTTTTTTTCAGTTTTTGCATTTCACTGTTTCCAGTTTTTACATTTCACTGTTTCAGGATAAGAAGAGCACCAAGGCCACTTGGCAGAGGTACGGTCATAGACAAAGCATTATTTAACGTAATTTCAATTCCCATTGTATTTAATAGTTGATTTTGTGGTCTCTGCTGTTGCAAAGCAATTTTAACAAGTCTCCAGGGCAATAACATGAAAATCTGGTGTCTTTTACATTGAAGGGCATGCAGATTTTATCTTTTAGTATTTTAAAGAAATTTAACAGTGTAAGAAGACAAAGAGTAGTATCACGCAGATTTTATCTTAAACATTTAAAAACATCTTAAACATAAAGAAAGAAATTTAACAGTATAAAGTCTGTCAGTCCCTTAAGCTAACCTGAGAGACAGCCATGGATATGAATTGGTAGCAACTTCAACTTTCTTAGCCTTGACATGAGGACGTATGGCCAGTCCTTGCCTTTGCCATATCATCTTCCCACCAAGAATGTACAGTGTACTACACTGCACTTATTATAGTGGAGTTGGCTAGGAGGCACAGATGAAGCAGAAATCTTGAAACGAATTTCTGCCCTGCCGGGGATTTGAACCTCAACCTGTCAGTTGACAGTTTAGCATGCTAACCGCCAGGGGCATCTATCCCCCCCAAGTCATTGGAGCAACGTCCCTTCCCCCTAAAATGGTGGCACACACTAACCGACCTCCCCCCATTTCTTGGATGGAGCATTGCTCCAAGGTTTCTATGGTGTAGACGTCCCTGCTAACCGCTATAGCATCATGACCCTCATTAACACTGTAATGACGAGATGCATTGATTTCCCAGTCACTTTTAGTACACGCTTGTAAAGTGTTAACAACGTGAAGCAACTCATTGGTAGCTTGATACATATTTCAGTGTATAGCAACACTTTAACGACGAGCGTGTACTAAAATGTATTGAAAACTAATCCCTCTCATCGTTAAAGGGTTAAGAAACTTGCTACTGTTGATGCTATATAAATTGTCATCATTATATTACATTACAGATATTATTTGTTAATCGATGTTTTGTTACCCATGCGTAACTAATTTTACACGTTTTTATTTTCTGTAGCTGGTTGGGCAGTTCGACATTAATCAGAATTTTAGCAAAGACTAATGCGAGTTGTCAACTGGGCATAAGCAGCATGCTGTTTCACATTCACTGAAAACAAGTTGTCTTCGTGCGTAACAGAACGGCACTGTTTACACGTCAAAGGTTTTGATGTTTTACTCTGTGCAGATATGGTTTTTTAAGTTGAAATGAATTGACTCGTGCATGATTTTTATTGTCTTATTGTTGACTGTCTAACCTACGGCTAAAGTTTTTTTTACTGATGTCTGTACCTAAAAGTTACAGAAGAACCCCCAGTAACACGTGATTGACTGTCCTGTTTGAATTGCATTATCATGTTGGATTGGCAAATGTGATCTAGCTGTTAAATTGGTAATGTAGGCTGATGTGGCATTGTCTCGACTGTTTGCTAGTTGTTTCCAATACTTTGACCAATTTTATTTGTATTTTTTTGACCACTCCACCAGTTGGGTTTCTACCAACTCCACAGAGGAAGGCTCAGATCTGTACTCCTCTTACTCGTGGCTGTCTGGTTTGGCTTAAGAGACTGCTGTTCTGATGCATGTACATGTACAACTGGTGGATCCAGTGGGCAGTCCTGGCAGGGTCCTCCTTTCAGTTTACGAATGGGTGCAGAGTGGCATCAGATTGCAAGGGTTGATCCAGGGAGGCTATTACGGCCATGGCTTCTGAAACACAGATGGGTTCAGAGCAGGGATAACGGGGATCTTGTTGATCTAATGCAGCACTGCCTGTCTGCCGTCAGAATGACAGTTTTTAAGGCACACACTTTACGGGAACAACTGTATCCACCAATTCAGATGCGGACATGCACATTGGGCATAACCCTCCCCATGTCCACAGACCCTCCCGCTTTGTGGACTTCCGTGGTTACATCGGAGGTCTCGGCATTGATTATACAACAAATGTGAGAGGGAATCCATGTTATAAATATTGTAGTTTAACACTTTAATCACGAAACTTTTTGCTTAAATGAATGCTAGAAAGAGAACCAGGTTTAAGATATTTTATCTTGCCACCAGCACACTGTTTTGCTTCGATTTATTTTTGCAACAAACACACAAGCATACGCTCAGAAAAAAAACAAATTGCAACAACAGTTTTGAAAAGCCTAGTCAGTGGGTTTCAGAAGAACTAGATGCCTTGCTGTGTATATACCTAGTTGTAAACGTTTAGTTAACTAGAATTTAAGTTAATTTTGTAGGAATATTCTATCTGCCAGTTTCAGAATGAAATACAATTTATAATCAATGTAACATAAATATTCCAAACTTTCAAAGTACACAACAAAAGTATCGACAAAGAAAGGGTCGTCCATGACGAGGTTAGAGTCGGTTACCCAAATGCGAACAAGGAAAGGATATGCTCAGTGCAAACACCCACAACTAAAGTTAGTACATATACTTTCAGTACAGTGTGCACCTTTACAACAACTGCCAGAAAGCACATTTTTCTCAGGCTGTCCGTACACTATCCTTTCGCTGAAAGTAGCAGTTTCCAAAGAACTCCACCCCCTCGTCAGGATAACCTCATCTAGGCCTCAATACACCTGTAAAGTACAAACCTTCCTTCGTATATGGGATGGGAAGGCTATTGCCAAAACCGGACTGGAGAGGTAGGAGTTCCAAAGTAGGTCACTGTGTGGAAGTCTTTCATGGCCGACATACATTGCTACATACACTGGAACCACTGTATACGTTGCAAGACAACCTTTTCGAAAACAATATAACTTGGTTGCTGCATAAAGAGGTTGCGCTCTAAAGCGTAATAGAAATCAAGATCCACGTCTCCAAGCAGATTTCATGTTATAATGATCCCTGTTATAATCTGTGACATGAACTACTTTCTATGCCTCTATTTTGTAAGCAGTTGAAGACCATTCTGCTTGATCATAGTCTTGTGTTGTCAGGTCGGCAGCACCTCTGACGTTTTCTTGAAGAGAAGTGCTACATAAATAAATAAGCAATTATATTTACAGCATAGCTGCTCTCTGCAAGTTTGGCAAGTGTCCTAGGTGAATACAAGCACAGTCCACATCAGTAGCTTATGTCACAAGACGTAAACGATCACGATACACGTACTTAAGATTAACTCCAAGACAATCAACAAGACTGTAGGCAAAAGTAACTCTAGGCCTAACAGAATTTACCCCAACAATAAAAACAAGATGTCAGCATGAAACAATAAATCAGTTTAACCAGAAAACAGTTTAGTTTCTGGGAAACTCTACTACTGGAATGCAGAAGGCCAATATGTCTACTTGTTAGGGGTAGATGTTGAATTTCAGAGAACTTCCCAGTTTCATGAAGTTTCATTTCAGAGAACTGGGCGATAATCTATTGGTTAACATGCTGGATTGTCAACCAAGAGGTTGGGGTTCAAATCCCCACCAGGGCAGAAATTTATTCTGAGATTCCTGCTTCACCTGCCCTGCCAACTCAGCTTCAACAAGTGCACAATGACCACACACTGACGATGGGAAGATCAGATACAGAGGGAGAGGCAACAAGATGCTGTTAGTGTCAAAGTTGCCTCTGCATGACCGCCACTACAGTTAAACAGCAACTTGGAATACAAATCATCATAGAAGTGCCAATTCGTGTTACCGCTGTACTTAAATGGGGAATGTTTTCTGGCTATCGATCAGCTGAGAATGAGAGGAAGGACACTTCCCAACTGTACGATTTTTAAAGTTGAAGCTACGGTACTACAATTGCACAATATTTGGGTAAACATACGTTTGCTTGAAGTTTAACTTGGCAAATCTGACAGAAAGTGACTATGGAAGCAAAAATATTCCAAGAAACGTTGCCAGTTTTCTTACACTGGTTCCCGTAGACCTCCCCAAGAGAATTACATCTGATGACTGTCTAATAACCAAAGTACAGGATTTGATAGTTTAAAGTCAAAATCCAGGATTTCATGTTTAAAGTGTGGCATGGGGTCATCCATAAAGGACGTCCGCAATGAGGGGGAGGGAGGGGTCATCAAAATGCGGACAAGGGGGATGGAAGGTTATAACCAGTGCGAACGTCCGCATCTAAACTTTTAAATTTGATAGTTTTTTTAAACATCACATTGTTTTAACCTTCCCCAAAAGATGAAAAGGTCAGTGAAGTGATTGCCTAACACCTCATGCATGGTGTAACCTTTACTGCGACTATAAAGAGGTTTTTATTACAGCACATCCTGCGATATGAAACCTGAACTGTCACTTAAATGTGCACAGGTACTGTGGAATAATTGTAAAAATAATGATTATGACATTAAAAATTGGCTTATACGTGCGGACGTCCGCAAAGGGGAGGGAGGGTAATGTCAGATGCAGATAAATGTGGACAAGGGGGAGGGAGGGGTCCAAAGTAGGTCATATTTTACGGAGTCCTTTATGGACGACCCCACGGTGGCCCAATCGGACACCGTGCCACACGAGTAGAACGCTCAGCCTGTAATGCGGAGACGACGGGTTCGAGCCTCGCCCAAGGCAGCTACTGTGTAGAACCTTGAGCAAGTCCTTCACTCACAGTTGCTTGGCGCCATCGTTCGGTCATATGGTCGTGTGCACTTCTGAACTTTGGAAAGAGGGCACTATCAAATACAGGCTTGTATTATATTACTGTATCATAAAGTCAAACAGGTTTAATTCTACAACGAAATTCATGCAGCACCTACATTTTTGCAGCAAAGAAAGTATTGCTCAGTTAGTTATCATGCATGATAACAACTCGTAGCCATTTCATCAAATATACTCCTTGGAGTTGATGCACAGGCGTCAGTCTCTCCTGGCCTCCAATCTCAACTAACTTCTTTTCCTGGACTTGTTTCATCCATAGACTGTTTCCGTTATCTCCTCAGATTCCCTATCTTGGCTTCCGACTGAACGCGCCCTGGAATTGACTAGCACAATTTTGCTTAGCGACGACCAACACCTGCCTTGAGAATGATTACAGTGGCACTACAGAAGCTCTTAGATTAGACTAGATTAGATTAGATGTGTTAGCACACTTTCATAGAGCAATGATACCAGCAAAACCAGCGAGCCATCGCTCAACACTCTACCCTTGGTAATAATTATACCCTTGACTTATTACACAACTCGTCTTTAGACGTATAGATGTATACTGTTTCATTGGACTGAGCTCACCATACACTTACTATAAATATCAACTCGTGCCTGTTTAGGGCAGTAGATATTATTATTACCTATTATGCATTTATTAAGTGCCACTAACAAAGTTGCTACATAGTTACCATCTCAAGGGAGAATCTAACCCAAGTGCTCTAAGTGCTACCGTGTTTCAGGCAGCCGTCTATTCAGCACTTTGTCAGCTTCTTAAAGGCACGATAGAAACAATACACAAAAGCATATCCCATTAAAGACAGACTCCCTCAGCAATTTGTCATTTTACCATCAGTAGGTTGAGCTTGACGGATGGAAAAAGGACAAATCCTGACCCTGTTGGTGAGCGATCGACTGAAGAGGAGAATAAGAGAAGCTATCGTAAAATGAGAAACTGTCGGAGAGTGCAAGAAGCGGATTCTGATTGTTATCGACATCGACTGGTGATGAATACGTCAACATATCTGGTATTCCCATCCGGACTCCCTGAGAAGATGGCATGTTCAGACCTTGCCCTTCCGTCAACTCTTGAGCCACATCGAGAACCACGATCGGATGTGACATGTCGATGGGTTTTTGAGACTCGCATGCAATCGGAGACGAAGTCAGATTTTGTGGGGCTGACGCATAAACAAGGGGACTGACGGTAATTAAAGGGGCTGGAGAAGAAACGGGGGTCGAGGTGTGTGAGCGGGGTACTGACATCTCAAGGAACACCTGGGTGTTGTGCTCCTTGGAGTTGGAACTTGCAGATCTCGAATCTGGATCAGCTTTGGAATCCAAGGCAAGATGGGGCACAATTTCACCTGCTTGCGGTGCTAGATCCGATGCTGGGATCACGTCAAGTAAGACCTGAGCGCTAGAACTGCTTGCTTTGGGAATCGGCTGAGGCACGAGTTCTCCAGCCACATTAACACTACGGTCGTGCTTTTTCTGCAGATGGTAGGAGAGGGCCGAGTGTCGCGCAAATTGTTGTCCGCAGATGGCGCACTGGTGAGGCCGGAGGTCAGTGTGCGCCGATGTTTCATGCTCCCTTAGTTTGTAGAGATTTGAGAAGACCTTGGCGCATTGCAAGCAAGCATATTTCTTGCCCTGATGCATGACCAGATCATGTTGCTTAGCTTGTTGCCTGCTCTTAAAGAATTGTTCGCAAGTTCTGCAGGCGTACCTCAAACCCTCGTGGTCGTGCTGAAAATAAAGTTTGTCAAATTAGTTGTACAAGGTAGCTTGTTAAATCATATTTACACAGTATCTCAGGTAAAGAAGCAAACATGACAGCATTCAGATTAAGGCTGAAGTGAAACTGATGAATTTTCTTAAGTAGTGTGATGTAAATCGCTAACATAAACATCAACCGATGGCGCACCAAAACCAAATCATATTCAGGTCACCACCCAGAAGATTGGTCCACTCAGCGCCCTTGTAGCGGCATGGTCGCGTTATGGCGCTATAGAAACTGTCCGTATTATTATTGAGACGGAGGGACAATCGTGGTAGATCACCAAATACGTTATGACTTTAGCCATAATGATAATTCTCTCTGGAGCTTCTGCAAACTTGACTTTGTAATACCATTATGAAGCATCTTACAGTAACTTATGTATTACGTGAATGCACAAGATCGGTAAACCTACATCTAATCTGTATGACAATGATCCACATACCCCGTCGTTAGACGGAGTCCTCTCAAACCCACAAATGTTTGATTATGGAACCCACATACTACTACAAAGACCATCGTACAACAGAAGTAGGTTAAGTATTAAGCTACACTTTATAAGGTATGTGTTTTCCTGTTTTCTTTTCTCCCTTACTTTTCGGTGGCGTTGTAGGTTGTTCTTGTACAGGAATTGTTTCCCACACTTCTCGCACTGGTAGCTGCTTTCGACTACGAGATGACTGTGTATCAGTTTCTGATGCTTGGCCAAGCGAAGGCGATTCTTGAACTCTTCCTGACACAGATCACACCTAAATTACAAAAAAAATTCACAGCCAGCTCAAGGTCATGAATTTACAGCATCTCCAGAAAACAAAGGGGCTACATAAATCCTCGAAATGAATGAATGAATCTTGCGGTACAGGACAGACTAGATCTACGCATGCTGGATTGTCAACCCAGAGATCGGACTTGGTGGAGTTTCAAATCCCTGCAAGGGCAGAAAGATAAGAATTAGGGCATAACTGGAAATCGCCTTGGACATTCGCCTTGGCCGAATATCCCGTTTTTGGGCACTATTCGGAAGTACTGTACACTCAAATAGTTGCAAATAAAATTGTTAAACTTATTCCATAAAAAGTACAAAAAAATACCAACACCAGAAGTTCACAACAGAAGTAAAGTTCATATAATTCATTATATATGTCTAAAATTCAAAATGTATTAGTCAGTTATCACAACTCACAAGTACACAAATTTATTTCGATAATTTTTTTATTACATGAAAATGTGAAGCTTCTCATAAGGAACAAATGGTACTCGGTTCATACCCGGATCTGGCAAATAGTACATCCATACTTGGATTCGGTACTCGGTGGAAAATGTCTACCCGGTTATGCTCTAATAAGAATTGTTACACTAGCGACCCCCAGCTAACTGCTCTAAACAGTTCAATCGCATTCAACTCACCTATACATTAGTCCTTGATGCACCTTGACAACATGCTGTGCCAACTGCTCCTTGCATGCATAGGCTCTTGAACACACGTTACATTCGAATCGCATGTTATCGTGGATCACACGAATATGCTTCCGGAGATTGCTCGAAGTCGAAAAGACCTTATCGCAGTGCAGACAGTTTATGGGCTGTCGTGATTTTGGCTGGTCGATCATCTTCCGCAGCTTGTGTTTTGTTTGTAACTTTGTCATTGAGCCATTGTTAAAAGCACCAGAGCAGACAGCCAAATGCTCACTTAGGTTCAAGTCGGGTAAAAGAGTCTCGCCACATTTTGAGCAAGCAGAGTGAACAGAGTGAGCATGATTGACCAATTCTTCTGCCGACTCAAACCGCCTTGGGCAAAACTGACAGGCCTGTCTGCTGACGGCACCACTGAGTTCGTCGGTCATGTTGTCAGCATGCAATAGGCGCACGTGTTTGTTCAGATTCGAAGTGCAGGAAAAGCTGCTCCCGCAGATCTGACACGTTACCGATTTCTCACGATGCGAACCTGGACACCGGTGCTCCATTTTCATCAACTCGGATGCAAAGATTCTCTGGCACGTGTTGCAACGAAGACCCTCGTGGACGACACGTTCGTGACGCTGTAGGCTGATGCGACATGTGAATTTCTTGCCACAGCTGGCGCACGAGTATCGCAGGCCGCTGTGCGACACTTTCTGGTGACGATACAGATTGCTAAGACTGCTGAAGATTTTGCCGCAGTCAGGACACTTGTAGTTTGTGAACTGAGCAACTGACCTGTCTGCCGAGTTTTTATGAGCATCGCGGTCAATCGAGCCAGCATTTTTAGACAAGGCATTTGCTGTCGTTTTGAAATTTTCGTATCTGTGAGAAGACCGATTAGAAAAATCCGAGTTGCTGTACGATCTCATCTTAGACCTGTTGATTCTCTTTATTACATCCTCGATGTGCCTCTGTTTCTTAACATCTCTGCGCCTCTTAAAGGTCTTCGTCTTAACCAGCTTCTGATTGTCTGCTGCAAACAAATAAAACGACAGATTCAGAAAATCTCAGCTTTCAATCCACATTAAATTAAACTGACATTCTATTATAATCAACAAAACCCAGAGTAGATATTTTGTAGATTTAGAAGCAATCCAACTGGAAAGCTGAATTCATTTTGATTCTTGCAACTAAGAATACAACAAATTTAAGAAATCACATAAAAAAGAATGATGAAATACTTGTAGTTATAAAAAAAGCCTAACAGATTTAAGGCTGAAAATAAATCTAAGGAAAGAATCATTCAACTCTACAGAAAAAAACATTTTCTTTTTTAAATATTCCAGGATTTGTTCTAAGCATAAACAAGAATTTTAAATTTCATACACAAGTACTGCTTCATGTCAGATAGAAGAGTAATTATCAGACACAGTTCTGACTCTGTAAGTTGGTTTGCGGTGAATGAGGGTGACTGGATGGTATGTTTGTGAATGGTGTTGCACATGCAAAGCGAGGAGAACACTGAAGGCAGTCGGTTCTTGGAACTGACAGAAAGTGTTTACGCACACGTTTAGGCATAATGCATCATTGACAGTTAAGTCTGAGCACCTAGGGTCTGTGTGAACTTTGTCGATTGAACTTTATCGATCGAACTTTGCCGATCAAACTCTGTCGATCAAAATTTGTTGATCAATTTATGAACAGATTTTTGATGCGCAGATCAGCTACTTTAGAACTACTTTAGAACTGCTTTATTGAACATTTCATTTCATACAATAAGAAATCAGAACTTCAAAAAGTTGCCCAACAGACTCAAACTCAACTTGGACTCTGATCTTATGTTTTAGGACCCAGACTCGTGCTCACATCATCATGAATAAGATTTAGACTCAGACTCGAGAGTTTAAGACTCGGACAATAAAGACATCAGGGCAGACCAATCATGCAGATACTAACCTTCAAAATCTTTTCCTTCCAAGTTTTCTATTGTCAAAGGCTTTCGTGGTCTCAGACACCTTTTCTCACAGCCCAGATCTTTGGCACTTAGAAGCAAGGTTACTTTTTTTGGAAGCCTGGACATGATAGCTTTCCGAGGGAGCCCTCGTTTGCGACGATTTTTACATCCGTCATCTGGCTGCGAAGGAGATGGGGACCTTGGCTGGCAGACAGGCTCATCACCTGACATGTCACGTTGACACAAGTCATCTCTGTCAGACACATCGTCATTTACAACAGCGACCGTGACGTCTTCACTTGATGGTCCACCGATAACTGAAGTTTCATCAGATGAACGGAGATCATCCGTGTCATCTTGGAGACTAGGGACGACTGGGGTGTTAGCCGCATACCTCACAACTTCCAAGTATTCACTGGAATGATTGAACGAGGGAGTGCCAGGCGCTCCATGGCGCACCTCATTTGACATAAGATCCAGCTGGGAAAGGTTGTAGATGGTGGACATGAGGTTGTAGGCGCGGTTGATGCTGTCCAGGTCGCCGCGCAGGACCCATGTCCCACCTACACTCTCCTGGATGCATTTTGCTCCAGACTTGAGTTCTACATTATAGAAGACATTTTCATGTTGCTCTATTGTTGCCGAAATCACAGTCAAAAAGTCGATCGAGACCTTCGCTGTGACTTCTGCAAATATTACTTCATCCATGTCTGGAATCTGAGAAACATATATATCAATACTTAGAAAGCACATCTAAATACATACAATATTTAAATAACTCCCATGTAAAATAACTGTTAATACAATCGGTTTTATTATCAGAGCTCTGTGTTATCCCTCTGAATTCAAAGCAACTGCGCTTTGTAGTGGCATTACATAAGAAAATACTATGAAGTTAAGGCAAAATCTACTTGTGCTTCCACAATCCACAGGCTAAATGAAACAGGGAAAATCAGACGTGGCTCTGGAAGATCTGCATAGGGGTCATCCATAAAGGATGTCCACAGTGAGGGGAGGGAGGGGTCATTCAAATGCAGACAGGGAGGAGGGGCTTATGACCAGTGCAGATGTCCACATCTAAATTTCTCAGTCTCATTCTTAACTAGGATGCTGTACTCAACTTGATGAATAACTCTCGTTGTTTAACTCTATTTATATAGGTTTAGCCACTGCCAGCTTTGCAGAGCTCAGTATGTGTGAATATTTTTGTTTTTATATGTTTATGTACACCAAAATGCGGTTTGTAATTGGATTAATAAAGAATATTCTATTCTATTCTAAATTTGATAGCCTTTTAAACACCTCTGTGTTTCAACCTTCCCTGAGAGATGAAAAGGTCTCCGAGGTGATTGCCTAAAACTAGAACTTGTGCTTCTCGTTTTAAAATGCAGTAGTTCATATAGAATACTGCTAACTTTCAATTTTAAATAGCATTGATATTTTAAGTAAGGTGATTTTAAATAAGACTTTTAGCTTAGTAATGATGTTAGTCGCAATGCTGGATTTTTCGTTCATTGGCTTTGGCGTGCAGACGTCCGCAAAGGGAGGGGGAGTGCAAGGTCAAATCTAGACAGGGGAGGGAGGGCGTCCAAAGTAGGTCATATTTTGCGGACGTCCTTTATGGGTGACTTATTACTACGGACTATTTGGCAAACCGGACAAACCAAGCACAGCCTGGTAAACCTGAAAGTGTACAGTTCAGACGGTTCCCGTATATAGTCCCAGTCATATAGGACCAGTTCTTCACATTGTGTAGAGTTTTAGCAAGTGATCTGTTAACATCGCTATCATTTTATCCGACAGAATTCCCAAATGCAGAGGTACGTTTCAATTGGCACATTTCGATTTAATATTCACCTTTTGCCATTATTTATCTTGCATGCTCTCCGATATTGACAACTCGAGACATACAGGGATGCTCTTTCATGAGGTTGTGTGAAACAAGCGCCCGACAACCCCAGGCATACACGGATGTTTTTTATGAGGTTGTGTGAGATTTGCAGCGAGAATTGAAATCTTTGCGGGCTTCCCACAGTATAAATTATGTAATTATTTATACTGTGGGCTTCCAAAGGCCTAGGCCTACTATACTTTCATATTGACATGTTTGCTCAACCGATGAATATCTATTTTGATAAGCATTTAATGGAATTTCCATATTTGATTGCAGTAATCATTGAATTTACATCATTTTCTTTCAGCATAAAAAAAGAATATAACTCTTTCTGCTTTCTTTTCAGGTTAAAGATTACGCAAGGCGAAGCTGTTGGCTAACTAGGGCCTATGCCCTATAGGATCGCTGCGTGTAGAAACAAGAAACCCACAAAATTTGTTTTTTTGTTTTTTAATAAATTTCTCATTCTTGTAGAAGTTATTTTAATTACATCGATTTAATTTTTGCTGGCGTGCAAAATGCCAAAATGGCATTTATTATTATTATTATTTATTATTATTATTATTATTATTATTATTATTATTATTATTATTATTATTATTATTATTATTATTATTATTATTATTATTATTATTATTATTATTATTATTATGCATGCCATTTTAATGATTTTCATGATCCGAAATCCGAAAATCTTAAAAACAAAAACCACAAAAACCATAAAAACAAAACCCACAACAAAAAACAACTTTCATCTTGAAAAAATTAGTTTTTTGCATCCCTGGAGACATTTGGTTATAGACCTAATAGTATTTTAAGAGATTTATAGACAGACATCAGATGTCTCAGGATTGCAAAGATGTCTCCCAGTGGGCCAGTCCTGTAGGATAGTAAACTTATATGTATATTGAAAGATTGAGACCACGAAATTCTTTTATTGCCTCAATTGACTCGATAGCATATATTACATGTAACATGTACCTATGTAATTAGTATAATCATACAAATTATTCTTGTTTTATTTAAGTTTTCTTTGTTACATTTTCCCCTACGTATTGAAAACTGCATGCATAATAGTTCAATCTGGCCATTTTGAACGAGTTTTAAATGATACTCATATAAAATAATGTAAACAGAAGTTACCATCTCCATGTACTAAAACCAGTCTTGTTGTCCTCGAGACCAAGGTCTTGGTCTCGAGTGCACTCGA
The DNA here is from genome assembly GCA_963556255.1 of Allolobophora icterica. Lineage (NCBI taxonomy): Eukaryota > Metazoa > Annelida > Clitellata > Crassiclitellata > Lumbricidae > Allolobophora > Allolobophora icterica. Next base: position 28,498,938 of record OY744614.1, read on the forward strand.
GTTCGTTTTTAAAAGTCTTGGTCTTGGTCTTGAGGTTCAAGGTCTTGGTCTTGGTCTTGGTCTTGAGGTTCAAGGTCTTGGTCTTGGTCTTGAGGTTCAAGGTCTTGGTCTTGGTCTCGCAAGACCAAGACCAAGACCGGCTGTTAATATGAACAGTCATTTAACAGAACTCAAGAATTCTGTATCAAGCCTGCTTGCATCATGCGACCAATATCTATGGACGGATACAAGTCATGTTGGTCAGGAAAACCCATTGGCAGCAGCAACAGTTATTCTGTATCAGACGGTATGATAAACCATGGGAAGATTTCAAAAAGACTCACTATCTGTACATTTACATCCAGTGCTTGAAAAGCTACTCTGTGTGTGTCAGCGACTTCAGCACCTGTAGAACGTATTTTTTCACATGGCGGAATTTTTATGAGGCTCACAGGCACGTCTTGGTCAGAAATTTCTGAGCGAATTGTTTTTTTTATAAAATACAAAGGCATTTGGTATAAGAGGTTGCATGAAGGTCTTTTGAATACAAATTCGGATTTCTCTGCAGTTTTCATTTAAAGTTAATTTGCTTGAATAAAATAAAAGACTCATGTTTTCATTAAAATAGCGAATATTCCGACTTGTCAATTTTTAGAAGTCTTGACCTGATTTTGATTTTTTTGGGTCTTGGTCTTGATCTTGGTCTTGGTCTCGAGGTTCAAAGTCTTGGTCTTGGTCTTGGTCTCGATCGAGGTTCAAGGTCTTGGTCTTGGTCTTGGTCTTGAGGTTCAAGGTCTTGGTCTTGGTCTTGGTCTTGAGGTTTAAGGTCTTGACAACAAGTCTGACTAAAACTGCTCATCTGTGGTAGAATATTTATCCTCGTTCGTTTAAACACATAATATATAAAGCTACGCTTTATTTATTCTGTGGTTTAAACGAGGAAGAACAAAGAATATAGCAGAGACGGCAGAAGTAGAAGACAGTTACTATCAGCAGAAGAAGCCAAAAAACGAGTAGTATTTGTATGTTATGAACATGGCGGCTGTGGATAGTAAAAGTTGTAAATTGCTCTTTAGACCGAAATACCCAGTTAAAGGGAAAATATCTTCTCATCTTCCAAAAAATCCGCTGAGCAGACTACAATACAGAGAGGCCAGTGTTTCAAATAAGTTTTCTTTGCATTTTGCTATATGGGTGCCGATCAATCGGGTGCGTAGCGAATCCTCGAAACCCCAATCCCCGAAACTGACTGCACCAGATCCCCGAAACTGACTGCACCAGATCCCCGAAACTGACTGCACCAGATCCCCGAAATCTAATTTCTAAGTGAAAATTAAATTATTTAATCAACTGCATATATTCTGGATATTTTCTAAATATACTGTTTAAGAGATTGGCCCACTAGTCATGGATACTAGTTTTTGGATTTCGAAATATTGGTAGGAAAGTTTTTTCGGAAAATGGGTGTATTTAGCATTTTCATGACTTTCAAGGATTCGGATAGACCCCGATCATTGGCATACCTCTGACAACAATCATCTATTCAAAATTTCCAAAGCAAGGCAAACGTAGGACACAAGATTATTCATAAGCACTGGATGTAATCGTAAAATTTCTAAAGCCTGATTTAAAGGTGAACACATGATACCAGCTCATTCATAAGTGCAGGATTAATTCAGAAGGATTGTTCAGAGATAAGTGTTAAGAACACATGTTCTGGTGCAGGGAGACGACAGAGGCAGGGAGGTGCTTGTTACGGTGGGTTGCGTTGAGGGTGACAAAAAAATCTTCGCAGAAAATATCGTTTTGGCACCCAAATTAAACGTACAGACATACCTTTTGTGAATTAGTGTACCAGTATGTTTTTACAATTTGTTAAAAATTATGTATGTTTGGTTGTCATTCTTTTATGACCTCTCAAGTGGTCATTATTATTATTTTTAATTAGTAACTTTTAGTGCTGGTGTTTAATGCATAAGGCATCAATCAATGGCACACCAAAACCAAGCATCAATCAGATCAACATCCATGGTTGTACAGTCATGACACAGTTGTATTGCGTAATTATGTGGAGCTTGTATGTCCTATGTTTTTATGTCTGTGGTTTTTGATTTATAGCTTGGTGGTATACACAAGCATCATCGTCTTTCAGTCTTCACCCAAGTCTTTCAGAAACTTCCAGGTCGACTGTGTTTTAGTTTAAGGAGCCTTGTACACGAATCAATTCTACGAGAAGGGTTGGTTGTTTGCCATCTACTTTCTACAATTTTTCAATTCGTACGAGTTTCATGGAATAAATTCACTTAAATTGAGGCTGAGGAAATTTGAATCAGTTAATTAATTCAGGACACACAGTTCAAAAGTGTCAGTGAGGCATCAGTGATTAGCACTTTAATGACAAGATTGTACTAAAAGCAACTGGGAAACCAATGCAGCTTGTTGTTAAGTGTTTTAGGTTTTGAATACTATCTAGTTCTGACATTAATTAGCTATACATTGTTGTTAATTGGTGGCTTACCTAGGTTTGGGCATATATCCAGTTTCATGTGCGAGGAACTGCATTGGTTATATTTGTGAAAATGCATTGGGTAAGATTATTATGGTTATACATGGTTGCCTTGCAGACTGATCTCCATCTTATCTTAGAGAGCTATGCATCTTGGTCTCTTCCATCGCTGACCATTGATTTCTTTTCTCTACTGCACGCGGTGATCTGGTTGTCGAACTGGTTGCCCATCTTTCTGGAATAAGCCGCCTTGCTGCCCTTGAGACCTGCCACTTTAGCTTCTTATATGGCCATGCGAAACAAGTCTACAAGACGTACTTGCTGCCGTTATCAATGAACTTGTAAAGGGTGTTAGAAAATTTAATCAAATTCTAAATTGGATTTTGTATTGGAAGTGTTTATTAATTTAAACAAAAGCAGTTGAATGCTTTGTATTCTTTGTTTGGATTTTTCGCTTTCAGCCATGTTGAACTTCTGGCTGTGCATATGGAATGCTGAAGATAGATTTATGTGGCACTAATTATTTTAGTTCAGTAAATTCATATAGAACACCTTATACAATAAAGAAATTCATGCTTTATTTTATATATGTCTCAACCATATGAACTAGATTTTCATAAAATTTTTGGGGAGTTGCATATGTTTTTCTTGCTGCCATGGTGCTTCTACTGATGGCATTTCACAGGGTGTGACAAAGGGGGAAAGTATCTTACTGTTTTATTGTGTGTATGTTAACAGTTAATGCTTGTTAATGCACTGAGTTAAAAGCTTATTTTAAAAAAATTCAATTTGTTCACCTGCAGTACTGTGGTTCAATCTGTGGTTCAAAAAATAAAATAGAAATTTAACTTGTTGATCTTCAAATTGATATTACTTTTGTAGGAGGTGCAAACATTAAGCAAACATTTCCTAGGGGTGCAGGACATAGACAAAATTGGGAACCCTGGCCTAATATATTAATCTTCAAGACCTGATAAAGAGCCGCTGTTATGAAACAGAATGTTATTTATTTAAATAGACCAATGGATTATTCCTGAACTGTGAAACATGGAGCTGTGATGATGTATACTGTTTCTTGTAGGCATGTCTTTCTGGGTTTCTCTAAGAGCGGGCAGTTTGTTTTGTCGTACACATTGCACGTAGAACAAGATGAACAAACTGCTTATCCTGTTTATGTCTATCGCCTGCAGTGGTGGCACTTTGTGCCATACAAAAGACTTAGAAAAGTAAGAGTGTTATGTGATTTTCTGTACGATAATACTGAATTTTAAGCCAGAGTTGTTCAACTTTTACAGATCACTTCAGGTTTTCTTACTAAAACAATTATTAACATGTGTATTTCAGCTGGTTACAAGGCATAAAGTCAATGGTGATTTATAATAATATTTCAGAAGTTCTCTAGGATTAAAGTTTACGTGGTGGTTATTGATTATGCTATAACTTCTGCCTATGGCAAATACCTTTTAACCGTTTTGGTTACAAGATGAACAAGATGCACTACCTGCAATAACTGCTTACAATCAAATAATCGACTACTCGGACAATGGAAAAGTAACTGCTCTCATTTTACCTGATCTTTCTGCCAGTTTGTATCAGAGTGGATTTGATTGGTCTGTGTTGCTTGCTATTGGATCAGCATGGGTTTTACCCATAGCTTCCAATTCAGCAAAATCATTGGCTGTTCCAAAGGATTTTGCTACTCCACATGTGTGGACATTCCAAAAGTTTCTACCAATAAATTGCTTCTATACAACGTCAACCAACCCACATTCACACCATCTTTAAAATAAGACGATGTGACAAAAATGGCAATTTAAAAAAATCAATACGTTGGATGCATGGTCTAGAGTTGAGGCTCCCATGTGCTGTTGCATTGGGAAACCAATTACTATATATTGCAAAATAAGCTATGTAAAATTGTTAAACACACTGTTACATGGAAAATTTTTGTTGATATGGCAGATACAGACTCATGAGTTTGGAAATCAATGTATAAACTATGGGAAATTCAGTTGGTTTTATGCTAAACTAAACTTCTTTCTACATTACTTGTTGATGTTTACAAGTAATTTGAAAAATTATTAATTTTAAGGGACCGTTTTGTAGACCAGTGAATCGAGGTCTGTGAACCATTGCCGGTCCTTTGACTACAACATTAAGAACCATTGCTTTAAATTTTCTTAGATTTCAGGTGTGTGTCTGAAACCTTGTTGTCTTGCATACGTGTGTCTCTAGGTCTCGGAAGTTCGTCTGTTTGGAGAGGAAGGAATTCAGCAAGAGCTCTTCTTAACTGTTTGCGAATGGCCAACAGTCGACACTAAGGTGGTCATTCATGGTTACAGGTAAGGCAGTTCTCTGTCACAGGTAGACACACATGGTTCTAGATGAAAGACATTGCATTTAGAGGAAATCAAAGGTTTAGGAAAGTAAAACTCCTGTACCCAGTACACTTTTCATTCAGATCCTGGATAAATACATTGATGTTAAAACGTTTCTGTTTTTCCCTCATTAGGCCAACAATCTTCTCTAGTATTGCATGAGACAGGAATAGCCTTCAGATGGTGGTACAAGGTGCCACTGAGTCAAATTCTGCCGTCAGGGCAACAACAGCAGGTGTCAGGACTCTTCTAGTTTAAATCAGACCATTCAGAAGGAATACACTGTCCAGTTTCTGACCTCCGTATTGTGAAGCTGCTCTGCTGTTCTCATCTTGGCCGACTGAAGCAAGTATCTCCTAACCCTTGACTGCAGAAATTCATAAAACACCTTGCCGAGCCGTGATTACAGGATAATTTTGCAATGGTTCTTGCAGTCCCAGCGGCTGCCTTTGCCCATGTAAAAAGGAGGGATGATTCTCTGGTCCTATCGCTTGGTCCTGAGGCAGAGTTCCAGATGCCTGTTGTCACACAATGCACTATTTTGTGCCTGCTTCTTCACATTTTAGCAACTCGGCTGATATTTGGCAGATGGTTAACAGAGCTTGAGATGCACAGTTATTGTTGTTTATCGATTTTTCATTTACCAGACTTCACAATTTCAGTAACTGTATTTGAATTTTTATTTAATAGTAATCCATGCGACAATGAGGAGAAGTGCCAGTGTTACTTAACGATAACGGCGACTCCTCCAATTGGTCCATGTGATGACTGTACTCAGCTCATCATGCTTCACTCACAGCATGGTAAGACACGCTTAAGTCTATGCAGGTACTTACTTACTTACTTTGAGCATGTCTGTGCAAGTAAGGGTAGCAAGATGGTTTTTATTGTATCTGACCTAATCGAATGACTTCTGTAGTGCTAGTATCATGATGCACAAGACCTCAGTGGTTGATCACCGGTTCTAACCAGGTCATAGGTCAGAGAAACCAGGAGCCAGGTTGACAATGAAACAGAGGTTGGGTTATTGGTTGAAATGTTGTTCTTCGTGAACTGTATGACAGATTTTGAAATAAGTTCTGTGTTTATTGGATAGCCATTGCATTGAATGCAATATGGGTGTAATATGCTGATATTTGTTGTTTTTTTTTATTATGGCCCGGGCAAGAGAGTTTGGAACCGTTTATAGTTATGCAGACCTGTCTTAGTGATATTGATACCAACGAGAAATGAGTTACAGTAGTTGAGACTGCTGGAAACGAAAGCATTAGCTATTTGGATTAAGACAGTTTGAGGCAAAAGAGATCAGATTCTAGGAATATCCCAAATCAGAAATTGAACTGAACTGCATAAATGCCCTAACATGTTGGTTTGAAAGTGACATGGTTGGGTCTATTAAACATGCCCAAACTGCCTGGCCAGTCAGTACTGTTAACAAGTAAGCTACTTAACTGAGAAGACCTAAACTTGTCAGATTTGTTGAGTTCTTGGCTTGTATCTTGAAGAAGGAACTCGGTTTAGAAGGGTTTAGAAGAAGTTTATTAGTTACCAACCAATAATGGCAATGTGGTCATACAAATTTGGCTTGGTTGGAGAGATGTTTTTGACAGCAGAAGAGCTGGACCCAGTTATGAGGAGGTCAGATGTATGGCCGAATTCATGCATTTGGAAGGAGATGTGTTAAGGCCAAAGCCAGAGAGGATATCTTGAAACTTGTAAGACGTCATCCATAGTATCCATTAGGGCATAGCCGGGTACTGACCTGGATACCCGGAAATTCCGGGTATTGAACGCCCGGAAGACACCCGGACCCGGAGCTGAAAGGTCATCCGGGTCCGGGTGGGTAAATGTCAACTAACAGTAACATAATGTAATGACATCAGGAACAGTAAGTTGCCTTGGCGACGGCCTTTGGCTATCCATGAACTGCCGGCGTTTTCTTTTGATTATTGAGAGTCCCAGCAAGCCCCTCTCCCCTCCTCATTTCGCCTATGCCCCGACGATTTCCTTTGATGTTGAGAACTTCATCAAGTCCCTCTCCCGTCCTACTTTCGCCTAGACACTACAATTCCCTTTGACGTTGATAACTCCATCAAGTCCCTCTCCCCTCCTCCTTTCGCCTATGCACGGACAATTTCCTTTGATTATAGAGAGCTCCAGCAAGTTCCTCTCCCCTCCTCCTTTCATCTATATGCAGACAATTCTCTTTGATTATTGAGAACGCCATCTAGTCCCTCTCTCCCACCCTTTTCGATCGTTGCAGTTGTTTTCCTTGTTTATTAAAATGTTCTGAAGTTGATTGGTAGAGGGTAGAGTGGAGTCATTTTTTCGCGACATTGTGTTCGGATTAGAGATTTGAGATTACTGTTAGTTTTAATACCCGGACCCGGTACCCGGACCCGGCAGATTTTTATTCAAACTACCCGGACCCGGTACCCGGTTGAAAAACGGCACCCGGCTATGCCCTAGTATCCATGTGTATATTGTGGTTGTAATTACAAGTTGAAAATGGGAAAAAACTACGGACCCTGAGCAGTGATTGGAATTCTGACGGAAAGTCAGAAAGTGAAAGAAAGGAGGATGAGAAACATTCAAAAGATTCAACGTTCCAGTGAATGGAACACTGGTAGTCAGTTGCATTCCTTTGGGGCATGGGCATGGAATATATAATATCCAATGACAGTTCTGCATTGTGGCTCTGCCAAAAGACGAACCCAAAGATTGCAGGGTTTGGGGAGGAATGTAACCAGAGACTATGAGTTGAAGGTAGGTGTTAAGTTTTTTATAAGGTTGTACTATATGATTTTGTCTTGTAGATACTGGTTACAGCTGTGATAACCCACCTCGATGTTTGGCCCACGCTTTTGCAGTTCATACAAAGTACGAACTCGCTCCTCCGTATCCCGTCTTCACGCCTAAAGTCTTTCTTAAACTGGATGGTGTAGTTCTCGTAAACACAGGTGATTCACTTGTGGCACTTAGTGTTCATATAGAAGACAATCACGGTGTGAACGGTGTCAGTCTGTTTTCCCCACGAGTTGTTCGAAGCGAGTCGTATCTCAGCTCGGCGAGCAGCACTGCGAGTACTGACGGCGAGTGTCAGGAGAAGACGCTGGAAGACGATCCGGGGATGGATTCCAGTCCCTTTTCAGCATCCTGTTTTCCTTGCAGCCTGCCAAGTCCCTCGCACAGTGCGGTTCAACGCAGTCACCCGATGCCAAAGGACACTACAAACACATCCAGTTCCCACGTGCCTGAACCCTACTCGAGGGACAAACATCTGTCGACAGGAAAGGAAAATCTGTTAAACAGACAGCTAGGAAGTCCCCCAAATAGCTCCGATAATTCTGATCGAACATTGGGACGCCTGCTTGAGACTACCGTAGTCCACGGCGGCCGACATGACACGACATCTAACGTACGTCATGAGACGAATTCGAACAACCGTTTGCTGCATAAGACGTCACTGGATGTTTATAACTTTGAGGGTGGAACGCCAAAGAAAGATGACGACACGAGTGATTTTCCTGAAGTGCCATTCGTTCTTGATGCCTCTGGATCCCGGCAGGCTGTCAGATCGGTCCGTACGACGTTGTCTCTGACAGCTTTTCATCAGGGTGCGCAGACGAACTGTAATTCCGAAGAAATAGACGGTCTTGTTGACTTCCAGACAGTCTCTGACTCTGAGGAACAAAACAGAATCTTCGGCAAGCCAAGTTTAATTCCACGACTTCAGTCGAAGGACGGAGTGACTTCGTGGGCTTCGACTGTGTCGTCACAGCCGAGGCTTTTATCGGGAATTTCAATTCTGTCGCCCGATGTTATTGGTATTGGGCGGGGTATGGCTTTGTCGCCAGGCTTTGGAAAGTTTGATCAGGGAGGCAGCAGCACGTGTAGTTCGTGCATAAGCAGCCCTATCATTCTACAGAATGAATCACAGTGCTTTACCTACTCTGTTCGGCGGTATATCGAATGCCCTGGTAATCAAAGACCTGAATCACCTGTTGATTTTGAAGGTAAGACCACTGGTTTTGTTTGAGTTTTGAAATAACTGAGAAACTTGTATATATAGAAATACTTACTTGGTTTTTGGTGATGATCGGATTCTGGGAACCTGTGAATCTTTAATTTTCTTTGGATTTGAATCAGCAGTGTGATTTGATATCGAATCTGGAATCAATTAAACAGTCTTTATCCCACTTACAATCAAAATTTAAACCTTGTGTTTCATGGTGCCTAACTGCACTATGCAATGAGTATGCATGCTTATAGATTAAGTCCATACACACCAATGATGTTTTATAGCAAGCTCCATTGTAACATAAATATTGTGATGTAGCACAGTTTGAGATATTGATTTTGGTTTTGTGTTATATAAAACACCTCATTATAGCACAACTTGAGTATAAGGTGGTTTTATAGGAATCCCAAAGACAGATTATATGTAACAGTTTCTGGTGTATGTGCATTTATGTTGTGGCTGGTGTCTAGTTTGTGTGTATCTGCATTTAATGCTTTGACCCTTAATCAATGAGAGGGATTAGTTTTCCATACATTTTCGTGCACACTTGTCAGTAAAGTGTTAAAGGCTATTGACTGTGAGTTGTATATATACAACAGTTCTAAAATATGACTTAAGATATGTATGAAAATGTTTCTTAGGATTTCTCTGGGAGATTATTATTGACTCTCTAGGAAGCTAGCACTAGAGTTGTTATGCAGGGCACTGTGCAAAGCTCATTTGTCGTTTATGTTTTCTTCCTGAAGTGCATTGTGGTGCATTATTTGCCTGATCCATTCTTTGTCCTTTCCAATGCCAGGACCATATATGAAGTCCCAATTTGAAGCTCTCAGCTCCACCTTTAAGTATCCTATGTCAGTTGTTCAGAAGGAAATGCCCTGCTAGTAATGGAAATGTTGTGTAAGTGAGCAAAGCCTTAAACTGTGTCAGACATTGTCCAGAATCTGGGCTCAAATAAGTAAGTAAGTAAGTATAAGTAAGATTTGACAAATTTGATTGAGAGTAACCAAGAAGTCCAGGAGAAACCCAGTTTGTGAGAATTAGGAAGGTGAGCATTAACTAGCGATGTCTATTTACTTGATGTCTGATCAATGTCCGCTTTAGCGGTATTACGGATGATTGATGGGCTGAGAGCGTGTAGATGTTCACTGTGCATACAATCGCTTCCACTCTTGTCTCTGTCTTGTGCTGCCAAAGTAGGTTTATGTCACCATGGGATGTACTCTGAGTAGTTGCCTATATATTGGAGAATCTCCACCAGTCTTGTACATATTCCATGTGATTATGTATGGTTAAGTGTAATTGAGTCAAAAGCTTTCTTGAAGTCCACAATAAGCAGTTGTAATTCAGTCTCTTTCTCTTCAGCTGTTAAAGTTGACTATGTATTGTGCAAAAGTCTTAGCTTTCGTCCATGCTATTTGTAAAACACATTTACAGTTATTGATTTGTGGTTGGGTTTTTTCTTTGGCAGATGATCTTAACTTGGCTTATCATAGCCTGTTGCCTCTTGAAATTCATGGTGCTAACTATGCTACTATGAGACTTGTGTCCAAACAAGGTTACATACCACAAATGGTAAGCTGACACATATTTTACTGTGCACAGTGTTATTTATGGCAATAAATATATCTGTTTACAGCACATTCATTAAGTTAATAACATCAGGTCCTTTGTTGGCAGAATTTGATTGACTTTCATAAATAAATTTGTGGTACTGACAAAACAATCACAAATTGCTTTGTATGTGACTCTGTTGTAAGGAATAAGTGTGTAGGAATGGCCCTATGTTAGAACTAAACTGAAGCATGCAAATTATAACTAAATGTTTTGACTTTTATGGTCAGCACTTAGTGCTCAGCTGAAGGTTAATTTAGATCTTGTTAGTGAAATAATTTTGTTATAAATTGTGACTGTGCCTGGGAAAACTCTCACATAAGTAAGAAAAATTAATTTACCAGATACATGCTCAGAAGGCAAAGACTGTAATATCTAGACTACCTATATCTTGGGTGCAGTGATGCAAAATCGGCAGTTTTCTAAAGTTAGTACATTAGTTCATTAGTCGCATCAGTAGTCAAGTCGATCTCTCGGATGTGGATATCTTTAAGATGTTTCAGCTTGGTTCCACTAGTATGCGGTCCATTAACATGTGGTCACGGTGGCTCTGGTTCCCAACTTCCATGCATAAATGCATCCGTTTCCTGTTTCAAGGTTTTCCAAGAATTTTTTCTTTGTGTTCCTACAATTCGTTATAAATGGCCATTTGTCTGAGTACTTGTCAAAAGTCATAATATGAAAACAAGGGAACAAGAATTTTGAAATTAATCATTGCTGCTTATTGGAACAAAATTCACATATAGATGCTTTCAGTTAGAAACAGGTAATCAAAAACTATATGGTTGAGATTGAATCTACTGGATGAATGTTATTCTTAATGAACAGCCTTGTGTTGCCGTGAAGCAGTTGACGCTGGACATAGAACACTACTTGGGAGAGGCGGTCAAAATGTATGCGGAATGGGGAAGCCGATACCTGGCCTTCACGGACTACGATGTTCAAATTGTTGAGGTAACAACTGCATAGTCTGTTCATTCAACTTTGAAATCTATTAACTTCCTTATGATTATTGTTCTTTGTAGTAGTAATTTCTTCCTTTTCAGTAAATACTAAGAGGATAATGAGCTCGGTTCTGTTGACATTTTTTATTTGATATCCTGTAGCTCGGACTTTTTGGACTTGTTTTATTCTCAGGACCATACCCCTTAATACTATTGTCACTAATTAAATGAGTGATTACAGGTGCTTGTCGTCCAACTTTACATGATTGAAGGTGGTTTTTGACCAGCCAGTATTTGGTGACTTATGGGTGTCACTTAGGTGGTAGCATCTCATTGCCACAATACTCTTGTACAAATTTTATTGATAGCTTACAAAAGGGCATATATGGGGAGATAATCCAGCAATGGACTCATTTTACTTGGGGCACACCTTGATGGCTTTAAAGAGTCACGAGAAATAATGTTTTTCATTGAAATACAGCCTTTCGTACTTGGCTGCCAGATAGTAACCCTCCTACACCTACCATAGAATGTTACAATTACCTCTGTGTAAGCAGAAGCTCTTTTTTGGTAGTACAATGGTTAAGCTGCTGGGTTCGTGATCTGATCTTCCGATCTGCTTGCAGCAACTTCCTTTACTGACTGGTCGATCTGTTTGATTTTTGAAGGTTTGCCCTGAGAGTGGTGAAGTAGTAGCGATTGTGTTCGTTCTGATCAGAGCCCGTCCTGCAAAAGACAGCCACTCACAAGATGTCCATGGAACATCCAGGTAGCCTTTCAGATTATCTGTCTCTCTTGCATGCTCTGTTGGAGTTGGAAATCTCACTGAAGTTGTGGGACTCTGAACATGCTGTTGCCACGGTTACTTACAACTTTACAGACACCATAAATATGGCTAGTGGTATTTTATGTGACCTTTTCTCAGTTTTCTACTTTTGTGCTTTCATCATCATCTTTTCTAAGTTCAATTTAAATGAGTGTTTTTTAAATAGCCAGTGCATTATGTCTAAATTATTATTATTATTAATTAAATTTGTAACGCATGCACGGTCACACTGAAATGTGAATCTGAGGCGCGACTAGTCAGTCGCCAGGAGAAGATGCAGTTAGATATCCAAGTGCTTGAAAGCCAAGGAGAAATGGTGAGTTTAGAGCTGCTTTTTGAAGGAAGGAAGTAAATTTGAGCTACAAAGAGAGAGTGGCATTCGATTCCATTCCTTGAGGGCAAAGGCACGGAATGCACTCGAGTCCATAACTGTCCTGCATCATGGCTCAGCTAAAGAACCCATACTTGATGATCGCAGGCACTATTTATGTTGTTGCGCTTAAGCCCCTCGAGTCAACAGTTTGTTTAGGTGTTTAGTGTCATGCTGTCAAAGATTTTTATTAGCTTATGTTTACATGTTGTTGTAGGACTGTGCCAAAACTTTATCAGACTGGTTTCAAACTTGTTTGGAATCTACAGACAGGTAGTCTTTAGAACTGTTATCAGTTTCATTTAGAGCTTACTCTTAGTTGTTAGCATTTGCATTGTATCTTAGACTAACTAGATACTATAAAACTGCTTTCAACTTCCTTATGAGGCGCTTTTACATCATCGTTAGTGGTTACAAATATGCTTAAATATTTTCAGACTTGTTTTTTATGCCCCTGAGTGCACTTGGTTTTAAACAGTTATGCTGGGTGATCTGGTGGTTGTGTGGTAATATATTAGATTTAAAATTAAATTGCTCGTAGGTTAAACATCTTTGCTTCGGCTGAGATTTCTTACAGCTGCCCCAAGACTGAAACTTCAAAGATTAACAAGTGCAGGAAAGATCTATGCTAAAATTACCTGATGTGTTGATGCGACTAAAATACATGCATGAGTTACAAAGGAGGGTGCTGGCCATTCAGTTTCTGATGCTGAAGTAATTGTTTCTCAGTGCTATCTCATAGTCAGATGATGGAACCAATGTTATCCGTATCTCAGTCTGGCTTGATGCGTAATTACGACAATTTATATTGTGTCTTCAGTCACAAGCTACTTCGTGGATGCTTTAGTTACTTCTGGAATGCTTTAGCTTCTTCTATGATGCTTTAGCTACTTATGGGATTCTTTAACTATGTCTAGGATGCTTTAGCTACTTCTGGGATGCTTTAGCTACTTCTGGGATGCTTTAGCTACTTCTAGGATGCTTTGGCTACTTCTGGGATGCTTTGGCTACTGCAGAAATGCTTTAACTACTTCTAGGATGTTTTAGCTACTTCTTGGATGCTTTAGCTACTTCTAGGAAGCTTTAGCTACTTTTAGGATGCTTTAGCTACTTCTGGGGTGCTTTATCTACTTCTGGGATGCTTTATCTACTTCTGGGTTGCTTCAGCTACTTCTGGGATGCTTTAGCTACTTCTAGGATGCTTTAGCTACTTCTGGGATGCTTTAACTACTTCTGGGTTGCTTTAGCTACTTCTAGGATGTGTTGTTAGTGTTTCTGACTTGATTTTATTTACTTGTAATGGGAAGTTTGATTTTTTTTATCATTTCTTCTGGTAGGGTTGTACAACACATTAGACATTGGTGATTTGGTTGAAGTCAACCAGGCAGAACTGTTTCGGTGAGTTGGAGATTACAACTATGGCTTTGCTTATCTCAAGGTTATAGATTATTTGTTTCTGATGGAATTGGTAGTTACATTCTGCAGTTGATGCAAATGATTTCTGTTGCATTGTTTTCTACTGTGCTTCAATGTTCCCTCTCAGCTTAGAGGGAACATTGCTGCGTATTCTGGTCATATCAGTTCTTAATGAGAATTTTAGAACTGATCAGTCCTCACAACAATATCTTTGGCATAATGACACATTTATTGCATGCTACTATATAATGAGCAAGCATCAGTGAATGGCATTGAGCAATTACTGTAATTATTGTGAATGAAGAACTTGCTCAGAGTCCCTACACAGTAACCGTCTCAGGATAGATTTGAACCTATGCTTTTCACGTGACAAAGGCGAGTGCTCTAGCCAATCAACTACCATTTATTTATTTGTGAATTCAGTCAATTCCATGTGATGCTAGGAATGTTATTTATTTCTACACAGATCTATGTAATTAGGAACACCTTTAATTTTTACCTTCTTCATCTGTGTTGTCAGCTGCTTTCCATTATTTCTGCCTTCTTAAAACCCGCTAGTACAGTATTTCTTGGATTGATCCTGTGCAAGCATTTGATGGCCTCTGCTGTTAACACTGCCTTTTCGCCATCTGCCCTGTCTGTGTATTCAAGAATTTACAACTATTATGTGAATGACTGAGTAATGGAATGTGTGCACTAGGGCATGTTCAGCTCAGCAGGGTAAAAGCAGTCACAAAGACTTACATTGTTGCTGTTATAAATGCAAAACATGCATACACTGGCAACGCCTCTGATTAGGTTGTACTGCCAGAGGCGCTTTATAAATTTTAAATACAATACAATACAAAATACAATACATGTGACATTGTATTTGTAACTCTAATTATTCTGTCTGGCCTAATCGCATAAAAAGTAGATAATTAATGTTGTAGAACAAAGCAGTGGCATCCTGGAAACAAACTCTGTGATTCTCTTCGTCGTCGTTTTACCGTACCTCAAGTTCATAATCAGCTTGTCAACGTTCTGACCAACGAAGCTGTTCTCAGAGGTAGAGTGGCTCTTCTGGCAATTTCATCATCTTGTGTTGCGTTATGTTATTTTCAGCCTTACCGGTAGACTTTATAGATTGTCTGTATACTCTAGTGTCTGAAACTATTCTTTTGTGAGCCATCTTTGGATATCTTTGTTATGAGACACAATTTATATGAAATTTATAAAACAACTTCTTTCAACAAATAGCAATTCTTTATGCATATACTTTATTTAACCACAATCAATTTGCTTAAAAAATAATGAAATACAAGTACAAAGATTATTAACTACCAAAGTTTACTCATAATTATTGTCATTAATTATGACCTCTTTCAAAATGTCTTTCTGTTACTGAAAATTTGGTTGTTATTTATAGGTTGTTATTTATAGGCTGTTTTATAAAGCATTCTGTGAGCATGTGAGGAACATCTTGCTTTTAGTAGACTTCTAATTTGTTCTGACTTTCTATTTGTTTGTGATGTCTGTGCAAGTGGTGTCTAATTTGGTCCTTCTGATACGTTTCTGAATGAGAGATTGGTTGTTTTTTTCAGGTCAGTCTTTGAAGATGCTGCTTGATCGCCAACATTACAGCGCCATTCTACTTTAACCGGCTGACCACTTGTGTTTCTATGCAATTAGTAGTTAACAGCGACTGGATCTGGTTTCGTTGCAGGTGTTGAGCATATTTCAGTTTCTAAGGAAACTGGGTTGAGGTCTCATGATTGCAGAAATTGTGATATGTACCTTCCGTGTTATACGAAGAGATTGGATGTGAAGATTTGAACAGAACTTGACGTACTCTGCATTGTTGTTGTTAAGCCAACAGTTGTATGAAATTACGTTCACGTGGAAAAGTTATTTCTCAACAGTATTCCTAAATTATTTTGGTGAAATACATATGACAAAGCTGGCTAATTGAATTTGTAATAGTGTTTTGTCTAAAGTGATCCAGATTAGTCATTCTTTGAAACGTAGCTGTGCTGAATACTGTTGCGTATCTGTTTCCCGTGGTTCTTTCTGAACCTTTTTTAACTTTTGTGCAGTATTCAATTTGCCTCTTTCAATGTTCAATTTGACTGTTTCCATGACTTGCATTATATTGTTTGTGAAATATTGCAGGCATATTATTTGGCATTGTTTCTTTATGAAATGTTTAGGCTTTTAATATTGGTTATAGTTATGGTTCAGATTCAAGAGATGCCTCGTGTGCAGCGAGAACACAACGAAAGAATCCTCAAGTTGTGGATTTGGTTGAGTCAGGAGAGAATTTTCCAGAAATTATTTTATGAATATAACTTTGGAACCCTGTTTTCCAGTCTGTTTATGTGGAAAGCTTTTAGTAAAATTTTTAAAATATTTGACAGCATTAATTGGCAGCGCACAATGTGACGGTGTCTGTCTGCTTTTGATAAACATGTATTACTATCTCTGGCCAATGAACTGGCTAAGTGTAGATTTGGCTGGCTGGATTGACTAAACTACAGATGAGCAATGAGTCTGAGATAGGCAGACAATTAAAACTTAACCATAGGTTTTCAGAGTAGACTCATGAACTACTTCTCAGATAAACTTCTCCTCCAAAGCACGTGGCATTGATCTTTATTGCTGCAGTGATTGTCTGGAGTGATGTGAAATAATTGTTATTATTACAAACTTTGCTTTGTATTTTACCTTTGTAAAATATGGTGAAACGTGATACAAATGCTAAAATGCTTCCAGTTGTCTTTCTTTATAATTATTATTTAATCAGGCTGAATATTGCTGCTGTCAGTAGCCTCTTCCATCTGAATAAATAAAAATTCACAATCGCATTACATGCTGTTGACCTGATTCTCCAGCCGTGTATAAACGATGTCCTGCTCCCACACATACATATACCTTATCAAACAATATAATTTTGGTTGTACTTCGGTCTGTCTGTCTGTCTGTCGTTCGGTTGCGTGCGGGCAAAGCCCGACGTCGCCAACTGACCTCTTATCTGTCTCTCTCTCCCCACAGCCAGCTCCTCGCTGCCGGGGCAGCTCGGCCTGCATTCACGTAGAGGTCCAGCTGACCTCCCTCCCTCCCTCTGGCTCCACAGCCAGGCCTGTCCAGCTGACTCTGTCTGTCTGTCTGTCTGTCTGTCTTTCTGTGTGTGTGTGTGTGTGTGTGTCTGTCTGTCTGTGTGTCTGTCTGTCTGTCTGTCTGTCTGTCTGTCCCTCCCTCCAAGGGAAGTTGAGATAGCACAACCATAAGAATTTAGCTTACGTATTTTCTAAAGTTTCTAAACTAAATTTACATACCGTGATTTTTGACGGGTTATAGCTAGTCTATATATAATTATGAGACTGTGTAATGTTATATATATGTATATATATATATATATATAATTATGCGTTATATATATATATATAATTATGCATGCATAGGCCTACATATAAAAGAAGAGGCTCAACATCGAGAAGAGGCAACGTACGTCTGAAGTTACGAACATGCCCGAGGGCAGAGAACCAAAAGAAGATATTAGATATACATACATACATGCGTACCTACATACGTATGCACAAACATGCAATGCACGCATACATACGGTACATGCATCCATGCATACATACATAGGCGTAGACTCTGGGGGGTCAGCCGGGGCACGTGCCCCCCCCCCCAATAATTGAGACGGACTGTACATTTAATGCACAAAGTGTAGAAAAATAACCAAATGCCCCCCCCCAATATT
Source organism: Allolobophora icterica (assembly GCA_963556255.1). Taxonomy (NCBI): domain Eukaryota; kingdom Metazoa; phylum Annelida; class Clitellata; order Crassiclitellata; family Lumbricidae; genus Allolobophora; species Allolobophora icterica. Next base: position 28,516,737 of record OY744614.1, read on the forward strand.
TTTGACAAGTTTACGCCAGTGAATACATAGTTGTATACATGCATAGGCCTACATACTCTATTTGCATGCATAATCATGTGGGTTTAGGGCCATACTTTGGTGCTTCCAAGAAAGTAAATTGTTGCCGTAAAAATAAGCCTTTCAAATTGTTTTCATCACAGTCAAACTCCAACGAATGCAAGCTATTGACACTGAAATATGGCAATGATCTCAAACACATATTTGCTGTCAGAGGCGCCGCCAGGCTTAAAAAATTGGACGCACACCTCTTCCGGCTCCTCCCATCCACACCCATCCTCTGTCTTCCACTCGTAGTCATACACTGAAAATGACTCAGAGTGACTCATAACAGTACAGTATAACACATGCATATGATATCATATAATGTTATTTATACATATACTGTATGATAAACCAAAATTACACAGTGAAATTGTCAAAAATATCGATGTGATGCCTAATCCTTGTGTGGATTTGATTTGGTGGGTGGACGCACGTGCGTCCAGTGCGTCACGCTGGCGGCGCCCCTGTTTGCTGTGCTTGTTTCGCTTGAAATTATCAGCTTAAATAATTGAGGTGAATAGGCCTAGCGCACCGGACTCGAAGACGTCATTTTGTTCTCCAGCGACAGTGACAGCCAATCGACTGTACGTCGACAAATAGGTCGACCAATCACAAACGTTAATAAATGGATCAACCAATCATGAACGTCGCGCTGTCCACTGTTACGGCCCCGGGATAAAGTATTTTAAGCAGAACCACCGCATCGAGTCAGAAAGCGGAGTAGGTTGCGATAGAGTGTTTGCCGTTGTGTACTTTGGGCCGATCTATCTGTCGTCTGTTGGTTTTGATAAATTGCAAGTAGAGTCTGTTAAGAAAGTTAAGTTGATTCTCGGTCCGATTCGGCCGGGTTGTCATCATTCCACGCATCCGTTGCGATCTTTGCCTATTGTCGTAGAATTTAGAATTTTGTTGCAATGGCAACACGAAAGTCGTCGTCCGACCTACTGGTGCCGGATGCTTCCACCAACGTTCCGGTGACTCCGACTGACTCGAAGGAGAGGGAGTTGGCCGGCAATGGCCAGTTGAAGATGATCGAGAAAAACTGCTTCACGCGCTGGACCAACGAACATCTGAAGACGGTGAACAAACATGTGGCAGATCTGGCGGAGGACCTGTCCGATGGCCTGAGACTGATCGCCCTCGTCGAGGTCCTGTCGGGAAAGAGGTTCCTCAAGTTCAACAAACGACGCAACTTCATTACGATGAAGCTGGAGAACGTGACCATGGCCTTGAAATTCTTGGAAGACGACGAAGGAATTAAAATCGTTAACAAAGGTGAGAGATGATGACCCAGAAAAAGTGGGAAGTGTGCCAGTAGCAGTTATAGAAGCCTACTATTCAGTGCTCCTATACCTGCTTCAGTCCCACTTCAATTAATTTTTTGAGGTTTTTTAATGCACATGTTGATATTAAGACTACTGATGGATAATCACTTATCTGAGTATGTGAGATTGGCTTCAGGAAGCACATACCATTGCCAGAATTGCAGGGAGAGTGAGGTTGGCCTGCTAAAAAGTAATCCACTTTAAAAAGACTGAAGTAGGTTAAGGTTTTCAGTGGCCTAACTACAAATTTTGATCTTGCACATCACTATTCAAACATCTTTCCTTGCCTAATCAGACCCTTATACACTTGAAAATAGGGTACTTGTCGGTTAATTCACCGCCACACACATACTACACAGACTGGGGGATTTTGCCCGCGGACATGATGTGACTGTGATACGGGAATTCTTCGCAACCTTAAACCTGGCTTTCATTAAAATCCCGCCCTTACATTAACCCTGAATCTCACTAAGCTACCATCATTACACTAACCCTGAATTCCATCATCGAGCAACATTACATCGACAACAACAGCCCTAACACTGAGCCCTAAACGACCCTACTTTCGCTTACCCTGAGCCCTAAACGACCCTACTTTGGCTTACCCTGAGCCCTAAACGACCCTACTTTCGCTATATAACTCCTCTCTTCTGACGTCACTGAAAACCCGTGAGTAAATATAGGGGAATATACGGTCATATATGGTGGTAAACTGTGGCGGTGAATTAACCGACAAGAACCGAAAATAGTGCATCTATGTGAAAAGTAATCACTCCTGCAAAGTCTGTATTCTTACTAGCTTAACGCAGTAAAGAAAGTTTACACCATTAAGAACACTGCTTCAGCCAGAGATCCTTTGAACCTCTGGCCTTTGAAACTAGTGAAAGATTTTCTGGATGTTGAACCTTCTGTATTAACGTCAAAACAGCTGTGTTACCTGTACTTGTAGTGGATGGCCTTTAATGCATCTATAACAATGGCTACCTCTGTTAGTCAGTCCCAGGCTTGCACCTGTCTGGGTGCTGGTAGATGTTTTCTAATAAAATTTATGGTGTTGGGTTGAAACTAAAGCTGCTTATTATTGATCTGTTGATTTCTGCTTTAATTTAAATCCACTTCAAGTCTTGAATTAATTCTACCATTACTACCAACAACTCTTCATTTGGTTAATTAAAATTCTTTCCACTGCAATTCTCTCCACGTTTTACTCTAAATTCTTTTCCTGAAGCATGCTTTCAATTGCTTTGATGTTTAAGGATCAATCATCGTGTAAGTAGCAATCGCTTACTTGAAGCTATGAAACAAAACAGTCAGTTTGTCAGCCATTTATTCTGTGTTATTAACAAATAATCATAATTTCGAGATTTCTTCAGTGCCCACAAAAGCTAAGTCAAGGTTCTCGAGGATGGAAGGATCTTTGATGAAACTATGAATTAAGTTTTCTAATGGGTTGTATAGCTGAGTAATGAATTTCAGATTTTCACATGCCAGCCCTGGAACTTGTCAGAAGCTGAAACTCATTTAGCCTGGTATCAAGTGGCAGTGGCGGCGCGTGGGGGGTGCAAGGGGGTGCGGTCGCACCGGGCGGCCACTTGAGAGGGGCGGCACTTTGACTACCTGGAATATTTTTTTCGGTGCTTCCTGTGGTCACCGTAGTGTTTCATTTGGAGTTATTACATAATTCGTTGCTAGAAATTTCAATGAAACTTAAATATCATAATTCAGGAATTGTAAATCTTCACTGTGCATGCGAGTTTCAATGTATTTCTTAGTTTTAAATTGATTTAGATCACTTTAAGCCTAGTTTCTAGCAGCGGCGTAGCTACGATTACGATACTTTGAGCCCGGGGACGAACTATGAATTTGGCGCCCCCACCCCGTTTTACAATTTCACATTTTCCAAATAATAGAATGAAAATTTTAATTTTAATTAAATAAAATATGAAAAATACAGATAGTACATTTATCTATCTTAACTCTCACTTTGGCGCCCCTTCCATTGACGCCGGGGACAAATGTACCCTCTGGACCCCTAGCTACGCCTCTGGTTTCTAGAAATAATGATTGCGCTTGATTATATTGATAATGCGGTATTACTTTTGATGAACACCTCTCCTTCTCTAGCCGCATCTTCAACCTCCCGCACTCCTGTTTCATGCATATTCGTGACCTCCGACGCATCCGGCCCATGCTCGACCTTAAAACCGCCTGCACCATTGCTACCTCTATTGTTCATTCAAAGCTTGATTACTGCAGTTCCCTCTTCCTCGACCTTGAATCCGTGCACCCAAATCAAGCGTCTACAACTTATCCAAATCTCGCCAGAGCTGTCACTAGAACGCCCAAACATCATCATATCACTCCTATCCTCAAATCATTCCATTGATTAAAAATCCCAGAGAGAATCCACTTCATTATATTACACTAACCTACAACTTTCTACAATATTCGCGACCCAAGTAGGCTACCTCAGTGATCTCTTCACCATTCAGACAACGTGCTACACCCAATCATCCTCCTATCTCAGTCTTTCTTGACGACCAGTCACTACTCATCCCAAGTTCTCCAACCGAGCCATATTCAACACAGCACCACACCTGTGGATTGATCTCCCTCTGAATTCCGCAGCTTCTCAGTTCCTCCATCATCATTACAACAAGTCCTACATTTTCCTCCTCATGGTCGTCTATCACCGTCTGGCTTTCCACTGAAAACTGAAATCTCACCTTTTCAAGTACAACCCTGACTCATCTGATCCTCCGCCTTCAAATAATTATTCTTCTCGCAATAAACGACACCCGCCTTGACAGCTGCTGTGCCTCTTCTCTTGATATGGCCTCGTGGAAACTGGACTCGGGTCTCTTTTGAACTACTTTCTGGGGATCCACTCTAATTGAATTTGGCCTTCTGGAAACCGGACTCGGACTTCTTTTTGACTACTCTCTGAAAACCCCTCTGATTTGATTTGCTTATGCTAAAAGTACTTTAAGTGCGCAGTACACAGTGATACTAGTAGCGGATCTGCTTCATATGCTACTATATATGCTCTATACTAGGCTAAGGCTACTACTAACTACTATCATAATTACACAACACAGACAAAATGTCCCTAGACTACTAGACAGGCCTGTCGCCTTACAGAGGGGGCGGCACACTGATGGTTCGCACCACCTTTGAAAAATCCACGCGCCGCCACTGTCAAGTGGGGCTTGGGTTTAGAGCTGGCAGTTGTATGCCACCAGGGCTTTGAGTACTTCCACAATAGAATTTATATACCTTGAGGCTTGAGTTGAAATATCTTGGGTTGATTGGGCTATTGGGAGCCGGTGTCACGAAATAGAGTATCCCCCATACATGCGTATCCCCCTTAGCGAAATGGAGTATTCGGTTTAGTTTGCATTTTTGGCGGTTTCTAAGTGTATTCAGTCGTACTGTTTGGATTTATTGCACACGTAAATTTTTTGAATTGCGTATCTTTAGTTTGTACGTCGACCTGAAATCAATTTACTTTGTTTTTGGTGATTTTGACTGGAATTTCGTCGAGGCTATCGTGATGCGTATGACGAGGGGGGATAGAATGGTTCATCCCACCGGATACTCTAAACCGGTTTATTCCATCCGGGGGGATACGCTTTAGGGGGGATAGAATATCTCAGGACACCGGCCTAATGAACGCAGTACATAATAGAAAACGCTGGGCAATGTTGATCCATTCCTGCAGCCTATCATTGCAAAGCCACGACGACGGCAATATGACATGACATGACATGACCTTGAGTCGAGCCCTAGCAGCAATAGGTGAAAGGGTGAGGCATTAGCAGCGTGGCTCCCTTTGTGAGTCCCTAGCCATATGTGCCTCACCCACTGAAATGTAATTGCTTGAAACTGAAACTGGTTTTTAACTGGGCTTCCAACATATCACTAAACGCAGCGTCTTTCTCTGGCACTAGTCAGGCATACATGTGGTCTTTATTGTTGAATATTGCAGTGTACACATAGTAATTAATTAATTTGTAACTTTTGTCATGCCATTGCCTAATGCACAAGGCATCAACCGATGACACACCAAAACAAAAAACCTTATCAGGTCAATATACAGAAGATCAGTCCATTAAGACTGAGAGGCAGCTTTTGGACGATAAGCAATTTCAAAAAGTTGAGTCATAAATTGAGAATGAAATGGCTTATGTGACTGAACAGTTTGCACAGATACAGAGACAGACAGACAGACAGACAGACAGACAGACAGACAGACAGACAGAGACATAGAGACAGAGATAGTTCCAAAATCTAGGTCCACAACTGAAAAAGCTTGTTTACCAAAAACAATGCTAGCTTTTGGTATGACTAGAGAAAGACAATGAGCTGACCTATTTGTTTAATGATTAGTCTGAGGAATAAGGAAAACTTTAAGTATTGTGGTTGGCAGAGCAGGGTGAGAATTGTCGGGGGGTTGGGGAGTTTAACCCCCCAGTCTTTCTTAGGACCCCACAGTAAAGTCTTCATTGCACACCCCAACTCCACATAAATCAAAGTCTAACCCCCCCCCCAGTCTTTTTCCTACAATTCTCATACTGTGACAGAGTTCACTGTTTTATAAACTATGATTCCCAAATTGATACAAATCCTTTGCTGAACAGGAACCATTGCCAATGCAATGATTTAAACACAGGAGTTATATGTTCATACTTTGACTTATTAATTATAGCTCTAGCCAAGTAGTTCTGAACTCCTTGAAGTTTCAGTATATTTGACTGTGATACCAAAAGGAAAAAAATTTCAGTAAACTCAGGTGACTGGAGAGCATTGTGTTTGCCAGAGATATCCTTGAAGACATGGGAACATAATGCCTAATTTTGCATATTTCCTGACTGTACTTATATAGTGACTTGAAAGTACTAATAACCAGTGTTGGGTAAACTCACACAAGAAATGAGTTAAATCAAAAATCAACTCATGCACCTCAAAATGAGTTTAAACTCAAACTCAACTCATCCTAAGTGAAATGAGTTAACTCAAACTCAGCTGTTAAATGAGTTAACTCATAAACTCACAAGTTTCATACTAGCACGTTCTAATCGAGCAACAATTTTTCCATCACGCCTACTTGTAACAGAAAAATATTTTCCATCAAGAATACACGGTACTTCAGCCATGTTGTTCTTAACTGTTCACAATATACAAAATATGCAGTGCTTAAACACTGTCCGCCAGCAGTGTTTACGACCCTCCCTGCCGTCACCACTCACCAGTATGGAAAGCTGACGATATAAAAAAGGCTTGTTTCAACATAATATGTGCCGAGTGCCGAAGAGTGAGTTGAGTTTAAAATAATTGACAGTTACAACTCAAACTCACAGAAAATATGAGTTAACTCAAACTCATAACTCACACTCTTTAAGGTGAGTTAACTCAAACTCATAAATCACAGCAAGTGAGTTAACTCGTGAGTTTAAACTCATCTGAGTTAACTCATACCCAACACTGCTAATAACATAGTCAGTGAGAGACATAGTAGAATCGAAAACGACGTTCACGTTATGAGCCGCAACACCTAACTCAAGAAGTGAGTTACCCAGTTTCTAAGATTTAAGCCATTCGACCGTTGAAGTTGCCAGGGAAAGCACTGTTGCAGAAGTTCAGTGTTCAGTGGGTGCCGACATCAAAGACTGCACCTCCTCAAAGGCAGTGGACAATAGCTGCACAGACAGGTGACAAGACAAACTATAAAATGGAAACTCGAGATTTTGGTATCTTCATCATAAAATGATATCCCTGTGAGTGTTTTTTTGGTGTGTTGTATAATGTATACAAAAGAGGACCAAGCACAGAACCTTGTGGAACTGCACATGTGTGAACAAAGCATTGGACACCACTTATACGCCATTTACTTACTTACTTACTTATTTAAAGCAAAGTACATGTAAGTAGCAAACAAATTTAGTTCAGAAGCAGAAACCTCCAAACAGTGTTTGAGATGATGAAGAAAAAAGGGTGATAGTATTAGAAGCAGCAGACAAGGAGCCTATCCTTATCCACAGAGCACCACATGATGTAATTACGAGCAGAAGGACATGTGGATTCTGTTGAATTTGAGAGGTACAGGCAGAAAGGGGAAATTGCTGAGTTGGAAGATATGTGAGTTTGCATGTAATTCAAAAGTACCCTTCAAGAATTTTATATGCTAAATTCAAAGTCAGAGAGAGACATAGTAGAATCGAAAACGACGTTCACGTTATGAGTGGCAACAGCTAACTCAACAAGTGAGTTAATACCCAGTTTCTAAGATTTAAGCCGTTCAACCTTTGAAGTTGCCAGGGAAAGCACTGTGGCAGAAATTCAGTTTTCAATGGGTTAAGGAGGAGTTTATTGGCCCCTCCCTGTAATTAGACAAGTCGCCAGGTTGGACAGGAGATTTTTTGGCAGCAGATGAACTATGGCATGAGCACAAGCAGATCGGAAGGATCCCTCGTGCAATGAGAAATTGATAGTTGATGTAATGGTTTGAACTAGGACATCAAAGCGCTCTTTCAGAAGAGCTGTGGAAATGGTGTTAAGAAGTCAGTTTTTGTTAGATGTTGAAAAGACAAGTTTTCGGACCTCTGCGAGAATTGTTGGGTGAATGTAGTCCAAGGCAGGAGGTGCAAAATTAGGGTGAAGGCATTAAATTTTGTCTGATGCACTGAAACTGACCAATTTCAACCTTATACCAGATATTTTATTGGAAAAGGACAAAGAATTTACTGTGTTAGCTAGTCAAACACACCCTAGAGGCAACTTTTAACTCCTTCCAATGTGATAACTTTATTCAAGGCCAGCCATAAAGTGTGGACTGTATTTGCCGTCTGTCTGGCCTATGCTAATCTTGATTGTTGGTGTCTGGATGGACCTTGGACTCTGCACAGTTTGAAAAGATAGAAATTGTTTGGCTATGCTAATTGTTTGAGTCATCCTCTTGTGGTGTAATGAGTTAACTGAAAAATTGTCCTGAGAAAACTGCCAGTGGGCTGACAACAGCAGCGGCGTTGCTAGGATATTTTGCGCCCGGGGACGAAATATGAAAATGGGGCCCCCTGTTTTATTTATTTCACATTTTCCAAATGCATCGAATGGCAATTTAAATTCTAATGAAATAAAATATGATAAATACCGATAGTATATGGTGCCTCTTAGTGCTCAATAGGGTGCCAAAATCAAACCTGATAACTGGTTTGTAACTAATGAGGATATAAGGCACCAACATTAAATCTTATAAACTCATTTGAGATAAATTTGTTAAAATTGCATTAAAATTAAGAGAGTAACATTATTAATTTCAACCCTCATTTTGCCCCCCCCCTTTTGGCGCCCAGGTACACATGTACCCCACTGCAGCTCCCTAGCTACGCCTCTTGACAACAGCCTTACACTCGAAAACAGCATGGCCCAAACATGTAGAGACTTATCCACACTCATTGAAATCAACGCAAGCATTGTTCAAGGCTCAAGCCTCGGACCAACCAATTTCATCACAACCATTTCCGGCCTTAAACAAGTGCATCCTCTAAACCTTTTAAAATATGCTGACGATGCATATCTCATAGTACCTTCGTCAAATAGTGCAACAATACGGTCAATACCTACAGAAATGGACCACATAACCCAATGGGCTTCCAGGTGTAATCCGAAATTAAACATTAAGAAGTCGTCAGAAATGCTAATACGTAGGCCGAGGATATCGACGCAACTACAGCCGAGGTGCAGGGGCTCCCCAGAGTCGCTAGCATGACAATTCTAGGTGTTGTCTTCACGAAAGACCTTAACTTTAGAACCCACATAGACCACATATATGCCCGAGCTCGCCAATCGTCCTTTGCATTTCGAACCCTATCGGCCCATAGTCTGAGAGGGCCAAGTATGTATGACGTCAAAGCCACTGCGCTGTCCGGGTTGCTCTACGCCTCCCGGTATGGTGGGACTTCACAACCCAGAGTGAGCGTGAGAGGCTGAGAGCCATCCTTAGGTGCTTGATAAGGAGTGGTTATCTCCCCGATGACTCTCCGTCCATCCAGCAGCTGTGTAGCTTGGCGACAACCGCCTTTTCTCGGCAGTTCTGGTTAATGAAGAGCATGTCCTCCACAGTCTGCTTCCGCCTGTAAAGGTTACCGGATATGCTCTCAGACCCCGAGCTCATGACCGAGCCATTCCTTCGGCTGACAGTCTCATGAGAAAAACATTCTTAACTAGAATGCTGTACTCTTAACTTTATGAATATCTCTCTGCTTATCACTATTTGTATAGGATTAGCCACTGCTAGTTTTGCAGGGCTGTGTATGTGCAAATGTTTTTATACGTTTATGTACACCAAAATGCGATTCGCAATTGGTTTAATCAAGAATATTGTATTCTATTCTATTCTATTTGTCTAGTACAGTCAACGTAGTGTGTAGTCACTGTCTGAACTACTATGAACAGCCACACTCTTTCGTTTGTAGTTCAATCTTGTATTAAAATTTCTGACAGCATGTGATTGTTGTTTTGTGTTGAACAACGGGATTAAGGTTTCATTTTAGCTGTCATAATTTTGTATATTTATAATAGTATTTGTATCTATACTGCAGTGGAGACCTAACTTGGATTGGGAAAAAATTATCTTTAGTCACTGTGCCTAAACTAGTCAGTGAAGACCTTAGACATGACCATAAAATCTGTCAATGATCAACAATCCTGAATTGCTAATTAATGGCTTCTGTTCATCTGTGCCTAAACTAGTCAGTGAAGAGCTACAGACATGACCATAAAATCTGTCAATGATCAACAATCCTGAATTGCTAATTAATGACTTCCGTTCATCTGTGCCTAAAAGCCACTTGTGTACAGATAAAGGTTTTGCTGTGTTTGTAGTGCATCTAATGCTTGTGCTTTGGAGATTTTCACTCTTGGACCACAGCTTTGAAGACTTAAGTTAAACCTTAATAGCCAGGCCAAGTGAATTGATAACATCAACTTCTGATATTATTTTGGCTTTTGTCTTAGATAGCCTGTCTTATCTCTCAAGCACCTTTCACGTAGACATTTGAACATAGTTTTACTATATTTGAGTGGTAAAGCCTTAAGATTCCCAAATTAACATCGGCAACAATGGCGGCAACAATGTTTTGTTGTCTTAAGCTCCCTTCATGACTGTACTAGTGTTCGTATAAGAAGTTTAGTTAGAGTTAGTTACAGAGTCACGGCTAACCCATTAATTAAACACTAGATGTTTGCCCGTCCTAAGACGGTTAACTTAACAATTTGAAAATGTATTTTCCAATGTGCGTGAAATTTATAATAATAATAATCTTTATTATTTCAAACTGACAGACGCAGTAAGATTACGTTGAAACATGAAAGTACAATCAAGATCTTAATTAAACACACGGTTTGGCAGCCATGCAAGGCGCCGCCTTAGGAGGGGGGTTTATGGGAATCGATCCGCGTACCTTATGCTCTCCTGGGGCCGTATTCATGAGACAAGATTAAGCTAGTCTAAGCGTAGGGCCTACGCCGGGATTAACTATTCCCCGAATAGCACTTAGTCGTGGTTCGTATTCATGAGACCGGAGTATCTAAGGGATTACTTATTCCGGGCGTAAATGCTGGGTTTTCCCCGCGCGAAAGTACACTCGTCATAATTTGAGTGGTTATGGATTATTTTAGCATGCTTACAAGGTATTTATATGCCGTCCGTCCCGACAGCTGAAGTAAACACAGATTAAACGACGGCCGTTAATCAAAACGAATCATATTTAACATAGGCCTAAACGTAAAATCAAAACAGGCGTGGGTTAGAGTAAGTCTGGATGATTTTATGGTTAAATAATAACAACTAAATTATAACACAAGATAAATTAATGAGGGTAAATTGATATTCTCTGCATTATTATGAAAGATTGCATTACAGCTAGGTTACTATAAAATACTGTGTATAATGTTTGTAATGTCTATGCTAATCAATTGCTTAAGAATGAGAAATCAACATTTTCACCATTACTTCTCTTTGTCTCTCTTTGTGCTATCGGCTCTAGGAGCCCTAGCGATCGTCATGCTACACAGTCTCCGTTGCCGTCTTGCTACTTCTCCCAGTAGCCCTTGAGTCGCGCTTTGGCCTGGGAGTCCCTCCTCAGCGCTCCGGCCTGGGAGTCCCTCCATCCGCGACCATCGGCGTGGTTTGGTGTGTCGCATGACGATTTTCTTGGCATGATTAACAGGGGTGGTTTGCCATTGCCTTCCCCTGGTTTTGCCTGCCGTGCCCGTTCGTTCCCCTTCCTAGGAAGGGTACCAACGGTCCGCACCACGAGAAGGTGGGCACGGAGGACTTTGGTTCACCAGCCCAGGTCGGATCCGAGTCTACGCTCATCAGAGTCGTCGGTCAGGTCGCCTCCCTGCTTTACTCTGTTACAGAGTGACTGGTGAACCTTTGCGGACCAAATCCATTACTTACGGGATCCAATTAATTATTGGATATAAAAAACGCAATAGATTTAATAATAATGCCTTCAGAACAAACCTAAGCTTATACAAAATTCTCAAATGCACTAGTCAACTCATGAGTTAAAAACTCTTTCCTTGACAATAATATTCCAGCACAGCTTTTTTGGTATCCGTTGCATTCTACAGTTAAATTACGTGAAAATAAACCCGCGTTACCCACAGCATGTATTCTTCCACTGTGCCCATAGTAAGCTTACTGTAAGGAACCCATGCGCGGCACTTCGAATGCATCATCGTCAGACATCTCATCAAATTTTAGCAGTTTGTGACAGCTAGAACGAAAAGCAGTATAAAGTTCGTTGTCGGTGAACAATACGAGCTAATTACGGCACCTCTGAAAGACTTTGACATCTAAAACCTCATCGAATGCGGCGAATTTCGACGACCGCCATCTTTGTTTATAGCCGCTACGCTGGGAATAGCGGACTTACTCCTAGGGTCGATTCGGAGTAGCGTTACACCCAGAGTAAGGCGGTACGCTTGTCTCATGAATACCGATTTAACCCACTACTCCGGCGTAGGCCAGAGTTAAGCTGGGAGTAAGAGTTACACCCATCTCATGAATATGGCCTGCCATGAGTGTTACCATTACTCTGTCCCTTCATTTTACAGGCGGTAATATTTTTTATCGGTAAGTAAATTAGTTTAATCGCGTTATAATCAGCGCTCTATCTAATCGAGTCGCGAATGGCCGTTGTAAATTAGTTTAATCCCGTTGATATATCGGTGCTATATGAAATCACAGTATAAATAATTACACTGATGAAATCAAGTCGCGAAAGGCCGTTGTAAATTGTTTAATCGCGTTTATTTATACGTGGCGCCAGCTGGCGAAAGGCATGGAAAATCTTTGCCCACATGGCATAAAACAATTTTTAAATGTATTTTTGTTCGTTCGTTCAAGTTCGTTCTTTAGCTTCCTAAGGAAATTATTTAAATTTAATCCCTTTAGAATCCGTTAGTTTAAAAGAGCAGTCCTTTACGGTATATTGAAATTTACATTGAAGTAAGTTTGAATCGAACGTCCGTTAAGAATGAGGCAATATGTAAACAGTGTCGTCATTGGTCATTAATATTAATTAGCACTTGAAGCGGTCAATGGGAGGAGCGTTACATTTATTTCATTACACACTTGGCCGCACTTCTGTTCGTTTAAATTATTAATTTGGCTGGTCTTAGATGCTGGTCATATACACACAACTATAAATGATTATTATCATCATCTAAGGACTAATTAGCACCTAATCTTCACACACCTATTATGAGTTAGAGGGCTGACATAGGTAAGGGTATTTTGAGTGGGACTGGGACATCGCTACAAATCATAGCAATAATAATGAAAAGAATAATAATAGTAGTAATAATAATAATAATTGTGATAATGCTACTAATAATAATTGTAATAATTGAAGGGCTTACCTCAATAAACAGGTATGTCGACATACCTGACACTAAGTATTGTCGTGTTTTTCTTGTAATCTTTGTATTAAAACCGGTGCAACAATCAGGTTATTTGACATACCCGGTTATTGTCACTTACTTACTCGAAAATTGGGTTATATCCGTGCTATCAAGAATATTTTATTATAAGGTTTATCGACATACAGGTATATCGACATACCTGGTTATTGAGGTAAACCCTTCTATTATAGTAATATTTTTGGGAATGTACTGGGGAAAGCAACTGCCCATTTTTCTGTCTCCAGACAATTTTTTATCACCTAAGGGATCATGTCCACCTCGGGTCCAAAAATATAATAATAATATATTGGAACCTCATTATATCATCAGTGCCATAATGAAGTTATTATATTACGAAAATAATAACAAGCGAGTTGTATGTGGTTGTAGACAGTTCCGATATTGTCGATCATAAGCTGAAGCTGATTCTTGGTCTGATATGGACGCTGATTCTGCATTATTCCATCTCGATGCCAGTTTGGGATGATGAGGAAGGTGCGCCACAAAAACAGGAACAGACGCCAAAGCAACGAGTTCTTGACTGGATCCAAGGAAAGCTTCCTGACAGACTAGTCAGAAACTTTACCACGGTCTGGAATGATGGTAAAGCCGTCGGAGCTCTGGTGGATGAGGTCACTACAGGTGAAGACAGATGTTCTACTTCATTTAGCACCTAAAGCTTCTTTGTTGTCTTTCCACAGAATAAACTAATATTCATAAGTGTGTTTTTGTGTCATTGAAGACTCGTCCCATTTCAACCGACTATGCCTTAGAAATGAAATCATCAGTTGGCATGATAAAGTCTACTAGTAAACATATGATAACGGTATGGAGTTATTGCATATTGAATTATTTGGCGATCATGTACACTCGGGGTGTCTAACCCTAGTCCTGAATTTTAAAATCCAGCTTCTACTCGCAGGTATAGCTTTTTTTAGACGCACAAATACATAGGCTACAGTGACCCTAACCGACCCTCACGACGCTTACCCTGACCCTAAGTGACCATCAAGATGCAAAGACACCCACCCAGATAGTACATAGGCACTCCAATTGTACATGTTCGCCAATTATTTTAATAGTAATCTAAGGTATTAATGATTTTTTGTTAGATGTCTGTATTTGATTAGACACAGTAGAAAGTAATATGTTATTATTAACTATATCTTGTATTGTGGCTTTGGTCCAGCAGTATGGGCAGGGTGATACCAGACAATTGAGTCACTGCCAGTCTGCAAATTCTTGCATCAGTTTGGATGAAGTGTTTGAAGTAAAGTGCTGAAGTTCATTCATCCATTCATTCAAAGATTTATACAGCGAGCGCCTCCAAGTAGTTCAAGGGAACTACTCGGAGGTGCTCCAGTGTTATAATATGGTGTTAAATAGTTTGATTAAATTGGTAGTGTTTAGTATGGTCTCAGAAAAAGTATTACAAATAATTTATGGTCAGGGGTTAAGTACTCCCATTAGTGGTATTGTTTGCAGACTATTTGTAAAATATTATGAACTGGCTAATCTAAAGCAGTGTAGTGTGAAGACTCGAGGCTTGCAGTTGAATCACAGGTAAATATGAAGTGGTATCTCTATAGTTGTGACCTACTAACAGTGACTTTGTCAGCCTTGGACCGGCTTGTGGACTAAGAAGGCCATGCAGTTAGTTTCTGTTTATGGCAGGGTTAATCAAGGCACACTGTCTTGTTGGTATGTGTTGAAGAGAAAATGTACTGTATTGCATGCATGTACGGTAAGTTAATCTTGTGTACATTTGATGGATACACTCTTCCTAAATAAGGAAATTTGCAGTTTGCACAACCACAACAGGCTTAATAATTAGTAGTTTTTCATCTTCGTTTAATGGACACCACTTATTGCCCTGTGCATTTGTTGTATATGCTGTGCTGTTATTTAGAAAAAGCTTAATTGTTCCAATTTTTCTTGAACTGTCAAGTCTTCATTGTTCCTACTGTTTTTCCATTGACTCTGGCTGACTGATATTTCACTGTCCACTTTCACCAGTCCACTTTCGTGGATATGACACAGTGTGACTCGCTTTTGCAAGTTGTTCATCTTTCCTTAGGGTAGCAAAAATATCATACCTTAGATTGTGTACAATGTTTGTTACTATGTTTGCTGTTTGCTTTGGCGGTGCATGTGTTTGTTATTGAGGCTTGTTTGTTGTGGTAAAGTGTTTTGTTGTTTTAGGTGAATTTTGCTAAAACAACTAGTCATTTGTTGAACTCTGTAGTTTATGAAGATGATTTGCTTTTGTTTATTAGGACTTTGTCCTGACTGGGAGTCGTGGAATCCAGAAAATAATGTTGCAAATGCAACAGAGGCCATGAACCCAGATGAACAATGGCTTGATGTGCCACAGGTATAGATGCCATGACCTCTTATTCTACCTGTTGAGTTCATATATTTATTGTTATGTCAAAAATAATATCATATTTTATTTATTTATTTCTTACCAAGATGATTATAAACACTGTCAAATCAACCAAAACTTGATTGTATTTGGGAGGAAAAAGATCCTGAGTAATTAGATAACTAAACAATTATTTATTCACTAGAGGATTTGCCCATCATATATAAGTGAGTAAGTAAATGTATTCTTTATTAAGAAGCACTAGCAAACGCACAGCGCCGTACAAGAAAGATAATACAGCATATTATTTCATACTAGCTGTAACCCGTAAAAAATCACAGTATGTAAATTTGGTTCAACTCCTGTTGCACTGGTTATTACTGGTCATGATTCTGTCTTGGAGAATTTTGTTCTGTGAAATAATTAATTTGGTTTTACTTTGCTTCACACCTGTTGTTATTGATTTCTCATTATCTTTTAGTATTTGTTCAACCTTTGTTACTGATTTTCAGATTGTTTTTCTGTTTAATTTTAATTTTTAGTTTAATTGTACACCTTTCACTGGTTAGTCCCCGGCGCCGCCGCCATCCGCCATCCGCCGCCGCCGCCGTTGAGCCCTCAAGTTGAAACCAGTCGCTAAGCTATCGACTGCTAGCAACTTCGTTCACTTAATATTTTGTTTGTTGTTTTAATCGCGGTTTCCATGTTTTGGGTTGACGAAGACACCAGCAGCAGGACATAGGCAATACTTACAATACCATACAATACAATATTCGTTTGCTGAGAAAAACAAGTTGACATGATGCAACTTGGTACATTATAAGAGAAAGAGTTTGCTCTATTAGTAAGACTTCAGGTCATACTAAAAGCGAACCAAGGTATATTCCAGTAATATTTAAAGAAGAAGTATGTAATAACGTTTTCTGACAGAACAGAAAATTTATATCAACTTATTAGGAACTTGTAGACAAACATTAACAAGAATATAAAATAATACCATAATACATTAACTTTACAGTGTAGAGACTCAATTACAGTCGACAGCTGATACACTGCAACAGTTGAGTCAGTACTGTCAATTGAACAGCAAAATCCATTTCATTAAGGGGGAACTTCCCTCCCCCCGGCACAAATTGGAAGCAGTCTGATTCCTTCCCCCCAATACGTAGTAGGCCCTGCAGGGATTTAGTTGTTGTCTTTTTTGGTAAAGTGACTTTATGCAAATCTGTTATGAAGATGGTGTTGATAATTACGAAGGGGAGTGAATAAGCAGGGTGAGAATTGTCGGGGGGTTTGGTGGTTCAACCCTCTAGTCTTTCTTATAAGGATCCCCACAGTTAAGTCTTCATTGCACGCCCCAGAGGGGTCGTTTCCAACCACTCGGTTGTATGAATTAGCATTATTTGATTTTGAATCTCTGACAAAGTGAAGAAATTTCCATGATGTATCATGTATGCATTTTTGAATTTTCTCAACAAAGGAATTGATTTTGATTCGAGTTTGACTTGCAAAACTGCTGGCGTTGAAATCTGTTGCTTTCAAATTTCGCTGACCTGAGTTTGCAAAATACAAATAAAATATTCAACTCCACATGGATCAAAGTCTAACCCCCCCCCCGTCTTTTTTCTACAATTCTCAGACGGAATAAGTGCCAGAGTTCATGATTTTCGTTCTCTGCTACTGCCTGAAAGATCGGGTACTGCCATAAATCCTCTCGCTTCATTCTATTTGTCAAGCGCTCAGTTTCACGAATTCACATTAACATTAATTTCACAGTCATCGGTCTGTCCCCTGTCAGCATGCCTACTTGGAGTGGAGCCCATATTCCCATATGGGACCCATATAGAGCCCGTATGGGTTCCATCTAATGCCATCGGAAATGATGGCACAGTCGTTACTGTATACGGTAAAATGCATCATATTGTTAGGTAATCAGATATGTCTGATAGACATACCTGATTACCTGAGAAGTCGATAGCAAGTCCCTAAGTCAGTCGATAAGTCTAAGCGACTTAGTCATTCGATAAGTATGCGACTTAGTCGACTGAGTTGCTAAGTCAGTCGCTAACTCAACAAGTCAGTCGCTAACTCCTTAGCGACTGACTCCAGGTACTATCACTCAGGGCTGTAGTGGTAAAATTTGAGGTGAGTACACGCTACCGGTGAGAAGCGGCGTCACTAGGGCTGGTGTCACCCTCATAAAATATGATGACCTTTTTTTAGGAATTCGTCTCAGAAAATTTTTTGACCTTTTAGGAATTCTCTGAAAATTCCTGACCTTTTTTTAGGAATTTGTCTCTGAAAAACAGTTGATGACCTTTTTTTTAGGAATTCGCCCTCAAAACCCTTCATTACCTTTTTTTGTGTGGAAATTTCATCAGTCAATGGCTATACGGTCTCTAGAGAGGTAAGTATGCGCTGTATACCCGCGTATACCCTCGCTACAGCCATGAGTATACGCTGTCTAGAGGTGAGTATACGCTGTATACCTGCGTATACCCTCAACTACAGCCCTGGTATGATTAATTTTGTACTTTTTTGTATATATTTCCCTGGTCTTATTAATTTTGTAGTATTTGCTTATATGTTATCACTTCTTGGTACACATTGTGCTACAAATTTAGTTCTAGTTATATGCTTGATCTTCTTAGGCTTGCGGCTTGCTTATTTGGTCAAAACACAACTGGTTTGTTAGTTTTTCCCCTGCTTCTAGATTCAGGGCCGTTTTATCCAATAGGCACAGTAGGCACTGTGCCTAGGGCCTACGAAACTTTCAGGGGCCTACGAAAGTCTGAAAATCTTAAAATGAGATATTGAATGAATGACCGGGGAAATGGAAAAGGGAAAATTGCAAAAAAGCAACTTCAAATTTAATCACTTTTGTAATTAAACAGTTTAAATTAAGCTGTTCTAGCCTATATTATATGAACTTTGCGGCTCTTTGCATTAGCAATATCACATATAACTTGCTCATATGTCATATCTCGCATTTAGTCATTTTCAATTGAAAGCAGTGCATTTTACTTAAATGCAGAGTTCACAGTTTAGTTTGGGTCGTAATCGTAAAATCCAAACTTCTGAGGCGCCACACGAAGGCCGAGCGCAGGGCACGAGCTCTACGTCAAAGCAGAGGGGGTTTTCCAGAGAGTAGTCTAAAAGAGGTATGAGTCCGGTTTCCAGGGGCCAGATCAAGAGAGGAGGCAGAGCAGCTGTTAAGACGGGTGTCGTTTACGGCGAGAAGAATTGAAAGGCGAAGGATCAGATGAGTCAGGTATAGTAGTGTTTGAAAAGGTGAGACTTCAATATTATTTTGAGTGGACAGCCTTGTGGTGATAGATAGTGGAACGTGAGAAGGAGGATGGAGGATGGGTAGCAATGATGATGGAGGAACTGAGAATCTGCATGCGGAATTCAGAGGAGATCGTTCCAGAGACGTGGTGCTGTGTTGCATATGGCTCGGTAGGAGAACTTGAGAAGAGTAGTGACTGGGGGGTTGGGAAAGACTGAGATAGGAGGATGTTAGGGTGGAGCGGGTTGCCTGGATGGTGAAGAGATCACGGAGGCACTTGGGCTGGGAATATTGTAGGGAACTGTAGGTTGGTGATAGGACTTTGAAGTGGATTCGCTCTGGGATTTTTAACAAATGGAGTGATTTTAGGATGGAAGTGATATGATGATGTTTGGGCGTTCTAGTGACAGCTCTGGCTAGTGAGTTTTTGATAAGTTGGAGAAGCATGATATTTGAGTGGATTCAAGGCTAAGGAAGACTGAATTGCAGTAATCAAGCTTTGAATGAATAATGGAGGTAGCAATGGTGGAGGCAGTTTTAAAGTCGAGCATAGGCCGGTTGCATCGGAGGTCACCAATGTGCACGAGGCAGGAGAGCGAGAGGTTGGAGATATGGTTAGAGAAGGAAAGGCATGGATCAAAAGCAATATCAAGATTGCGGACGGGGGAGTCTGAGGTGAATATAAGAGACGATGAGTTAATCCATAGGTGTATGGAAGGGCCTACGAATGCACGAGTGCCTAGGGCCTACGACGACCTTAAAACGGCCCTGTCTAGATTGATTGGTGATTACATGATTTAATACTTTTCTCCAAATGGCCTTATAGTATTTAAATTCCCTTACTTTCCTTCTTTAAACTTTACAATTATTAGCGTCTTTCTGTCTCAGTCTTCAGTGTGGGTTTTCAACTTGGATTCCTGGCCAGATTATCTTCCCAATGGTGGCTGTCTGTTTACTTTTTATGTTGTGGAATAGACAGAGATCATGTTAATGTTGAATTTTTATATTGTTGTTCTGACATGTTATTCACATTCGCTGTGTTATTCATTTTCATATTCATTTTATTTTTATTATTTATTTTGATTTAGTTTCTGACACTCGTATGTTTAACAGTTATGGCATGATATTATTTATGTTAATTAAGTTGCTTGTAACTTTGTGGATGAATTCTGTTAACAGCTGGTTCAACCGGCTGAGATGTGCAACCCTAATGTGGATGAGCTGAGCATGATGACTTACCGTTCTCAATTCCCAAGTGCTAAGCTCAAGTCGGATACCCCCTTCCAGCCAAAGACAAACCCGGCAGGAGTCAGAGCCTTTGATCCAGGTATGTTATTCTGTGGCACAGGGCACATAATGTATTATAAGTGGCACGCTGGCAAAATAGCCACAAATGCATTCATCCACAAGGCACCTGATAAATGGCACACTAATTAAACAAAGCCACAAGTGCATTTACCCACAAGAGTAAATGCACTTGTAAATCCACCTCTATTGCAAACTAAACTCATGATGGGAATCTCCCCGGCATCTACTAACTCGCTCAAGACGTTTATGTTTCCACGGGGCTCATGCACTGAGGCGCCTCTGAATAGTTTATACTGCGAAAGGCGCCTTATAAATTACTAGATACCATAGGCGTAGACTCTTGGGGGGAGCTGGGGCACGTGCCCCCCCAATAATTGAGGAACCGGGGCAATGCCCCCAAAAATCGAGGAAAGAATTTCTTCAATTATTAAAATATGTTTCAATATAGACAAATTTCTTCAGAAACAGAAAAACAGAGACACAGAACTGAAATACTATCAGAAATTCATAATGAAAGCAAAGATTTATTTTTATCTTCAATAAGCTTATCTTCAATATGAAAAAAATTTACATGTAACAAAACGCCCCATTTCGTGCGCATTAACGTAACACAGGAAGCCTCTGCTGACTGTCCATGTCCAGACCAGATGTGAAAGAGGTTTTTTTGTTTTTTTGTTTTAAACAAAGACAAAAGAAAAAGAAACCCACAAAATTTGTTTTTTTTGTTTAAAAAATAAATTTCTTATTTTTGTAGAAGCTATTTTAATAACATTGATTTTTTGGACAAGTTTACGCCTGTGCTAGATACGATACGATACAGTACAAGGCACCTGATCGATGGCACACTAGTTAAACAAAGCCACAAGTGCATTTACCCACAAGGCATCTGATTTCCACTGGTATAGAGTTCAAATTCGCCGCCCGGCTGACTTGATGCTGAATTTGTACATGTATGTATGTATGCAATACATGCATACATACATGCATACATACATACATACATACATGCATGCATGCATGCATACATACATACATGCATACATACATACATGCATACATACACATATATGCATGCATGCGTCCATACACACATAGCCTACATCTCTATTTGCATACATAATTATGTGGGCTTAGGGCCATAGTTTGGTACTTCCAAGAAAGTAAGTTACTGTGTTAAAACAGGCCCTTCCTTCAAATTTTTCTCCCTTCAAATTTTTCTCATCACATTCAAACTCCCACGATTACAAGCTATTGACAATGAAATATGGCAGTAATCTCAACACACATAATTTGCTGCGCTTCTTTCGGTTGAAATTATCAGCCTAAATTGCTGTGAAGAGGTCTGATGCACCGGTCTCGATAACGTCATATTTGTTCACCAGCGACAGTGACAGCCAATAGCCTTGTGTGTCAACAAATAGGTCGACCAATCACAAACATTGATAAATAGTTCAACCAATCATCTACATCATGCTGTCCACTGTCACGGGATTTAGAATTTCAAGCAGAACCATCCAATCGAGCAGAAAGTGAAGTTGTGATAGTGTGTTTGCTTTTTGGGTCATTATCCCAAATGTGACAAATTGATGTCCCATGTGGTTTTTGTTTCATTTTTTCGATAATTTGTTAAGATTTTTTTGCTTATCTTTCAAAGAATGAACAGACTAACATTTCTCATAATTGTTGTAGCTGCTAGATTTTTAAATGTAAAAAATAATAATAATAAATTTCTACAAAATATCATTACCATCCTCTGTTATCGAGACCAGTGCATCAGACCTCTTCACAGCAATTTAGGCTGATAATTTCAACCGCAAGTGTGCAATGCATTAAATTCAGCTTTTACGTAAATTTATGCCATAATAATCTGTAACAAAGGTATATTATTTGGGTTAATTATTAGCTGGTGTGTCTAGTAATGAAACATTTAGACTCATTTTCATAATATTTATTTTCTTTTCGAGCCTATTGATACTTCTTCATAGAAATGAGCATCATTGCCATCTCAAGTTTTGGGAAGCCTATAACTTTAGAGACCGTGCTTACTTACTAAAATAAAACGAACAGGAATAAGATCTTGTCAATTATTAATGGAATCATGCAGATTTGTGTTTAAATTAATAATGTTTTTAATTTTAATTTAAGTTTGTGTGTTCTAAATTAGAAGAAAAGTAAATTTCTGTTTCATTACCATCTAATGTTGTATTTTCTGGTTTAGGTAGATTACAACATTGATAACTTATTTTATTTACCGCTTTTGTTGAACCGATTGAAATTACTTATCTGATAGAGTAATTCACATGAAAATGTTTGATGGCTGTTATAAATTTCATCATTATGTCATTACCATCCATGGTTGTTTTTCATCATTACCATCTGTTTACATCAGAATTCTGCGATTTTCTCATGACAGTCCCATCTTGTCACGGATGGTAATGACGCATTGCTAAGAGTGAATTCGTGCATTTTTAAGGGTCATTACCATCCCTGCATGAATTGTTTGATATAAAACTAAATTGCAAGTAATTAGAATTTACTAGCAACTGTTACAATGTTGTTCAACTTGTATCTAATGCATATAACGTACAGTTATAGTTAATGCTGCATAGATTTTTTCTGTAGCTGAAAATACTATAGCAGTTTCTTAATAATTTCGACACCAGACTAATATATTATGTGATGGAAAGGTCTGCTGTATTCCTACTTAGTGCTGGAATCATCTACTTTTAATAAATTGGCATTTTCTAAGCACCAGGGGTATATTTCAGGTCCCTGTGATTAAATATGATTAAACAAAAAGGCGGATGGTAATGACAGAAAAGGAGTTTTTTCTGTATAAAATCTGAAAAATAATTAACTTACAATTACAAATATAGTGGATTTCTTTCATATTAGTTAAATTAACTATGTACATGATTAAAGAAAACATAGCAAATTTTGGGGACATTTTTTTTCTTTTCCAGGACCAAATTTGTAACTTGGAATAATGACCCATTTGTACTTTGTGGCAATCTTGTCTGTCGGTTTTGATAAATTGCAAGTAGAGGCTGATTCGGCCATCTTGTCATCACTCCACACACCCTTGGGCATGAATTACTAAGTCGTGATTTCGTAGTCTTGGCGTAATCATAATCTCCAAACTTCTAAAGCGCCACTTGAAGGCCAAGCATATGAGGGTGGGTGGCCAGTCCTTTCCCTGCTGTATAAAATCAGGGTAAAATTTAAACGCCATAAATTATGCAGTTCTTAACTAGATTGGAAATCAACAGATACCTGATTTATGTGATCATGCATCCCCTACTGTGGCATTTGTATAGGTTAGCCTGTGGGCATTTGAAGTAGTGCTATCAATTGAAGTAGTTTGAGAAAAGATTAAAGGATTTCTGTGTATGAGTTTGACAATTTTAGAATAAAAATCCAGAACTTTTTGATCACACATAGAAATAGTGTAGTACAAATAATGGAGCTAGTTTGATGCTTGTTATATGGTTGTGTGTGCAATTGTGACCTTTGGAAGGATGGCAGTAACAAACACCATTGCATCTGTATTTGCAGTATAACTTCAGTATTTTCTGAATGACTACAAAAACTTGAACCATTTATGTAGCAATGCAAATATTGGGTGTGAAGTTCAAAGGCATAATGACAAACATAATTTGGAACATATGTAAAATGAGTTTTTAAAGTACGGTAGTGCTATAGAATTTCTTTCGGAATATAATCCTGAATACAATTAACGATGAACATTGAATCAGCCTATAGTAATAATAATAATGATATTCTTTATTATTTCAAACCGACAGACGCAGTAAGATTACTTTGAAACATGAAAGTACAATCAATATCTTAATTAAACATACGGTTTGGCAGCCATGCAAGGCGCCGCCCTAGAGGGGGGTTACGGGAGTCGATCCGCATACCTTATGCTCTCCTGGCCATGAGTGTTACCACTACTCTATCTTCCCCTCTGGAAACGTGATTTATTTGTAATTACAAATTTATATAATTATGTCACCTTAAGATTGACTTGACAGATTTGGAGAAGTGGTTTATAGTTGTGATGCAAAGGTTTACCCTTTCAGTGTCTACATTATGTTGGTATGACATATTTCTAGTATTTTTGCATTGTGTAATGGTTTGTAGGTGAGCCAGTTCATCTTTTGATAGCCAAGACTCCATTGTGTAGTCGGTGTCCAGCTGGTGACTTAGAGTTCCAAAAAATGTTCGATCAAGTGGTCTTCCAGAATGCAAAACAAAGTCGGGATGAAAACTTGAATCTGACTTTGAAAACTAACTTTGAAAATGATGACGGCACACAAGAGGAATTTAGCCCAGAGGCTTTAAAAATAAATGTTCGAAAAGCTGGGGAATATGATCTGCTCAGGCCAATAAGAGGAGCTCGTCCCTGTCAAATTGATAATGAAGACAAGTCAGAGTTAAGCATGGCATCTGACAAGAATCTACCTCCCAGTTCTGTTATCACTCTGAGGGATGAAAAGGATGAAGTAGTCGATGTAGCTAATTCACTGAATGAACAAGCCCTACTGGAAGGTGAAGTGCCTGAAACTAAAGACAAGGTGAAGCAACGAAAACTTGGATGCAAGAAGATCGTGTCATCAAAGAAGAAAAGGAAGGACCCGACTTGCCATCAAAAGATCGCTACAATGCTGAATGTGAAAACATCGGTCAACTGTTCCAAGGTGGATGGAAACGCAACTCATCCATCACAGGAAGAAGGTGAACAAACCACCTCATTGAAAACAGGACTTTGTGCCATTCCATCACTAAAAGATGGACAACCAACCACTGCATCTCAGTCAGTAGGTAACACTAAGACAGTGAATGAACAAGCCCTACTGGAAAGTGAAGTGCCTGAAACTAAAGAAGAGGTGAAGCAACGAAAACTTGGATGCAAGAAGATTGTGTCATCAAGGAAGAAAAAGAAGGACCCGACTTGCCGTCAAGTGAATGACTTTGGAATGAAGCTGAATGTCACAACAATATTTATCAGTGTGCTTGCACTTGCTGGTGAGTATCAGAGAATGCTTTGCTTCAGTTATGTGTGATGTTTGGCTTAAAATGAAGCTACTTTATCCTGTACAAGTTAGTAAAATATTGTGAGGAGTTTTGTATTTGCCCTAATCTGTTGAGAGGTCAAGTTTAAAAGTGAAGTACTCTAAGGCTCCAGTGTTACTATGGAAACTTATTGTAGGTGCTCATTTCCTTTACTTAGACCTTGTAGCTGACAATGGGTGAATCCGAAGGTCCTGGACATAAGACCACTGCATGTAAGGACTTGCCGTTTATTTCCCAGTTCAAGCTGGTGCTAATTTATACTGCTTGGTGACATAGGCACGTGTGCACAACCAATTTTTTTACATTAAATCCGTCTGGCAGGTGGGAGAACCCACAACCTTTCGATTACAGACCCAGCCTGCTAACTTGAAGTGACTGCAAATTGTTTTGCTTATAAAATTGAAGTGGCAGACCTTTTTAAGGGTGTGTACGAAAAGTGCCGATATGTCATTTTAAAAACTATCCTTGCATGTCCCTCAGAATTTTGCACAGTATTTAATTATTTTCTCATATCGGTTTTAATTGATAAAGTGTGAGAAAATGAAATAAAAGACATCATATCAAAGATGCTTTTAGAAAATGTGTTAAAACAAAGTCCTTCATGAAAGCAAATGTGGATTCCTACATTGCTTGTGTATTTCGAAGTTTGAAATTTTGGGGACGCTCTGAATTTCGCGTGCCCAAAAAATTTGTACACGTGCCACTTTGGACACGCATGCCATTTTGGACATGCGTGCCATGGTTCACCAGCCTGGTCTTAGGCATGTGCTTCTACTATATACATGTATGTAAGGCTGCTACTTTCTACTATATGTATGTTCACTGTACAGCGCAGTGCGTTTGCAGGTGCTTAATTAAAGAAAAAGATTATTATTATTATTATTATAACAGCAGCAACATAAAAGTAATTATATTAGACCACCATGTTATACAAGTCAAGGGATGCATTGACAACTTAAAAAATGATGCATTCGTAGTTTAAATATGAAGGAGCCTATGTGTGTTTTCTATTAGATGCAGGTCACAAATTTCAATAATTGAATACAACACATTTGGTGTAATGCTTCCAGGATGCTGTGTGAGTTTGTAATCATAAAATTTTGTAATTTTAATTAGAAATTTACTACAGCGCAACTTCAAGAGCAAAGTAATCAGCGGCACTCTGAGATCTAGCGTATGTGATGTTAATGTCATTAAGAACTGGGGTTTCATTTATAGGCAACACAATGCATAGAAAACAATCAGAGTCACCAATGGTGGGCCCAGACACCCATGCAGAGCCCAACTTATGGAATTTAGTGCAGTTGTGTTTTATGCAGTCGACAGATTGCTTGAGAAAGATGGATCAGCGAACAGTGACTTACCTAGAGATGCTTTCTAAAGGTCTTACTGAATGGTAATTTGTAAGACAAAATTGTTTTGTTATTTTTTTTAGGTGGTGTGCATGCATTCAAAGGCCCAGAAAATCAAGTTGCAAAGAGAGCTGAGCAGACTGTCCTGCGATGTTTGTCAGATTTAGGGCATCATGTTAAATGGTTCATGAATCGAAAACAAGTCTTCTCTGGGTACCATTGGGCAACAGATGTTGAGAGCTTGTTTACAATTGCTGATGGGCCCAGTGGACATTATAACCTTAGCATCAACTATGCTGTTGAAAAGATGGCAGGTTGGTATACTTGTCAGCAGCCTGGCGAGTTGAAGGAAATTACAGCAAGACTCATCGTTTTAGGTAAGTGCATGTGAGAAAAACTACATTGACAACTTATTTATTTCATGACATGCAATCTTTGTTCACTTAAACCAGAGTTTGTTTGTTCTTTCCCTTTCTAGCACTGTTACAAGAATTTGTTGTAGATATTATGTGGTCTTTATATGGATTTGGCTGAAGAGCATTGAGCAGTAATGGATATTTGATTCATAATAAGCTGCTTATATTAACTTTAGCATTAGATTTACCAGTGTTAAAGAAGAGCTGAATGCTCAGGAAGCAAGAATGAGTATTCGTGCTAAGTGATAAAGTCTTAACTTCACACAGTGACCTGAAAAGCATCTAAATCTTCTGCCTGGATTTTAAGTCTTCCATTTTGTCATAATCAGTGCATTGCACTCTCCCTGGAACATTGCCATTTCCACAGTATGTCACTGAGAAGGTATTGCGGTGCTATATACATTATACAAGTACTCAGAATGAGTGAACATGTTGCTTGCCATCTCTATCATGGGCAAGTCTTTAGGCTGTTTGTAGTCCAATATTCAGCAGACACAGGTTGGGCTGTGCACATTACATCATGTGTCATTAATGTAATGAGATGTATTTAGCAAGCTCTGCCAGGAATGAACTCAAACGTTTGAGTGAATTTTCCTGTTTAAGGTATCGATTTCTTCACTGCTCTTTGATGCAGAAGCATAAACAGAATGGATTGAAACTTGATTATAATCTAATATTTTCTTAATCGTAATCATAAACTCAAAATTTCTAAAGCGCTATCCAAAGCAAAGCGCAGGGCACCAGCTCATTCATGACCACTGAATGCACATATTAACCTGAATAATGCTACAATCATACAACACAACACCTTTACTTCCACTGGTGCACATATATTTTGAGTCCTCTGTGCACCAATGGAAGTAAGGTGTTGTGTTGTACTATTGTAGAATTATTCATTTTGATATCGGCATTCATATGAAGGCTAACAGTACTTTTGTCTTCACAGATATCAACTGCAGCGCTGAGGAAACCAACGTTACAACTGCCGTTTGTACAGCTGTGATCACTGGCGGCAACGTGACCGAAATTCGGTGGCAAATAATCCACGAAGATGGCGTCACTAATGCACCTGGAGCTGTTGTTACTCTCATCAAGAGTGACACAGTCGATGGAATTCAAAGGCAAAAATTTGCAACTGCACTGACCCTGACTGAAAATGATCTCCACTCGAATAGTGTTTGCAGACTGACTCTGGTATTCAATGATACTGAAAGATCAGCCATTGTCCTCGGGCCTGAAGAACAAATGGCAGACAATATTCCCACCTATACGGTTGACATACTATGTAACACTAGTAAGTTGTTATAGCTAGCCACTAACTGAGTAAATTCAAATAAGTAATGTATGTTTATTAAATTCTTATCTGATCATGTAGCTTATTTTAAATGGGTTCTGCTTTTCATTAATACTCTCATTAATTATTCAGTATTCATCAACATAAGCATCAAATCCGCCAGCAATGGGATATAAACTTGTCACTGGAATAAAACAGTAAGTTTTATATTACTGATTAAAATGAATTGCGTTGGCAAGTCAAGCCTTTGTGGCAGGCAAGTGCATGTGAAAGGTACAGCAACTGGAAACATGTGGGACATGGTAGCTGATTGGTAAGATCACTCGCCTTGTAATACTGAGTGTATGGGTTCAAGTCTCTTCTAAGACGGTTACTGTTTAAGGACCTTGAACAAGCCCTTCGCTCACAATTGCATAGCGCCATCAAAGTACAGACCTAATAACTTAATTGCCTGTTATTTGGAAGACACCTTTATAACCGGCTGTTTAAAGACTGATGTAATTGGCCAATTTTAAAGTATTTGATAATGTCATTTAAACGTAGAGACACTTTCAAGTGGGTCTTATATGAATAAGTTTAATTTGCATTTGTGTTGCTGCTTTTACGGTATTTATCAGGTATTTATTTATTTAAAACACTGTTTATGTGTGCAAAATCTGCTGATCTGAATTGGAAACAACAGTTGTCTAGCAGAGTTATTGAAAGACCACAATCAGTGGCGTCACGAGAGGGGTGCGGGGGGTGCGGACCGCACCGGGTGACACCCTCAGAGGGGGTGACACCCAACATGAGGAAATGATTTTTGGAAGATGAGGAATTCCTAAAAAAGATCATCTAATTTTTTTGGGAGACGAATTTCTAAAAAAGGTCATCACTTTTTTTGGGAGACGAATTTCTAAAAAAGGTCATCACTTTTTTTGGGAGACGAATTCCTAAAAAAAAGTCATCACTTTTTTAAGGGTGACACCATGACTTACCGCACCGGGTGACACCAGCCCTAGTGACGCCACTGACCACAATGAAAGTTTTTTGTCTTCAATAAGTGATAGGGATGTAGCCTAGGTAGTATGGTAAGTTGGCAGCTTGTGGTAGATGAGCAACCAGGTCACATTGTGCTGCAGAACAAAGAAATCATTCATTGTGCAAGATATCAGTTTCTTAGTGTTTTGGTTGTTCTTGTGACAGGTAAAAAGGAGCCTGTGGCAGAAAATCCTGTCTCGAAGATGCCAGAAAGCAACCAGTCACACGATTTCAACCTCTACATCGGAATGCTTGTAGTTGAAATGGCTGCAGTGGTACTGATCATGATTGCAAGCATACGTTGTGGATTCCCTTATACACAAGTGAATGGGAATGGTGTAATTTTTGCTCGTAAGTGTAAATTGAAGATTACAACACTGTTAAGAACTTTAGTAACGTCACTCTATCGACTTATTTGGTGTGTTACTTCCTTTCTGCGCTTGAGGAAGAAGTCGTTTCTGTTGGCTGTTCCGTTTTCTACTTGTTCTCAACATTCAGACCTCAACTCAATGATTGTCATATGACGCATTATTGACTGTCTAACATTCACTCTCTTCTTAATTGTTGCCAATCTGTGTTTCCAAAAGGGCTTTGTTTGTCATCACCATTATTGACTGTAAGAGCTCTTGTCAGTTTAGTCTTCCTTTCGTACTTCTTTGTCTTTTGCTGCCAAAGCCACACTTCAGAAACTGAATTCATTCTCCTCTTGACCATTAATTTTTCATAAAATTGACTTTTGCTACATGTTACTGTATGAAGTTGTGACCATTGCAATTTTCACGAAATTCCAAGAATTCAATTTACTGTGAATCAACCATCTTAATGCTAATGATGTGCAGTTTATCCTTATATCTCTCCCATGCACCTAATCATTCCTGTTTTACACTATTGCTTCACCATTGCACTGCAATGAGTACATTTTACTCCAACAAGGGCATTATGAGATCTTCGTTGCTGTGTTTAGTACTCCCATTCTTCACCTGTGTCCATTAAATTTGCACTATTTTCGATTTTATTTTTTTTATCTGCTTTATAACTATGTTTTAGCATTATTAAAGAGATTCTTTAGAAGTGATATATAATCATCCATGTGCATGCATAGATACATACTTCTTTTACCGTATGTCATAGGCGCCGACTCCTTGGGAGCATGGGGTGCGAATGCACCCAGAGAGAAAGTTCAGTGGGTGCCTCGCACCCAGAAGAATTCGGACCTTCTATTCAAATTTTGTACATATAAGTAATCTCACAACTTCGGAAGTACAACTACAGCACAAATATTCAACATTGCATGATCTCACAGTCACAGCCTGTACATAAATAAATTATTTATTTAAAATAATAAAGAAATAATAACACTGGAACATCCGAACGTCACCGATTTCCAATACTTTTTCTAACCTCGTAACCCGTGACAAGAAAACAATTTTCTATCTCTGAAAATCCGATAAAACTCGCCTACCTATGGGGAGGGAGAAAGGGGAAGGGAGGACGGGGAAAGGGTAGGGGAATGGGAGGGAGGATCCATGCACCCAGAGACAAAAGCAAAAGTCTGAGCCTATGCCATATGTGGTAACATACATCGTGCTGAAGTTTAGTAACGTCAAATTTTACATTTTCCAGTTCATGTAAATTCTTACAAAATCAAGAACCAAGTTGTAAGGTTGAAATGTCTGTAATATTTCTAAGACATTAAGCCGTTATGAAATTCATTCTGGATATTTTTGTACTTGTGCTAATCAGAATTTAATGTTGAATTGTTCTTATTTGTTTTAGCTATGGTTTGACAGGGAGAGGATTTCAGTTGTAGAACGTGCACCATATTGACATTAGTAGTGTGTTAGGTGCTTATGTTTATATAATGGCGCATTTTATTTAGTTGTTTTTCTATTGTCTAATCCCGTGCTGTCTGACACGCGGGGCCCGTGGACTGATTTTAAATGGCCCGCTAAGCTGAATACCAACCGCAAATAAAAAAAGCTCATTCAAAGCAAATATCTCCCTAAAATGTGCTTGAACGATTATTGATATACTTTTTGGCATTGAACTACACGCCGTACATAGGCCATGCTATTATTCACTGATTGGTACATAATAATTGCCATAATAAATTTTAATACAGTTAGTAATTTCAATAAACTTACTTTAGTCGTTGCTTTTGAGTTTACTGGTGCGGCCCTCGGCTTCAAGAAAAATTGTTTCGGCGACCCCCAGTTCAAAAAGGTTGGACAGCACTGGTCTAATCTTTTCGGTTAATGCCTGGTCTGCCGGTAACATAAAAGAGTTGAAAATTTTACCCAACCCTTATCTTGGGTGTGCAGTATTCTAGTGGTTATGTAACAACGTATAACAGGTTATAAGTGTAACTCCATTATTAATAATATTTGGTTTTGAGTGCCATCTAGCGGGCGATTTAAGTTGGTGACACGGGGGTCATGCCTATTCAACAGTTACGGGGAACCCTTACCCTCAGGCCGATCTAGCAACTCAAACTTTGAAATTTGACGTAACTGCACTTCCACTTCCAGTCCGTTGTAGTAGCGCCTGTGTCACAAGACTAGACCCTACTATGGTGAGAAGGGGTTGTTTCAATGACTTGCATATATTGTTTGTGAAATATTGCAGGCATATATTCGACCAAAGTGTTTTGGCATTGTGGAAATGTTTAAGTTTTAATATTGATTATAGTATGGTTCATATTCAAGAGATACCTTGATATATTGCATGCAACAAGTACAACCAAAGAATCCTCAAGTCGTGGATTTGGTTGAGTCAAGAGAGAATTGTCCAGAAATTGTTTTATGAAATTTTACTTTAGAGCCCTGTTTTCCAGTCTGTTTATGTGGAAAGTTTTTACTAACAATTTTAATTTGAAGATTGAACATTTTATTGAAAATATTTGGTAACATTAATTGGCAGCGCATCAGTGTGACAGTGTCTGCTTTTGATAAACATGTAACCAATGAACTGGCTAAGTGTAGATTTGGCTGGCTGGATTGACTAAACTACAGAAAAGCAATGATTCTGAGATAGGCAGAAAATGAAAACTTTTCAGAATAGACTCATAAACCAGATAAACTTTCTCCCAAGAGCACGTGGCATTGATCTTTATTGCTGCAGTGATCTGGATCGATGTGAAATAAATTTTATTGGTTCAAAATCTGCTTTATATTTTACCTTGGTAAACTATGGTGAAACACAGGGGCGCCCACTAGGGTGTCCCAAAAATATTTTTTTTTAAATTTTTATATGCAGTCCCTCTGAAAAGTTTCTTTATGGTCCCATAATAACACCTGTAAAATTTTATGACATTTAAAAGATATTTAGGGGTCCCCCAAGACTCTCCAATTTTCCCCATATTGGCATAATTGGCGCCCGACGTGTCCATTTTCTAAACGCTTTTAGACATCAATCTTGGATCCCATGATAACGTGTTAAACACCATTGAAAAGCACTTAAATAGTAGAATCTACAAGTATGTAACTTTATTGGATATTATATGTATGGTTTTACGATCAAATAGTACAAAAATTAAACAAAACTTAAGATTTTTGGACTTTTGCAATATCAGTTATTACAACTAATAGTTAAGAACAATCATCAGTACAAATCTTTGATGTTGCAACAAGCCCTCCATACCTTCATCTGCTTATTCTTCATCATTGATTACACCTTCACCTGCTTAATTCTTCATTTCTACAATCTACAATCTACATATCTAAATGATTGCACTTAGAAAAGTCTTGCCTATGTCAACAACTTCAACAACTTGTAGAAGAAACTGTTTCTGTTCTTCATTATTGTTGAACATACTGTTACATACTGTATACATACTGTATAAGAGCAACACAACGTTCAGCACTCTCATTCACACATGCAAAATTATTAACAAACTCACAAACGATCTTATATGATTGGCTTTCGAGCAACTGGAATATCGAGAAAACTGCCGTCGATGGCGGTAGCTCGGAAGAAACTTCGAGAAATAGATAATTCCGTTATTGTGCGGGGAAGAGACTGAACCACATGCAATCCTCGATCATCTGTCATTGGTTGAGATAAGCTGTGCTTTCTCTTCAGAAGACAGATGCTGAGAGAAGAGACAGAGGTTCGCTAGCTCTTGGCTTAGGTACCAAGAATGACGCTGTATCATCTTCAGTCCTGTGTCTACAGTGCAGCAGCATCAAGCATCAGCAGTGACTCGACATGAGAACCACGAGTGGATGTAGATGTTGACTACAAATCTGTTGAAACGTTAGATGCCCTGTAATTCACAGGCCATCAACTAGATAACAGATTCGTTTTCATCAAAAACACGGGTTGATGGTGGAACAGGTCGGACCATTTATCTCTAAATCAGTTGAAGAACAGAATGTCAGGCCCAGTTGATGGACAAACTTTATCAAGGCACAATACGAATGCATCAGACAACAGGACTTCAAACATTTCATGTCGACAAGCCATCCACAGCAGATTATGACCGATGGCTGTCTCTAGAAGAGTG
Organism: Allolobophora icterica; assembly: GCA_963556255.1. Taxonomy (NCBI): domain Eukaryota; kingdom Metazoa; phylum Annelida; class Clitellata; order Crassiclitellata; family Lumbricidae; genus Allolobophora; species Allolobophora icterica. The sequence goes on from OY744614.1 coordinate 28,550,722, forward strand.
CAGGTCCCATTAACTTTGCCGGCGTTTGAGGCTATTGTATCAAAGTACAATCTGATAGCAAATCGCGCTGTCGTGACTTCAAAACGTCCAGAACTGCTATCACTGCTGCTTGTCCTGACTCAGAGGCCAACTTTGGCACACCGAGAAGTATTAGTACTTCCATCAACTAGAGAAGAAATCAGGACTGGCATTCTGTCCACTTTGTCCACGTCTACTGCAGTGGTGTCATAGATAGGAGCTTGCCTCCCAGTGTATGACAGATTTACAGGCTTGAAAGTCATCCTTGGTTTGCTCGGCAGCTTCACTACAAAAATGCTTTGTTGACTGTGAATGGTACCTTAGAAAGCACTGCTGAAGATGTTCAGCAGCCTATTTCGTTGACTGGAGAAGCTAGGATCGTCATGAATAATATTATTGGGAATTTTAAGTTATACTATTGCAAAATACAACTGAAGCCAAGAAATCTCGATTTTGCATGTTTTCTGTCTTCTTCATACTTGAAACTGTATTCACATATACAATAAGCAGTGATGGGCACTAAACTATTTTTTTTTAGTTAAACTAAAACTATTTTCCAACTAAAAAAAAGTAGTTAAACTAAAGTTGGCAACTGATTTTGGAAATTAGTTAACTAAACTAAAAAAAAGTAGTTAAACTTTTTCCAACTATTTTCCAACTATTTACGACAAACATTTTTGCAATAAAAGACGTTAAGTGAACTGTAATAATGCAAAGCGTCAATGACAATTTCACCTTCAAACTATGCAATGTGTACTGTTCTGGCATACAGTTACATGTGCACTGTAAGTAGTGTATGAATTTGAAAACACAGGCTGTAAATGCTAAAACCATGCAGTGTTAAAATGTTTTTTTGCTGACAGTGTTCAATGTTCACTGTGGAAAAATAGTTGCATATTGCTGATTTTTTTAGTTAAACTTTTTAGTTAGCAACTAAAATTTTTTAGTTAAACTATGGTTTTAACTAAACTATTTTTTTTAGTTAAACTTCTTCCTTAACTAAAATTTTTTAGTTAAACTAATAGTTAGCAACTTTTTAGTTAACTATTGCCCATCACTGACAATAAGGTTATATTATGTTGACATTGTTTTTATGTTGTACCATTTAAGAGCTTTCTAATGGTACTAAGCTTGTTATTATAGGATCAAAGTCTGATCCTATGGCAATTTTCAAACTCACAGACATCATACGTACTTTAGGACAAACTACCCTAATTCTGAGAGCCTTGGGGGAGCCCTAAATATTTTTTAAATGTCATAAAATTTTGCAGGTGTTCTTATGGGACCATAAAGAAACTTTTTAGAGGGACTGCATCATAAGTTTTAAAAAACTTTTTTTTCCTTGCTTGTGTTGGGACACCCTAGCGCCCACAGACTTGAAAAAATTGGACGCACACCCTCTCGTAAACAAATATATGGCCGCTTCCCGCTTTTCTACCATTGATATAAGTAGGACAATTGAAATAGCTGTCATAGATAGAGATAGATAGAGTAGTGAGTAGTGACAAGCGTAAAAAATTCAATTTAGATAACATCTAATGCTTTAACATGCCGTACTGTTCTATTGCCGTTTATCAAAAGTATCGATGCCATGCCAATTCTTTTATGGATTTGATTTGGTGAGTGGACGCACGTGCGTCCAGTGCGTCACGCTGCGGGCGCCCCTGGTGAAACATGATACAAATACTAAAATGTTTCCAGTTTTTTTTTTACATCATCATCATCAGTTCCTGACGCCAGCCATTTGGCGGCGATGGGTACGAATAAATGATCTCCATAGTTCTTGGTCATTAATTTTGTCAAGTCCACTGCCCCTCTTAGTGTTAGTCCAAGTGATGTTATGTCCTCATTTACAGTATATTGTCTATCCAGCATAGTCTTGGTCTGCCTTTGTCTATTTCCTTCGAATCTTGCATGTAGTGCACTGTGGGATTCGGTCAACTGGCATCCTCTCTACATGTCCAAACCATCGGAGTCTTCGTTAACGACTTTGTCTAGCAGAGTTGTTTTCTTTACACTTATTATTTAATCAGACTGAATATTGCTATTCTCAGTAGTCATCTGTATAAAATTCACAATTGCATGCTCTGTACCTGGGGCCGTATGCATAGGAGGGGTGTAACTCTTATTCCCAGCTTAAATCTGGCCTATGTCGGAGTAGTGGGTTAAATTGGCATGCATAAGACAGGTGTACCGCCTTACGCTGGACATAACGCTATTCCGATTCTACCCCTAGGAGTAAGTCCGCTATTCCTAGCTTAGCGGCGATTAGCAAAGATGGCGGCCATTGTGATTCGCCGCTTCGACGAAATAATAGACGTCAAAAAGTGTTTCAGAGGCGCCATAATTAGTTCGCCTCGTTCACCGACAACGAACTTAATATTACGTTTCGTTTGCCGTCACAAACTGCTAAAATTTGACGAGATACCTGACGATGTTGCATTCGAAGTGCCGCGGCAGGTTCCGTACGGTGCGTAATGATGAGGGTATTTCCCGCGGGGAAAACCCAGAGACATGCATTGTCTCGCACAGTTACACCCGGAGTAACTAATCCAACGGCTAAACGGGGTCGTGCATGCCAATAACCACCAAGGCTTATTCAGGGAATAGTTACTCCGGGTGTAAGCGCTATTCAGGGAATAAGCTACTCTAGTCTTATGCATACGGCCCCTGATTCCAACCGTTCCTAAGGAGTGACTTGATATTTTGATATATTATCATTCTTTCTTTTGTCAACTTCCCTGTCTGGAAGGTTGCATTCCTTCTTGCTATGCCAATGCTTTAGTCTATCCACTTCTCAAGAAGGGGTAGTAATTTTAGAATGTGGTTTTGCTTAGGAGCATTTATCACTTGACGCCTTGAGCATTACAATGACAGTGTTATAGGAGTTTAAAGATTAGATCAGGGTGAGAATTGTTGGGGGGTTCAACCCCCTAGTCTTTCTTAGGACCCCATAGTAAAGTCTTCATTGCACACCCAAACTCCACATGAATCAAGGTCTAACCCCCCCCCAGTCTTTTTTCTACAATTCTCATACTGGATTAGATTAACAACAATATTCATTTATCACCTTGGGCGGGCTTCATTGCTGCAGCTCTGTATGTTTACAGAAACACAGTGGGTGATCAGATTGATGACATCCTGTCTAATGGACATGGTAGCAACTAGTAGCCAACTATGTGTGTTGTAATTAAGTAAGTAAGTATATTATCTTTGTTACTACCAATTAACTGCTTTATATACCACACTTCGGTTTACATGTAGTTTACACAATATAGAGCAGTGTTTCCCAAAGTGGGTTCCGCGGAACCCTAAGGTTCCGTGAGGGTAAGACCAGGGTTCCATGAAGCAATTGGATAAGCGTTGTTTGAATATACTGTTACATTATGAATCAGACTACGAGGTGACAACAAGGGCTCCGTGGGAAAATTTATTTAAATAATTTATAGTCTAATCGATCAAACTGCACATACCTGGACCATTGATTTAAAATATTGATTTAAAATATTGTGCCAGAATATGCTTTGTTTAGGTAGAGGTTCTGTCAAAAAAATGTCAAGTCAAAAGGGTTCCGTAGCCAAAAAAGATTGGGAAGCACTGATATAGAGTATTGTTGTCAAAAATGTTTTCCTTGTTAGATTGTCCGGCCTAGGTATTACTCGGTCATGTAGTCTCGGCCTCATGGAATAGTGCTGTGGCCTCAGTGGTGGGAGGTGATGGTTCAGCACATGACCCCTGGTCATGCAGTACCACAGCGAAGAGTCTGCCTGGCTACTTGATTGCTCGAAGATGGGGTTATCCTCAGGGAGATAATGCAGATGCACCAGACGGTCTATCCTGTAAAAGATTTAATCTTTGTAGTGGCTCACTGCAATACAATTTAATAAACTTAATAATGTCCTAATACAAAGTTCAGAAGTCCACAACGAAGCCAGGACACAGGAAGCATTAAGAATCATAAGCAGATTGGTTTATTATTACAATTTCCTGAAGTGAATAAGCTAAGCCATTCTTAAAATCAGTTACACAGCAAAAGTTTTATTAGTTCATGTGTTTTACCACACATGTAATCTTTCTTGACTATCTTCTGCTCTGAAGATAGTGCCCGTAGTAAAATACATGCACTAATAAAAATTTTCTGCATAGCTGATTTTAACAATGGCTTAGTAATTCACTTTACAGCCACAGGCCTTATTTTGACCATTCCAAGTTATTTTGCATCATGCTAGTTAAAACACCTACAGGTTCAGTTGAATTCATTGCACTTATTTCATTCTTTAAATTCACATCCAAGTTTAATGAGTTGTTTAGGAATATACAACTGTTACAGTTTGTAACAGTGGACACAAACTTTCAGTTTGGAATAACAATGTTATATGAAAACAAATTAATGGCTAACGATTCAATATACTGTACATGTGTTACTGATTATCTCGGTATATACAGTAACTGATAAATGGCTAGGTGTGTGGGACACAACCAAGGGATTATGAATAATTTTTACCATATACCATTCCAACTGATAAACAATCCAAGTTATTACCACTAAAATATTTTCCAGTAAATTTATTCACTCCTAATTATTGCTAAAATTATATCATAGGCTTGTCTAAGAGTTATTGACCACCTTCAATGTGACAGCTGTTGTTCTCAAGTTATAGCTTTCAGTGACTGTCCAAGAGACAGGTTCAAGAGACATAGTGCAAAGCTACAGTCTGGAACCATAGGTCTCACACACCTCAGAAATGTCATGGAAAAGAAAGAAATTGGAAGATGCCACATTCCTTAATCAGTTTCAGTTAAATTGAGATCTGAACATCATTATTTTTGAATGAATACTGGTAGATGATTCTTATTATCCATCAAGAATGAAACCCCTTGTGATGGTGTGCAGCCAAGAAAAATCATGACAAGCTCCAGAAGTGAATGAGCTAATTTAGAAACTTCCATAGCACAATTTTTTTAATGCACAGGACTTCAAGAAATGGTTGCTACTGAGCAAAGCCACAGATATTAAATTGTTATTATTAACTCTATTTGGCAAAGCGGCATTCTATAAGCACAATCCATGGAGCATCACGCGCCCTAGTTACGCAATTTTGACATCAGTGATCCATCTTGTTATAAAAGCTACTATATTTCTTTCATAGATATAATAATATATCTGGGTGCTTTCGAGGGAACGATTTTGTATCTTTTAAGATCTTTGGTGTGAGTTTCGGTCATATTTTATATCTATGTACAGGATCTCTCTGAGTCCAGCAATAATAAAAATGCAATGTTGCTATGGTGCTTTCGAACTTCTTGCGAAAGAATGGTAGTGTGATGATTCATCGGATTATGCAATTCTGTGAAACAAGAATCAAACGATGGGAAACGATGACGACATTTGCTGAGAGCAAGGAGTGCAACGCGAACATGTATAGGGACTTTAAAAGAATGTCGACAGCTCTTACAGAATTTGACGACGCTCAGGAAAGCGGATCACCTGGTTGGCATCAAAATTAGCCTTATACTTTTCGATTTGAATGAAATTTTTGATAAAATTAATATTTAGCGTGATCATTGACTATAATTATGGTAACCCACTAACAACATTGTTGGTTAGGTAAAGGTTTACATTGGATAGGTGAAATCGTTCACAAGATAAACATTATGGCCGCCGCAGAATTGCACAGAAATAGAGTCCTACGACCTACCTACCATAAGTAAGTAAGTAAGTAAGTAATCGAACAATAAAATTTATAAGAATTTAATTAGGAAGTATTTGAGAACTAAACTATACCTAAATGTAACAATCTTGATTGCCTGTGTCTATTCCTCTTCGTGCAGATCGGCCATATTCAGAATCTCACCAACAGGTACGATTACCAGACGTGCCTTTACACAACTACTTCGTCACAACAATAGGCAAAATTTACTAGCTTATACTCACCACTACTTCTTTCAGGCTAGCATGGTCCACAAGGAAAGGGGTGGTGAAGGATCTCTCCCGATCAATTTGTAAGAATTTAATTAGGAAGGTGATTACTGTAAAATTACTAGGGTCAAGGCCATAGGTCAGGCATGGCGTACCTTTTTTAGCTCGCGTGCCAGAAAATAGTTTTTAAATAAAGTGGAAAATTTCGCGTGCCAGAAATTTTATTGAACCAATGAACACGGAATGAAGTAACTTGCACTCCTTGCTCTCAGCAAATGTCGTCATCGTTTCCCATCGTTTGATTCTTGTTTCACAGATTACAGTCAAGATTACAATTATAGTGGACTGACAAGATGCAAGAGTAAAAATTTGTGGTTTACCGCTAGCGTCATCTGTTTAATGAGATTTACAAATTAAAGCCTAACATTTACTATAATTTTATGTGACAATGAAGCAGGAAGGAAATTGTTGAATGTAAGAAATAAAGAAATATAAAAAGTATGAAAAATGGAAAATCTGTTGGCGTGCCATGTTGGGCACGCATGCCATAGGTTCGCCATCCCTGCCATAGGTCCTTCACCGCTGCTGTGTTGACGATGCCCAGCTTTACTTTTCTGTGAATCATCAGAAACTGCTGAACTGAAACAGAGTCCTTCTGTGTATCGAGCACATTTCAGAATGGATGGCATCTAACCGTCTCAAACTCAGTCCATCGAAGTCTAAGTATCTCTGGTGTACCACTGTCTGGCATCACCATCTACTTGATGGCAATACCTTTGCCCATAGTGATGCAGAAGTTCGACCAGCTGACACCATATATGGCAATATTTATATTGACAATTACAATAATCTCAAATAGTGATCAGTTTCATAATTTAGAACTGAAGTTAATATGTTTTAACTGTCATTATTTTGCAGAGTATGACACTGCAAAAATGGAAACAAGTCTGTGCTCAATGAAGATTGAAGAAGTCCTGGAAGAAACCTCTGAAATTGATAAGAGAAAGAAGTTATGGGATAGGTTAGAGGCTCTTGTGTGTTGTTATGCTTGTGTTTTCCTTATGAAATTAAATTCCTTCAATATATTGCTAGGTTAGGTTTTCTAAGACAGTGTTTATATATAATATATGTGATGATAATTTGTGCTGCCTAATGTTTGAAGTTGTCAGCTATGATGTTTCAATTAACGAGTTTTCGTTCATTCACTGTTGCTCCGCTGCACAGCCTTTTAAATCGCTTTAAAGGTTTGATCTTCTTGTGGTAAAGTCCAAACGATGCTTCATCTGACAACTGATTTTAATGTTCAGTGAACAGGTTCGACTGAAAGAACTCTGCTGTTTGGAAGATACAGAGCCATGGGAGATAAATCGTTTGGCTCGAGGGATCACCAGCTCAGAAGAGTTTACAGATTTCACTCCATTGACATACATTGCTGGAACTGATATTTCATTTGTCAAAGATAACAAGACCAATGCCTGCGCTGCGATTGTCATAGTGGAGCTGCCTAGCTTAGAGGTATGTGCTTAGTGTGACATCCATAGAATGTACGTCCCTTAGAGTTGATTAGTTCTATTTTTCATTTTTCGCAAATTTAATGGATTTTTATTATTAAGATTAAAATATCAGAATTTAATGTATCAGAAGGGAAATAATCAGGCCTATGAACAGGGTAGGTCAGAACTGTCAGAGTTGAAATATAGTTTTGTATAAAGTCAGCCCAAATATAATCTTCGTTCCCACACCAAGTAGGCCATACCACGACAGGAGCACATGTGGTATAGCTTAACCTCTAAAGCCTGGATGTCTGCGACATACCGGTCACTATCACCTGTCAACTCATCTTCCAACGCCGGGCGATGTCAACTCGTCACAAAACCCAGGTCATAACCTCACTTCCTTCCCACCGATCTCCAGTTACAGCTATGGAATTTTTGTCAAGTCTTCTGCAGTACAGCGGATGACCCACAATCTGGGGAAGGGTGTAGAAAGTCAGCAAGACCAGACATGGAGGCGCCGAATCGCATCCATCAAATCTGACCGCTGTCAAAAGACATAAAACAGATATACGACTCCACATTTTTTAGCTAAACCCTCGATAGCTACATACGACGCCAGAAACCTCTATAAAAACCCACGCCAAGTCAAACAGAGATAGACCGAGGGACGAGCTATCCACGACGCAGCAGAGACGTATCTTCAATTGGAGCCAAACAGACGCCGGGACAGGAAAACCAGCGCAGAGCAATTCGGAACAAGGACGGCCGAACTCGCTGATGAACGTTAAAGACTTAGCCTCTACACGAAAGGACTGAAGTCTGGATGGAAGCCACGTAGACGAATCGCGTATCGTCGACCGTGTCTACGTTGAAACGTCTGTTGAAAGTAGTTTAAAGCCCTAGGTTTTAGGTTTGGCGGTTTCCCTCGTAGAATGAAGTGACCAACGACTGTAGGCGGTTCAAGTAAGCATCTGTCGGCCAATGGGCGTTGATTTCATTTTGGTTTACACATCTTACAAGCATAGGCTGCTGAATTTAATTATATGCATAGCCTAGGCAACATCGTCCGCTTTGTGGAATGGAGGCGAGGCGCAGGGACGGTCGGTCGATCGGTGGTAGCCCCCACCCTAGGCCCTTCACCCTCCCTCTGGCCTACCCCGATCAATTGACCACTTGTATATATAACCGAGCTTTGGGTCGTAAACCTGTATATAAATGCCAGCTGTTGATGCTGTCACCGTTGCCTTATTATACCCGGAACACTAAAGACAATAAGCTGTATTTCATATTCTAAGAATTTGCACCAGTATCAGATGCTAATATACAGCCTAAGGAAGAGAGACTAGGTCACATGCCAAATTATGCTAATGAACTTAGGAAATGAACTTAGGAAATGTCCTTTCACAATTGAGTCTTGGTTTGCAGTACTCATTCTAGTTTGAATTTCGCTGCAGCAGAGTTGAGCTTCGTAATTTCTTCACTTCATAGCCATTTTAAATCGCATAGTCGATACAGCTTATATCTCGTGTCTGTATATTATATTATTATCTTATTTCAGTAGTGGACCTTATAGTAGTATAACATTGTATTTCGTTAGTGGACATATATTAGTATCATTATATCGAACTATTTCCAAAGATGGATGGAGACTACGCTGTACCAACGACACCGACTTCAGGTGTTGCAGTTGGCAACATGCGAACATTTAAAAAACGGTTGTCTGATGGATCTACCAAGAGTTATAGCTACCCTTACGTTTCTGTAAGGAAACATTTTGAATTAACTTTTACAACCGACAGTGATAAACTTAAATTTGAGCAAAAATGTGAGGACATTCGCTTGGCGTTGGGAGTAAAAAGTTTGAGAGAAGTTCTGGTGAAAGTCATAATGGATGTTGACACCAATAAGCTCTCTTCTGCAACTCAACATCCGCAGCAGACACTCACGATGTCTTCAGTCACGGAAGAAGTAAGTGAATCAACTTCACTGACTGATCCAGCATCTGTCACAGCAGCAATATCAGCAGCTCCAGCAACAGCTTTGGAGACTGCACATGAGAATTTTGTTGGGCAGTGCTCCAGCATTGCCCAGTTGATCGACACAATCTCACAACATTCATCCACATGTGTGACGCCGTATTCAGTGAAGTCATGGACACACAGTGGTCATGTGCTGTCGGTGGATATGGAGTGTGCGAAAAAACACTCCTTTCAGTGGAGTTCCTCATCCACAATAGACAGCGAGCGGAAGGAATTTGAAGTCAACCACCGAGTGATGTTGAGCTACCTGGCCTCTGGTATGACACCCATACAGTACGAGCGCTTTAGCGACTTCAGTCGGTTTGGACTATTGTCAGACCTTTTCCGCAGGAGGAATATGGTTACATTTAGTGCCATTTCTGAGAACCTGCGAAAGCAATCTATATTTGGCGCTAGAGCGCAGGAGTCTTCACTGTCGCCTGATGGAGCTATCTCTATAATGACTGACGCACGACATCATTGTAGACGAAATAGTTATCACACCGACCATGTTGCTATCGGGTTGAAAACTCACAAAGTCGTTGATATTCAACACATTAACGGGAATGATGATAACTGTTCACAGCGTCACGAGGCAGTGGGATTCGACAGGATGTACGAGAGCCTGGATCTCAGCAACATTAAAGTTGCCCATCATGTGCATGATCGAAACATGACAATCAACAAGCGCCTACGTGAGAGGAAGCAAGCCAGGAATTCCAATGACCGCTGGCACTGCACCCGTCCTATAACAGCCGGGGTGAAAAAAATTGGGCAAGGAGCACAAAAAAACATTGGAAAAACATGGCATCCCGAGCTTTCTGACAAGGGTGCTGCCATTCGAAACCACGTCTATTGGTGTATGGACAATTGCAATGGAGATGCCCAAACCCTGCGTAAGCTCATAGAATCATGCATCCCTCATTTTCAGAACAACCACAGCAAGTGCCATGAAACTTCCCACTGCAAAGAGCCGGGGCATATGATTGAAGTTCGAATTGTTTCAAATGAGGCTGCAATTACAATGCTCCAGGACTTTCTTCGGTCGTTGGTAGTGTACAAGCACGCTGAAGATTATGTCAAAGGCCACGACACATTTTATGTGGAAAGTTTTAATAACGTTTGTCTGATCTATCTGGATAAACGGATACACTACGGGAATTTAATGTACGAGCTGCGGAGCAATCTGGCTGTCTTGGACTGGAACGAACACGTCGACAGACCATACACGTCTATATGCACGACTGTTCGTTCGAAAAACCCACGTCGCCAAATCGGGAAAAAAGTGTATCGGCGCAAGACCTACGTATTTGTTGAGAACATTTGGAATTTGTACATTGCCGTGTGGTCAGCATCTAAAGCAATATCGGAGTCTGTGACAGAAACTTCTGCAGATAAGGAGACCTGCCAGAGTGAAATCTCTTCGGACGAATCCGATGACGACCAATTAGGAGACAGTGAGAGCTTTTCAAATGAAAGCAATGCACCCTACACAGTAGAATAACCGTAAGAGCTGTGACAATATTGTATGATACACTAAAATCAAACATATCAGTGCTACATAACCATCAACCGTCATTACACATAACCACCTTAGCATTCTGCTGTCTACTCTGCTTGACCTCCCCGGATTTTGGCCTGGCATAGGACAGAGAGATGTGTGGCAGAGCTGATGTGTGGCAGAGCTGACTGCTATCACACGCGTCCACAGGTGGCGGATAGTGGAACGACCTCTAGAAATAGAGGTCAGCTGCGAAATAAGCAGGGTTATATCTGACGAATAAGCAGTCGCGGACCAACAGCGGCAAGGCTAGTAGGGCACACTGTAGAAAAAGAGTGGCATTTTGCTTGACAACTAAAAGCTGCAAATATCCAATAACAGCCTTGTGACATGGGAGCACATGACTCAATTTAAATAAGCCTGATGACCCTCTGCCTAGCGGGCATGTGTTCATCACCAAGACTAGGTCCACAGCGGAAAACTGTGGTTGATGCCACGAAGGGCATCCGATCTGTAACAAGATGCTCCAATCTGTATAAAAATGAATCTGTGGCTTACCCCCCCTCAACGAGGTCCTAATCCAAGCAAGAAAAAAAGAAGATTGAACGGACAAGGGACTGTGGCCATTGCAAAATTGATTTGACATAGCACTTATGAAAAACCTAGTCTCCGTAACGTGGTTTTCGTGTGGCGCCGAGCAATTGAGGGCAATTCAGGTTTAAATCCACCTCTGAGTAGGAATCTTGAAGAGGCGCTATATAAATTTAAAATGGGGGAATGTTATGTTACATTGAATCATAGCTATGACAGGTGTACATAAGCAGCTCACAATCGATAAAATTCTGCTTTATGTCAGAAAGTAAGTGTACAATAAAAATCTCTCTGTCTAAACAAAGTCCGGCGAATTATCCAAAGTATCAATGTTACTCCCACTTGTGGCCCATGTAAGGCGTGCCTGTTGGATTCGGATACAACGATCTCACTTTTCGCACTACGCAATCTGGCATTATTTCCCGCATGTGAAGTACACCGTTCGATTCCGTTAGTTTCTTGGCCAGATATAATGGGCTCGTCCACCCACCCAAGTTGCAAATGATCTTCCAATATTTTCCATAAATTACTCTTCGTATTGGACTGTTAGCTGCATGCGCTGCTTGTCCTCCGCCAAGCCAACCTGGAGATGCAGAACCCACGCACGGAGAGAGAAAACAAAGAGGACAGGCGCCTTCCGATTGATGATTTTCACCCTGCAGCTGCAAATGATCAGCTGACACTTGAATGTCATGACTGTTTTGAGCCTCAATTTCTGACTCTGTACTATTTCCATTGGACGCGACCAAGACCTCCTTCGAAGCGGCATCCATACAAGATTTTCTTCTCTTTGGTGGTTCCAACTCTGCAATTGGAACAAAGGCAGTTTCGATTGGTTGGAGATATATTTATAATGTCATCAACATACAATTAGCTCTTTCGACTTGACTTGAACGACAGCTTAGCTGGGTTATGCATATGTTTATTGTCTTATTACATATCGTAATAATAATAATCATGGTAATTTTAATAATTACATTTTTAATTGGCCATTTATTATCATTACTGCTGTTACTGCTGTTCACATCAGTTGTCATTATACTAACATTGCTGATGTTATTATTACTATGTATTTCTATAGCATGGTTTGAGCTAAATATTTGCAAGGATAATAAATGCAATTTAATTTAATATTTATAAATCTTAGTTCAATCTTATTTGCGCACGTATAGCGCTACCTGAAGAACAATAGGGCCTACTTGTACAGGGTTCACCACACAAAACAATTTATACAATTTCAGTATATATATATATATATATATATATATATATATATATATATATATATATATATACGCATCGTCTTCATAATTACCAATTTTTTCAAAATTCCAGTTGTTGTGAGCAAAAAATGCCCGTATGGCTTCCTCTTGATCGCCATCTACCACAATAGTAAGTTCGTATTTGTTCATGGCAATCTAATCGCATATAGAAACTACAGACTTGTTTCTCAACCCTGTAAGTATCTTCATAGCAATGAACTCCATAGTAATATGAGTGTATGGGGGGGTAAATTTGGATAATTGGAACAACTTGTATACATTCTAGAAGTACAGGTATGACCTCTAGCCAGCTTACCTGGCTTTCGTATACACAAATTAGTCGACCCACAGCTCGGTTATATATATACAAGTGGTCAATTGATCGAGGTAGGGCCTGTACGGGGTATGCCCTGTCGGGTCTAGTCTGCCCTAGCGATGCATCTCCATCCATCCGTCCGACCGCTAGAGGGCCAGAGGGAGGGTGAAGGGCCTAGGGTGGGGGCTACCACCGATCGACCGACCGTCCCTGCGCCTCGCCTCCATTCCACAAAGCGGACGATGTTGCCTAGGCTATGCATATAATTAAATTCAGCAGCCTATGCTTGTAAGATGTGTAAACCAAAATGAAATCAACGCCCATTGGCCGACAGATGCTTACTTGAACCGCCTACAGTCGTTGGTCACTTCATTCTACGAGGGAAACCGCCAAACCTAAAACCTAGGGCTTTAAGTCGTGCTTTTATGAACCCGAGATCGATGAATTCGACACCGGTACGTTTTTACTAATTACTAGTTATTAGGCTGCGTTTGCCTACACATGCGTTTTATTAATTGCTGCTGAACTCGTCGTCTGATCTACGGAACCGTGAACGGAATTCTTACCCAGAAGGAATTAGCGCCAGCTTGCTAGAAACGGCACGCGATCTTTGATGTCCGACGCACATCTGGAGTCTCTCACATCGACGGTCATATCACTCCCCGATCTCTTCCCTTCCCCCTATTAAGCCGACCAGTAATTAGCCACGGGGTACTGATCGAGGTAATCTTTGAAGTTGAATCCATATAGTCTGGGTGAGTCAAATTGAATTAGATTTATGAGAAGTAGTAACGGTCACATACAGCTCTATGTTAATTATATAATTGTTATCCGTAAAGTCTTAATTAGAGCATTTTTATATTATAATCGCTTGTAGTGTAAAAGATTATCTGGAGCTTGAATAAATACGCTTCAGTAAGAATGTCTCAGTCAATCACTAGCGAGGATGAATCATTGAGTAATGTAATGGAGCAGGATCACGTCCTGACTCGGAGGGACAGACCCTCAAGTAGGCCAGTTTATACCCCGGAAGGTAATGTAAACAAGACAGAAGCACTGTTAGAGACCCTGGCTGCCAGCGTACAGTCATTAGTATCAGGACTACAGTCCGTAAGTTCACCACAGAATGCCTTACAATCAGGACAGAATGCATTACAATCAGGACTACAGTCTGTAAGGGGTTCAGTAGAAGCTTTAAATACTAGGGTAAGTAAATGCGAATCATCCCCTACAAGACTTGACTTGATCCCTACGGACCCATGGAGCCGACTTCCAGCTTCAACAGGCAATCTTAGGCCTGTCGGCCTTCCCTCAGCCACCACCTCGTTCTGTTCTTTGGGAGCTGGAGCATTCCAGTCAAATGGAAGTCCCAGAACAAATACATTATATTTGAGGAGGAGTAAACGACTTAGGGAGAAGTCGGCCCGTCCTCAAGATATAAATCGGCCTTATGAGCAGTCTCGGCCTGTAACATCAGAGGCACCCTCCGCACGAACCCAAGAGATGATTCCTTGCACTGGACCACCCCCCAGAATGAGCTTAGCAACCTCATTCGGCCCAGGTGGCATGGAACAAGGACATGAAGGTAGTTCTCATCCGGATCAAGCAAGCAGGTTCGCCTCTCAGTTGCTTCGCTCCAATCGTCCGTCAGTCAGTTATGAGGTACAGGAAGACTTCCGGTTCAGGCCGGGTAGACATCTGGGGGACGAGTGGGGAGCTACTGAGAGCGAGCTTCCACACTTAGCAATGGTGAAAATGAGCTGGAATGAATAAGCATCTAGTCTAAATTTTTTCTAATTCTCATGTGTATGGTGTTATCAAATATGAACATATAGCCCAGAGTATCTCGGGAACTACAAGTGATAGAGACATGATTTTTGTGTCTACGATAGGGCTTTGGCATCACAAAAGTCAAAGAGCTATTTCTAACATTGTCGGCAACCAGATGACCTTCATTTTCAAGGTCATTGACCTGTATTGTCAAATATTAATATCTCAGTACCTGTGACTAGGCTGTGAGGCATAAAGAAAAATTCTCAATCCAGGATAGGTTCATCGGGGTTGTGAAAATTCAACAGAGTCATTATCAACATCATATGAGCATAGTATGACCTTGTGTTCAAGGTCATGACCTATTGCCGTTAACTTTGATTTCATAGAAGCTACAAGTGTCAGAAAGGGGTTCTTGGTACCTATTTCATGGTTTCCAGGGTCAATCAAGTTGTGGATGTGCTAGTTGGGACTTTTCCTCATCATGGTCAATGGTTGCCCTTAAAATCATCGCTTGACAAACATCTTTGTCACCAGCGCACAGGTAGTTGTTTTCATCATTGTCCTTTATTCTATTTTTAAGGAAATTGGATGGCAGGGTTCCAAAGTTGGTAATTGTTTGCAGACTTCCTCCATGGACGACTCCACAGGTTGATGAGCTGCCTTTAGAATACCTCTCAAAAGTGTTTAGCTTTTAAAGTGGTCATTTATAATGTAAAGCAGGTGCCCCAACTAGCGGGACTCGTCCCTTAGGGGCATCCCATTTAGACACCCACCTTGCTTAGCCTTGTCAACTAAATTGTACTTACTGGGCTGTTCAAATAAACGGATTTTGTTTGTTGTTGTTTGTTTGTTGTTTGTGTATACATGTAGACTTTTGTCAGTTTGGCTTTTGATGTGATAGGTTGTCTATGAAGACATATCTATTGTTGAGTTAACGGCACCATATATACCAGGATTCCTTGCATTTCGAGAGGCAGACTTTCTCATAAAGAAACTGGAGCAGTTACAAAATTCAAAACCTGATATTATGCCTCAAGCAATCATTGTAGATGGAAATGGCATTCTTCATCCCACAGGTCAGTTTACATTGTATCGGGAAATGTCTCTAAAGCTTTTTGGTTGTTTGGTATTGAGATTTTAAATTATGTGGGGCTGAGAACAGATCCCTGTTGATCCTTGTGTTCATATAGACTTTTAGGGGAGCTGGACTTAGGTTGCTCTCAACATCTCCCAACATGAGCAATGCAATGACTGCAGAGTATATGAACTGGTAACATGGCAGCTGAGTCAAGTCCGAGTCCATCTAAGCCGAGTCCGAGTCCTGAGATGTTCGAGTCCGAGTCACTACAGATCGAGTCCAAGTCCATCCACGTCAAAATACACTGAACCACACAATTCATTCCCATAGAAAAATAACAGAATTATTTAAGCCCTTTGCAGAAAGAATTTGTAATGTTATTTACTCAAATTTCACGTTAAAAACACTAAATTAAATAAAGTTTTGTTTGATAATCTGGCACGATCATAGGGACACATAAAAATTCTTCCACTGCTAAACACAAGTTCAGTAGGTAGGAACAGCTAGAACTGTAAATGCCACAAGTACAGCCGTGTCATGTCACGTCCTCGCTCCGCTCCTTCTCAACACTGTGAAGGGCGATACGAAACTTTCTTCTAATTCGAAGCGATAAATTAGTAACTCCATGCACAGTTTAGCATTATGATTGAAGATATATTTACAAATCGACAATCCCTAGTATTTAGTTCAATATCATGCCCCTCACAGTGTTGGCCTCTATAAATGTGCCCATCCACGCCGATACAGTCTTATACCCTAGTCTATTCATGATACTCGTCTTCGCTTCATTAGTTTCTATTGTCTGCTGGTAGGAATAGTTCCACCTGTTCCAGCTTATGCCTATAAGCCTATATATTCCTATACCAGGCCAAATAGAGACCCTCTGTCTTATACCCCAGGCTCCCAGCCTATTTATGATACTCGTCTTCACTTCAAATGGAATAGTTTCACCTGTTGCGGCTTATGCGTATAGGCCTATATATGCCTATACCAGGCCAAATAGAGACCCTCTGTCTTATACGCCAGGCTCCCCAGCCTATTCATGATACTCGTCTTCACTTCAAATGGAATAGTTTCACCTGTTCTGGCTTATGCCTATAGCAACTGTCAGCCAGGTATTCACGTCAGTTGTCATGTGAAGGGTTGTCTTGGCCGTGACATGGCAATACAGTTGCCTGTTCTGCCCAGAAATTGTGACTCGGAAAACGAGTCAGCAAGTCAAATTCGAGTCCAGGGTTCGAGTCCAAGTCCGAGTCCAAGTCCGCAGAAAATCGGACTCGAGTCCTTGGCCGGACTCGAGTACTACATCACTGGCGTCAGGCAAAAAACTCTTATGTGTGACCATTGCAGGACCAATGTGTCATGACACTGCACAAAGTTTATATGTGCAGAAAACACTTGCATTTGGAGTGCACATTCAGCCAACATCCAAAATTTCTGTGAGCTGTGGTCCATAATGAAATATGATCTCTCCTTGACTTGCTCAGGAAAATTCTCTGACTGATGGCCAGTGACAGTCTAAACTGATTTTAAACCAACTGCGTGTTTGTTGCAAAAAAACAATTTAAAATGTACATCCACCATTATTGAAATGATAATAGACGCATACAGTTAACAAACAATTAGAACTTAGAAATGTGTGAAAGGAAGTTCCCTCACTCACCGATTTGAAAGTGCGATTCATTTATGGTATAATAAGAAGCTATTCGATTCAGTAAGATATAAATACACAATAAACGATAAATTTTGAGACACTTTTGAGCTTTATGAATGCATACAATCCTTGAACATCTAGCTTAGCCACCTGGTGACAAATGGTTATGCCTTGTTTTTGAATACTGTTTTTTTTTCAGAGACATGAATAGTCAGTAATTACAATTAATCTACTTTGTATGAATTAAATTAGCAATTAGGAAGTGCTAAATGTAATTATTATAACAAAGAAGAATCTTCAACTAAACACTTATTCCATTTCTCCAACACACTGTAGATCTTATCTCTCCAGTTGGAACAGAAAGTTCATGAATCGTAGAACTATTCCTGTGAGCGTTCAAACTCATGACTTTTGGAATAGCTTCTGATATACTAAATCTGTAAAGGTTAATTGTCACTTAATCACTTATGTGATTATTTAGCAGTCTTACTGTAAAGATTTTCATGCAGAATTTGGATTGGCATGTCGTATTGGAGTGCATATGGGAATTCCAACAGTGATTGCAGCGAAGACCCTCAATCGTGTGGATGGAATCAAGAAAAATGAAGACCATCAAAATAAAGTAAGTCTGCATTTTTCCTGCTCAAGCCCAAACTCTTCAGTCATGTTGCTGTCAGAACAGCTCTGGTTTTACCTCACCTTCCTGACATTAGGTCAATGCTACTAATATCTCATCAATTTTAGATCCATGTATAGAATGCTGAATATTCCTATAGTATAGACGCTTAGCAAGGCTGTTGTAATCGTGATCTTGCGATTTATGCAGCATGGGAGCCAGCTTATTCGCAAGTGCATAGTCAGAACAAAATTATGGCTAATCTTGGTTTCGCCATTTACTACACAGAGCAATGCAAATATTTTGTCATCCATAGATTCTTTTTCTTTCTTGACATCATTATTTTAAAAAAATGCTCGCACTCTTGTATCAGCAGTTACAAGGAAGACTAAGAACACTTAGGCTTGCAAGGTCGGTCTTTGTGAAGTCGGGTGGTAGAACGATCACGTTTCAAAGGCTCCAAGATTTAGGTCAGTATAATGACCCACGCATACACGTGTCTCCTTTCTGGGTCCAGTTTGGAACGAAGCATAAATCAGCTAACACCAAGGCCATTCCTAATGAATTGCAGAGTAGCTCTATAATGTCAACATACCTGCTAGTCAGTAGTTCAATAAGGAATGAAATCTGTTTGCAGTAAGTGGACGTTCGTTATGTTTGTATGTGTTTGCATTGGTTGTGGCCAGGCCATCTCCTGTTATTCAATATACCTGGAAGTTCAACATCTGTAGTTATTCTGTAGTGGTCTTAGAATTTCAACCAATGGCTAAGGTATATGATTTAATGAGAAATTTTAAGCTAGTGACTTGGTTGAAATTTCAGGTAAAGGCTTTGTTGAAGAAAGGAGATCAATTTCCACTGGTTGGCCAGTCAGGACAGACACTCGGAGTTGTAAGTACTCTGTACAAATGTATGCAGATCGAGCATAATATTAGTTCTTGGTGACATTGCGGTGAGGGATAGATGAATGGTAACACTCTTCCACGAAGAACATAAGATCTTGAAAGACGCGGTTCGATACTCGCAAGCCCCCTCTATGTCAACTCAACCTTCCACTGCCTAGAGGCAGTCGTAAAATGAGCGAGCGCCTAAACTTTCTCTTGAAAACTGAAATCCCACCTATATAAGAATTCTTACCCTTATCCATGAAATCTGTTGCCTTCCGATTTCTCATGATCTAAACACAACCATACAGCACCATTGCATACAAGGACAGCAATTTCAAACTGGACCTGAATTGGATGACATAAATTGTGTAGTAAGACTAACGTTGTGACTGGAAATTGTAAATAGACCATGTAATGTGTGCTGTAGCGAGGGGTCTTTCAGCGGTGCTATGAAACAGGGCGCAACTCAAGAGGGGGGGCGCTGATTTTGAGACAGAATGATTCAATTATTAAACTAATTACTTTATCTTGAAATATAATATTTACTTAAAATGAAATAAATGTAATAAAATTAAATAACAACAAATCAAAGTGTATATATAATATTAACAGATACCTCACAGTACAGGCTTATTTAAAAATTGTCATTTGAACTTATTTATAGTAAATATTATATTTAAGAGAACAAATTTGGTCATTATTGGTTATGTTGATCTTTGGGATGCGCTATATTTACGCTTGGCACAGAGCACAATTATGGCTTGCTACGTTCTTGCATGTAATATTTGTGATGTGAGACCTAAAGGACAACCTGAAATCAAGATTAATCTAGATTAGATAAGTTAGTATAGAGCCAATAGTTGATCTCTGCTGTAAGATATTATGATCAGCTGTGTAAAATGCAAAACTTAAGTCAAGAAAGCTAATGAGCATACAGTGGCCAGTATCAGCAGATGTCAGAAATTTAATGGTGTAAGGATTTTCATCCTTAATTTCCTGTCTTTGTTGTAGGCCCTTAGGAGCTGCGACAAATCAACTCTTCCAGTCTACATATCACCTGGACACAACATCTCAATGGAAACTGCTGTTTGGCTGGTTCAGCTCTGCTGCAAGCACAGGATTCCAGAACCTGTACGCCAGGTAAAGTTATATAGTTAAAGGTTAAGGCAGGCCCTTAGCCGTCCACCCGTCCTTTGGATGGGTGAAAATTATTTTGGACGGGCATAAATTGTGCATGATTCTCCTCCATGACCATCCAGTTTCTTCTCTTGAGCCACTGCTAGCATTCAGATGACAGTTCTGTAACGAGCACAGGTTGATACTAGGCTCTGTAAACAGCATAGGGGCACTGCAGTTGGACTCATACGGAGGTGGGACTTTGGGCGGTCGCGACTTTGAATGCTTTTGGATGGGCAACTCTGTATTTCTGGTTAAGGGCCTGGGTTAATGGGTTAACTGTGTTCATGAATATCTAATGATTATAGGTTACCACTTATTACTTCATTTCTTTGATTGGCCTCACTGATTTTAAGTTTATGGTCGTCGTGTGGATCACATTTTCATGATGAATAACCAGATGCAATCAAAGAGGGTGTACTGCCAGCCATTGTGGATTGCTTATGTAAACTTTAAGGCAGCTTTTGACTCTACACTGCACAGCTCTCTGGAAATTGCTCCTCCGTAGGGTTTCCGTGGGAAGATTGTGGATCTTACAAGAGAGCTTTACGCCAACACAATGAGCTCTGTAGTCATTGGTGGTGTAACTTCTGATTGGGTTAGTGTGGAGAGTGGAGTATGACAAGGCTGAAAACTTACCCCAGACCTGTTTTTGCTACCAGTGGGCGAGGTCATGAAGCATAGTGTTACCAAAGGACTGCAGGTGCATGCATTGAATTGGAGATGTTCTTGTATCTAGACTGTGCAGCATCGGGCCCTTCTTGTCAATTCTGGAGACCCTGGTCCTGTCTCTGGAGATAACAAACCAAAAAGCATTCTGATTTGGAATTGAGTTTATATGTGTCAAAACCAAGATCCAGACTACGGTGGAATTTTCTTCTGATAGCATATGGATTGCGAGACTTATGATGGAATTGGTAGAAGGTTTTGCCCACCTTGGGTCGAATGTTTAAACTGATGGTTACAGCAAGCCTGAAATCTGACGGCTAAACATTTTTAACGTGCACAAGGTCACATGGAAATGTTAATCGGAAGTGCAGTAATATGCACTCTGCTGCTTCTGTCCGTCCTCTTCATTCCTCTGACCATTTGTACCCCCTCGTTCCACGTGGCTAAGGGCCTGGGTTAAGGGGTTAACTGTGTTCATGAATATCTAATATGATTTTAGGTTACCACTTATTTCTTCATTTCTTTGATTGGCCTAACTGATTTTAGCTCAATCTAGGTCTTTTTCTTCCATTGGCCCTGCCCTTTGGAATGAGCTTTCTCTGTCCATTTGTTCTTCTATCTCAGGTAACGTCTCTTCCTCTTTTACCTTTCTTACAACTTGCTTTTTCTCGGGGTCTCTCACCCTGGGAATGCTTCTGAATGGCTCGGCCACTGGAAGCTCTTTATAAATGTCCAAATACAATATATAACACTAAAGAATCCCTGAAAGGTGCTGCATACTTTGCATGGTATACTTCTTGCCATGCAACATTGTACTCACTACTCCACTGCCTGACTGCTTCATTTCTCGCCATGTTGATTCGTACTTGAATTTAGTGTACCCCTTGTTTGCATCTACAACGGGCACCTGGTGGCATGCATCTGCAGTACCATCTGTGCTCATGCAAGTCACCTGTAGCTTACAAGGAAAGTAATGTAGTATAGTATAATCTTCAGTTTATGAGAATGAGGCAGAAATAATGAAAATGAATTAGGAAAATTGAAACTGTTATGATCGAGGTCTCCTTTTGTTGTTGTTGAAGGCTGACATTAAATCACGACAGTACATTCAGGACAACCGGAAGTCTGATGTAGTCTGCAGTAAGTAAAAATCTCTGTGATGCATATTGAAGCGCACCTGTGATGGCCAACAATGTACATCATCGTCATCAGCCTACAGAAGGCCTACTACAGACACTGGCGTAAACTTGTCCAAAATATTGGGGGGCGTGGGGTCTGGACCAGAGGTGCAAAAAAAACCAAATTTTTTTCAAGATGAAAAGCTTTTTTTTATGGTTATGTTGTTTTTAAGATTTTCGGATTTCGGATCATAAAAATCATGAAAAATGGCATGAACAAGAGCTCCAACTCAGTTTAATTCAGTTGCGATTTCCGAAAATTAAAAATCAATAAATCAATGTTATTAAAATAACATATAAAAATAAGAAATTTAATTAAAAAAAAAACAAAATGAAAACAAATTTTATGGTTTTCTTTTTCTTTTGTTTAAAACCAAAAACCAAGAAAAACTTTTCATTGCCCCAGCTCCTCAATTATTGTGCGGCACGTGCCCCGGCCTCCCCCGTAGAGTCTACGCCTATGATTGGAAGGCAGAGCATCAGATGAGTCAGGGTAGTTGTACTTGAAAAAGACTTCAGTTTTGAGTGGAAAGCCCGGAGTTTTGAGTGGAAAGCATGAATGACAATTCACAGCCTCCAACACACAACCTTTTGATTTAATTGCTCACCTGATTGGCATCAAAATTAGCCTTATACTTTGCAACTTGAATGGAATTTTTGATAAAATTAATATTTAGCGTGATCATTTACTGTATATGGTAACCCACTACCAAAATTGTTGGTTAAGTAAAGGTTTATGGTAGGTCGGTGAAATCGTTCACAAGATAAACATCATGGCCGCCGCAGAATTGCACAGAAATGGAGTCCTACGACCTACCTACCATAAGTAAGTAAGTAAGTAATCGAACTATAAAATTTATAAGAAAATAATTAGGAAGTATTTGAGAACTACACTATCACTATACCTAAATGTAACAATCTTCATTGCATCCATTCCTCTTCATGCAGCTGTGCTGTATTCAAAATCTCACCAACAGGTACGATTACCATACGTACCTTTACACAACTACTTCATCCCAACAATAAGCAAAATTTACTAGCTTATACTCACCAATGTTACTTCTGTCAGGCTAGCACAGTCCACAAGAAAAAAGGTGGTGAAGGATCTCTCCCGATCAATTAATTGTAAAATGAGCAGGCTGCTGTGCGGACAATGCCCAGTTTTACTTTTCTGTGAATCACCACAAACTGCTGAACTGAAACAGAGTGCTTCTGTGTATCGAGCACATTTCAGAATCTCGCTAAGGGGCGGGGAAATGGTTGAATGGTAACATGCTGGCACGAAGGTCAGAAGGACACAGGTTCGATACCCGCTAGCAGCACAAGGTTAACTCAGCCTTCATTCCCTAGGTGGCGTTTGTAAAATGAGCAGTAGTACAGATGGGCCCTTGTATGGCTGCCATACAGTTAAATTCAACTCCTGTAAAACTTGTTATCATCTGTTACTACTATATCATGTAATCTTACTGCGTACTTGTCAGTTTGAATTAATAAATGAAGATATTATTATTATTATTCACCCTTAGTGATGCAGAAGTTCGGCCAACTGACACCATATATGGCAATATTTAAATTGACAATTACAAAAATCTCAAATAGTGACCAGTTTCATAATTTAAAACTTAAGTTAATATGTTTCGACTGTCATTATTTTGTAGAGCATGACACTGGAAAAATGGAAACAAGTCTGTGCTCAATGAAGACTGAAGAAGAAATCATGGAAGAAACCTCTGAAATTGATAAGACAAAGAAGTTATGGGAAAGGTTAGAGGCTCTGGTGTCTTGTTGTGCTTGTGTTTTCCTTATGAAATTAAATTCCTTCAGTACATTGCTAGATTAGGTTTTCTAAGACAATGTTTATATATATGTGTGTGTGTGTGTGTGTGTGAGTGAGTGTGTGCGTGCGTGCGCGTGCGCGTGCGTGCGTTTGTGTGGGATTATAATTTGTGCTGCCTAACGTTTGAGCTTGTTCCATACAAAAGAAGTCCTTGCTTTAAGTGTTCTAGTTGCATTATGTAAGCTATGATGTTTCAGTAAGCACGTATTCATTCATTCACTGTTGCTCGGCTGCACAGCCTTTTATTGCTTTATAGCTTTGAGCTTCTTATGACAAGTTTGAAATGATGCTCCATCTGACAACTGATTTTAATGTTCAGTGAACAGGTTCGACTGAAGGAACTCTGTTGTTTGGAGGATACAGAGCCATGGGAGATAAATCGTTTGGCTCGAGGGATCACCAGCTCAGAAGAGTTTACAGATTTCACCCCATTGACATACATTGCTGGAACTGATATTTCATTTGTCAAAGATAACGAGACCAATGCCTGTGCTGCGATTGTCGTAGTGGAGCTGCCTAGCTTAGAGGTATGTGCCTAGCAATGGTGAAAATTAGCTGGAATGAATAAGCATTTAGTCTAATTTTTTCTAATTCTTAAGTGTATGGTGTTGTCAAATATGAACATATAACCCAGAGTATCTCAGTATCTCAGGAAAAACATTTTTGACAAGAATGCGTTATTTTGTATAAACTGTATGTAAACCAAAGTGCGGTATAGGCAGTTGGTATTAATAAAGAATATACTTACTTACAATTGATAGAGACATGATTTTTGTGTCTATGATAGAGTTTTTGGTGTCGCAAAAGTCAAAGAAGCTACTTCTAACATTGTCGGCAACCACATGACCTTCATTTTCAGGGTCATTGACCTGTATTGTCAAATATTAATATCTCAGTACCTGTGAGGCACAAAGAGAAATTCTCAATCCAGGATAGGTTCATCGGGGTTGTGAAAATTCAACAGAGTCATTATCAACATCATATGAGCATCGTATGACCTTGTGTTCAAGGTCATGACCTATGGCCGTTAACTTTGATTTCATAGAAACTACAAGTGTCAGAATGGGATTCTTGGTACAGGCTATTTCATGGTTTTCAGCATCAATCAAGTCTTGGATGTGCTAGTTGGGACTTTTCATCATCATGGTCAATGGTTGCCCATAAGATTATCACTTGACAAACATCTTCATCGCTTGACAAACATCTTTATCACCAGTGCAAAGGTGGTTGTCTTCATCATTGTCTTGTATTATTTTTTATTCTATTCTCAAAGAAATCAGGGGGCTGCAAAGTTGGTAATTGTTTGCAGACTTCCTTAATGGACGACTCCAGAGGTTGATGAGCTGCCTTTGCCATGCCTCTCAAAAGCACTGATTTGATTTTGTTAGAGTGTTTAGCTTGGAAAGTGGTCATTTATAAAAGTAAAGCAGATATATGTAAGATTTTGGTCAGTTTGGTTTTTCGTGTGATAGGTTGTCTATGAAGACATATCTATGGTTGAATTAACGGCACCATATATACCAGGATTCCTTGCATTTCGAGAGGCAGACTTTCTCGTAAAGAAACTGGAGCAGTTACAAAAGTCAAAACCTGATCTGATGCCTCAAGCAATCATTGTAGATGGAAATGGCATTCTTCATCCCAGAGGTCAGTTTGCATTGTATCGGAATGATTCTGTCTGGCCTAATCACATAAAATGTGGATAAGTAATGTTGTAGAACAAAGCTTTTTGCTTGCTTGGTATTGAGATTTTAAATTATGTTTAGAACAGAGAACAGATCCCTTTTGTATAGACTTTTGGGGAGCAGGACTTAGGCTGCTCTCAACATCTCCCAACATGAGCAATAGAAGAGCGATGACTGCAGAGGATATGAACTGGTAACGCAGCGAGAACAAAACTGGCTTGTGTGTGACCATTGCAGGACCCATGTGTCATGACACAGCACACAGTTTATATGTGCAGAAAACACTTGCATTTGGAGAGCACATTCAGCCAACATCCAGAATTTCTGTGAGCTGTTTGCAGAATGAAATATGACCTCTCCTTGACTTGCCCAGGAAAATGCTCTGACTGATGGCCAGCAACAGTCTCAACCGATTTTAAACTAAATGCATGTTTGTTGCAAACAAACCAACTTAAAATGTACATCCACCATATTTGACATGATAGCAAACATATAAACTTAACAAACAATTAGAAATGTTTGAAAAGTGGAGTTCTTGTGCTCACTGATTTAAAAGTGTGATTCATTTGTGATGTAATTAGAATCCATCCGTTTCACAAAGATATAAACATAATAGAAAACAATAAACATCAAATTTGAGACACTTTTGAGCTGTATGAACGCACAAAATCCTTGAGCATTTAGTTTGGCCACCTTGTGACAGATGGTTATGCCATTTTTAAAATACTGAGTAGTCAGTAATTGCAATTAATCTACCTGGTATGAAATAAATTAGCAATTAGGAAGTTTTAAATATAATTATTATAACAAAGAAGAGATTTTTGAGAACAGAAAGTTCACGAATCTTGGAATTATTCCTGTGAGCATTCAAATTTTAGAATAGCTTCTGATATGCATAACCACTAAAGGTTAATTGTCACTTAATCAGAATGGTGTATGATTATTTAGCAGTCTAACTTTAAAATATTTCTTGTAGAATTTGGATTGGCATGTCATATTGGAGTGCATATGGGAATTCCAACAGTGGGTGCAGCAAAGACACTGTATCATGTGGATGGAATCGAGAAAAATGAAGATCATCAAAATAAGGTAAGTGTGCAATGTTCCTGTTCATTGTTACTTGTGCTAGCCCAAACTCTTCAGTCATGTTGCTGTCAGAAGTGTCTGGGTTTACATCACCTTCCTGACAGTAGGTCAGTGCTACTAGTATCAATCTTAGATCCATATGTAGAATGCTGAATATTCCCATAGATGCTTAGCAAGGCTGTCGTAATCATGATCTTGCGATTTATGTAGCATGGGAGCCAGCTTATTCGCTAGTGCTCAGTCAAAAAAAAATTGTTGCTAATCTTGGACTTGCCATTTACTACACAGAGCAATGCAAACATTTTGTCATCTACAGGTTCTTTTTCTTTCACGACACCGTTTTTTTTAAACTGCTCACACTCGTATCAGCAATTACAAGGAAGACTAAGTACACGTAGGCCTATGCGTTACAAGGTTGGTCTTGTAAAGTGGGTACATAAAATGATAACCTTTCAAAGGCTTCAGGATTTAGGTCAGTAAAATGAGGCTAAGGTAAGAGAATGAGATTAGAGGACATGTAACCTTAATTGACTGAGCTCTTCCAGTGACTCGGACATACTTGTGTCTCCTTTCTGGGTCCAGTTTAGAACGAAGTATAAATCAGAGGCCATTCCTACTGAATTGCAGAATAGCTCTATAACTTAAATATACCTGTGAGTCAATACTGTGATAAGGACTGAAAACTGTTGCAGTAAGTGGAAGTTCAATAAAACAGAGTTATGTTTGCATTGGTTGTGGCCGGGCCATCTCCTGTTAATCAATATAACCGGAAGTTTGAAATGCCGAAGTTTGATATGCCGAAGTTACTCTATAGTGGTCTTAGAATTTCAAACGATTGTTAAGTTATATGATTTAATAGAAAATGCTAGTGATTTGGTTGAAATTTCAGATAAAGGCTTTGTTGAAGAGAGGAGATCAGTTTCCACTGGTTGGCCAGTCAGGACAAACACTTGGAGTTGTAAGTACTGCTGCACAAATGTATGCAGATCGAGCATAATATTGGTTCTTGGTGATATTGGAGCAAGGGGATCGATGAATGGTAATACTCTTGCATGAAGAACATAAGATCCTGAAAGACGCGGTTCGTTACCTGCAAGCTCCCTCTAGTTCGACTCAGTCTTCCACTCCCAAGGAGGCAGCAGTGAAATGAGCGGGCACCTAAACTTTCTAAATCCGAGAATTCTTGCTCTGATCCATGTAATCTGTTGCCTTCCGATTTCTCATAACCTAAACACAACCTACTGTAACAGCTACTCTGTTTCCATCTCTGTCTGGTCTCCAGCCATCTGGGTTTTGGTCTTCGTACAGTATTGATGGAGAACTTCTCTGACTTTACACAGCATTCATGTACAAGCTGGTGCCCTGTGGTTAGTCTCCAAGTGGCACTAAAGAAAATGTGCGATTACAATCTCACAGCACCATTGCATACAAGGACAGCAATTTCAAACTGGGCCTGAGCTGGATAACATAAATTGTGTAGTAAGGCTTTAACGTTGTGACGAAATAGT
This sequence comes from Allolobophora icterica, assembly GCA_963556255.1. Taxonomy (NCBI): domain Eukaryota; kingdom Metazoa; phylum Annelida; class Clitellata; order Crassiclitellata; family Lumbricidae; genus Allolobophora; species Allolobophora icterica. The sequence continues at coordinate 28,578,991 of OY744614.1, forward strand.
AATAGACCATGTAATGTGTTCCATAAGTTGATCTTTGGGGGCGCTTGCTATGTTACTGCATGTAATATTTGTGATGTGAGACATAAAGAACGACCTGAAATCAAGATTAATCTAGATTGGATCAGTTAGTATAATAGAGCCAATAGTTGATCTCTGCTATAAGATATTATGATCAACTCTGTAAAATGCAAAACTTAAGTCAAGAAAGCTAACGAACGTACAGTGACCAGTATCAGCAGATGTCAGAAATTTAATGGTGGCTGGATTTTCATCATTCTTGTCTTTGTTGTAGGCCCTTAGGAGCTGTGACAAATCAACCAATCCAATCTACATATCACCTGGACACAACATCTCGATGGAAACAGCTGTTTGGCTGGTTCAGCTCTGCTGCAAATACAGGGTTCCAGAACCTGTTCGCCAGGTAAAGTTATACTTAAGGGGTTAACTGTGTTCAAGAATATATGGGGTTAACTGTGTTCAAGAATATCTAATATGACTATAGTCTATAGGTTATCATATATTTAGTTTCTTTGATTGGCCTTTCAGGTCTTAAGTTTATGCTTATATATGGGGTTAACTGTGTTCAAGAATATCTAATATGACTATAGGTTATCATATATTTAGTTTCTTTGATTGGCCTTACAGATCTTACATGCTTATCATGTTTACCCTATGTATCACATTTTCATGATGAATAGCCTGATCCAATCAAAGAGGGTAAACTGGCAGCCACTGTGGATTGCTTATGTAGACCTGAAGGCAGCCTTTGGAGATTGCTCCTCCGTCGGGTTTCCTGGGAAGATTGTAGACCTGACAATAGAGCTTTACACCAATGCATTGAGCTCTGTACTCATTGGCGGTTTAACGTCTGATTGGTTTAGTGCAGAGAATGAAGTATGACAAGGTTGAAAACTTACCTCAGACCTGTTTTTGCTGCCAGTGGATGAAGTCATGAAGCATACTGTTACTGAAGGACTGCAAGTGCATGCATTGAACTGGAGATGTTCTCGGATCTGGACTTTGCCGATTGTGACCGTTCTTGTCAAAATTCTGGAGACCCTGGTCCTGTCTCTGGAGGTAATGAACCAAGAAGCACTCAGGGTTGGAATTGAGTTTAAATGGGCCAAAACCAAGATCCAGACTACTGTGAAACCTTCTTCAGACAGCATACAGCTTGTGAGAATCGTGATGGAATTGGTATAAGGATTCACCCACCTTGGGTCGAATGTCTAGGCTGGATCTGGCTGGTGGCTACAGCAAACCTGAAGTCTGACGGCTAAACATTTTTTATGTGCACAAGGTCACTTGAAAATGCGAATCAGAAGTGCAGTATAATTAAAGATGCTGCATACTTTGCATGGTATACTTCTTGCCTTGCAACATTGTTCTTCCAGTGCCTGACTGTTTCATTTTTCTCGCCATGTTGACTACACTTGATTTTAGTGTACCTTCGTTTGCATCTGCAACTAGCACAAGATGTCATGCATCTGCAGTACCATCTGTGCTCATGCAAGTTACCTGTAGCTTACATGGAAAGTATCGTATAATCTTCAGTTTATGAGAATAAGGAAGAAATAACATAAATGAATTATGAAAATTGAAACTGTTATGATTGACGTCTCCTTTTTTGTTGTTGTTGAAGGCCGATATTAAATCACGACAGTACATTCGGGACAACTGGAAGTCTGATGTAGCCTGAAGCGAATAAGCTCTGTGATGCATATATAAAGTGCAACTGTGATGGCCAACAATGTACATCATTGTCATCAGCGTACAGAAGGCCTACTACAGTCTCTACAGACCAGACCTCGATCTTGAGTGAATGCAAGGGCCACATAAAGGCTTGAACGCTGGTTCAAGGTCCAGTTCGCAATAAAACATACAAAGCGTGCAATTTAAAGGGAAGAAAATATGAGACAAACTAAGTGACTAAAAATCTGTCCTTTCCATTTAAGTTAATATAGTAATGGTAGCAAGTATTCAGTTTTGCCCCAATATGATTTATTACTGAACCTTTTAGTAAATACGAATAATAGCAATTAATGACAGATAATTAAAAATACTTTACCATGGCGTCCACAAGAATTTTTGTGGGGTTGTAGAGGGGCAAAATGACGTTTTTGCATCAGCTATTCATGAACACAGAACACATGACAACTTTAAAAATAAATAATGGTCAAGGACTACTTAAATAATTAAGTTTTTTCGTGTTGAAAATCGTGTTGGGATTGTTGTAATAATGATAATAATCAAAGATTTTATTGTTTTAAACTATGTGCAAAGCCAGGGGGAATGCCCCTTGCCCCTCTCCGGGAGCCCATGTACTTTATAAATCATTATTGACCAAAAGCATTGAATCACCAAGACCACAGCTGTTGATGTTGCAGTTATTCAAACGTCCCAAAGGAGGAAATTTTTGCATTTTTTGGACAGTCTGCTGTTCAGGAGTTTCCTGTGTCCTTGAGTCGCTATCCAGTGTTCCATATGATTGAAACAGAAACTGTTCTATTCTTAATGGATTTAGTTGATCTATTATGCATACACAGAATTACTGTTTTAGTGATTCTGTATGGTTTACTGGGTAGTATTAATTTTATCGTTGTTGATGAATATGCAGTGAAAACTGTGATGGGCTAATCTTTTGAATCAGATCAACTGAGACATCAGTTCTGTCAGTGACAGAGTTTGAAATATTGTTGACAAGTTCATGTTAATGCCGCACCACACCAATAAAATGTCTCTTAGCAGTGCCTTTTTAATTGATCTAACTTATTCTAAGAATAGAATAAATATTTGAGTAATAAAAAAGAATATTTGGGAATAGATTGAAGTCGCTACAAACTGCGTGCTAATTACAGAACTAGCTTCTCTGACCATTGCTTTTGGACTTGAGACAAGGGGAAGGTCAAGTGTCCTGCCAGTCATTTATCCATTTAAGTCACAATGCTTTGTGAAACTTCTGTGATAATTAATCAGTGTGAATAGACTAGAGTTTTAAAAACATGCGCACCGAAGATTTATGGTTATGGTAGTGATACAATAACTGTCCTGGAATTATTGTTTAGAGCCATACTACAGAACTGAGCTAGGTTCTCATGACCCAGTTCCTGTTGTGACTGGCAGGAATCAAGGGTGTCGTCAATCAATCAATAAAACAGAATTTTGAATGAATGAATCGGACAATGGTGTGATTGCCTGATTCATATGACGAGGTTTAGAAACTTTAAATTGATGGTTTTACTGATTTTTTATCAGTGACTGTTCCTTGGTTGTAAGTGTATGAATCTTTTCAAACATGTGAATTACATTTTTACTGAAATCGTGGGAATGTTGCGATGATTTTAAATTGAATTCTGTTAACAATACTGCTAATTTCTGGCTTGCTAAATTGATTGCAAGTTATTTTAGAAGAGGTAGGATACAATATATTTTTTTTGCTATTGTTACATTCAAGAAAACTGGTGTGTAAGATTTAGGCAGCATTTATATGTGATATGGTCTTGACTCAAAGGAGAGTTGTATGTATTTGTTTGAAATGCTTCTATTCTTGCTGCTTTTAAACATTTTAGAATTGTATATATCTTTAAAAAGTTCAAGTTTTGCTTGCATTACAAAGTGTATTGTGTTGTGAGGAAAAATTGTTATAATAGCATACTTTAGTAACTTGAATACATTCAACAGTGTTTTAATACTTTAACGACGAGCGTGTACTAAAAGTGACTGGAAAACCAAAGCAATTTGTCGTTAAATTGTTGAAGTAAGTGTGACCTGCTGGTTGTCTGATGTGTGCTTCACGTACTGGTAAAGGTCCCTTGTCATCAGTGGCGTAGCCAGGTTTCAACACCAGGGGGAGCGAGCACATGAAAAAGGCCCCAACAACCAAAATTAATAATTATCGACATTCACGTTGCAAAAATGCTTTGAATCTAATTAACACAACTAAATTTGGAAGCCACATTTGTAAAATGCTCTAATCTATTAGTTGTGCTATTTATTCATTCATTCATTCGAGTATTTATATAGCACCTCCTCAGAGGGGCTACTCAGAGGTGCTCCCGACTCCTGCACGGCCAAACATTAGGCAAACAAGACAGTTTTCAGTCGAGTATAGAATATAAGAGGGAGTTCTCGGGAACAGGCATAGATCCGGGAAGCCCGTTCCATGCCGTCGGGCCCACCACCGAAAAACACGGTTCTGCATGGTGGCTGAGCGGGCAAAAGGCACAATGAGTACCTCTTTGCCCGAAGATCGGAGGTGGCGACTACCATGAACATGATGAACTCCCAGCATGGGGCGGCAAAGGACCCGCAGATAAGCTGGAGCGCATCCCAGCAAGCACCTCCAAACCAGGAATCAACCCTTATACTACACGCTGGTTGACAGTTGGCTGGAGCCAGTGCAGGACCTACAGTATGTAACCAGAGACCTGACCAAATTTTGGTATTCGACCAATAAGACGTGCCGCAGAGCATTGCACTCGATTGAGGCACGCCAAGCGACTAGAAACTAGGCCATAGTAGAGTGAGGAACAGTACTCAAGTCAAGATTTGTGACACAATCTAGTGACACTATTTAGATTTCAACCATGAATCAGATATTCGATTACCCACTCGTGGAATCTTTTTCTTTTTCCAACTCTGTGTTGCTTATAGTCAGTAGTAATATCACATTTTTGAACCAGCTCGGTTGCTTCATTCTCAATCCGTTCAAACTAAAATTTGAAATCAAATTCGCATATTTTAATATCGTTTTCATAAAGTTGAATCAAATGAGAAGGTGTTACCAAATCAATACTACTTCTCTGTAAATATGTGGATAAACTGAAAGCCTTCCCTAGCACTTTTTCCAGAATATTAGAAGAACAAATTTAGTATTCGAACGTATCATGGGTTAGAAGCATATACCCTTTGCCTCAGTCAGCTGTTTCGTAGTGCAGCTTTTAATCTCACCATCCACGAATATATATGACTACATACAGTCTTGTTGTCAAGACCCTAAACCTCAAGACCAAGACCAAGACCTTGAACCTCAAGACCAAGACCAAGACTGAACCCCAAGACCAAGACCAAGACCTTGAACCTCAAGACCAAGACCAAGACTTTGAACATCAAGACTAAGACCAAGACTTTGAAACTCAAGACCAAAACTGAGAACAATACCCAAAAATCACAACCATACCCAGATTTATATTCCTTACTAAAATAAATTGTCAAGTCAGACTACTCGCGATTTTAATTAAAACACGAATCTTTGATTTTATTCAAACAAAACAACTCCAAATGCAGACTGCAGAGAATTCCGATTCGTATTTACAAAAGTCCTTCGTGCGAAATCTTATTCCATATGCCTGTTGCATTTTATAAAAACCAATTCGCTCAGAATTTTCTGCCCAAGACGTGACCTGTGGGGCCTCATAAAAATTCTGCCATGTGAAAAATACGTTCTACAGGCGCTGAAATCACTAGCACAAACAGCAGCTTTTCAAGCACTGGATGTAAATGTACAAATTGTGAGTCTGTTTTGATATCATTCCATGGTAAATAACCGGAAGTCAAAATAAATGTCAAAAGCAACAGTAAAGCCTCACTCACACCGTGTAAATACTAAAGCAATTGTATTAGTAATTATTGGATAAATTATTAAAATCATTGAGTTTTGTTAAATGACTGTTCATATTGTCAAACGTCTTGGTCTTGGTCTTGCAAAACCAAGACCAAGACCTTGAACTCAAGACCAAGACTTTTGGTCTCAAGACCAAGACCAAGAACGAGACTTTAAAAAACGAACTCGAGTGCACTCGAGACCAAGACCTTGGTCTCGAGGACAACAAGACTGACTATTTAATAATGCAGGGCAACTATTAGTTCTGGTAAATTCTGCAAGAGTACATGTACTGCTGATTTTCTGAATGCCCATCTTTCTAGAGTTCCAGAAAACAAATTATGTCGTTCGAACGATTGGAATAAAAAATTTGAACGATTGGAATAAATAAATTTTTAATGATTGGAATAAATAAACTGTGAAAAAGGCCCCACATCTTGGAAAATGGTCTCAGAGGGAGCGGCCGCTCCCCCTGCTCCCCCCCTAGCTACGCCTCTGCTTGTCATGCAGGATGCATAATTATGTGGACTGTAAGTGAACAATTTGCGAGGCAAAAGTCACAAATATGTATGCATGCATTTAAACCTTTACAGGGTGCATTTTCTGAACCTATTTAAACCAATTATATCAAAATGTGTGTGTTGGAGGCTGTGAATTGTCATTCCTGCTTTCCACTCAAACCTCCGGGCTTTCCACTCAAAACTGAAGTCTCGCCTTTTTCAAGTACAACTACCCTGACTCATCTGATGCTCTGCCTTCCAAGTCTTCTTGCCATAAACAACACTCGCCTTGACAGCTGCTCTGCCTCTTCTCTTGATCTGGCCCCTCTGGTAACTGGACTCGGACCTCCTTTTGACTACTTTTTGGAAAAACCCCTCTGATTTGACACAGTGCTCATGAATAGGCTGGCACTCTGTGCCTGGCCTTTGAGTGGTGCTTTAGAAGTTTGGAGACTATGATTACAATTCCCCTCATGGGTTGACACAGGGTTTAGTTACAGTTCACGTATGTGTTACAACATGGGTGAAGTTTGAGAAATATGACGTCACGCAATTGAAATATAGTAACCTAAATAACCCATATAATCAATTATTAAATGAAATTGAAAGTGTTGATCGGCTTGATAAGGAGGAGCTTGATCACAGCATAAATAATTTTGTAATTATCTGTACTGTGGCTTGATGTACATGTAATATGCTTAGCAATGGAAGATGATGATTTTAGTCGCCAAGAATTTCCAGTTTGTTCCTTGAAAAAGCATTTTACTTTTCGCTGGAGCAAGATGAAACAATTCACAATAGATATTGTATAACGATTACAAGACCATGCCTGTAAAGCGGAAGACATAATGACGTTTTAAATTAGGGTGCTGATTAGAAATGCGTAATCTGTGCAATGGGAGGATGTGTATGCGCGGATGGTGGTGCCGCGCGTTTGAATGTTGGGAGTAGTTAGATTGTGAATTTATTTGTTTGATTGTGCGCGTTTGATGATTTTGTTGTACACTGGTCACGTTTCGTTTCAACTATGAATATACAGAAAATGACGAATCTAACGGAGTGGTTTGACTCTGAGGTAGAGAGATTAAAATACGAATCTTCTATTATCGCTCGTCGTACTGTTGTATCGTATACGTAACTTCAGAATCTTTAGGGGTTCTCCGAACTTACAACACGAGACCGCGATCCAGTGGAATGTTTTCAACGCATGTTGAAACAGAGAAAGTTAGAGTTAGAAAAAGGAAAGAAGCTAGTGTCGTAATCGACAGTTTCTGAAGTTGTACTTGAAAGCGAAGCGCAGGCAGGCACCAGCTTATTCACGAGCTCTGCGTCAAATCATGGGGTGGTCAAAGATACGAAGGGAAGAGCAAAATCCGGTTGCCAGCATACCAGATAGAGGGTTTAGTTTGGTTATATTTAGGTTGAAAGTAACTGGAAGGCAAGGGATCGATGGATCTGGGTAAGATTTTTTGGAGGTTGCTTGGCCGCTTTTTCCAGAAAATGAAGGGCAGAGCAAGACCATAGAAAAGATTCCATGTCTGAAGATACCAGTGTTGAAGCTTGGGATAAAGGATCGTCCAGATCACTTTGCATTCTCAGCATAGAGATCTGCAGTCAGGTACAGAATCTACAGATGTCACTGAAATATATAGCATAGCTTCCAAGATATGATGGAGCAAAACTGCCAGACATTTATGCATCAGCATAACGATCCTATGCTCACACATTGTGGCATGGGCAACCGATGCAGCTTGTTCTGAATAAAATAGGACCAGAGTTTGGAATTGACCCAATTCAGACAAACTGAAGATTTTAGGAAAGATCGAATTCTTCAAGTTTGCTTAGACTTAACCTGGAAAAGAAAATTTCTAGGGCTGGGCACAGGACAAGCGCAAGCAAGTATTAACAGGGAAGCAACAGTGACAGCATTTCGAGGCTGTACAGCATGTTGTCCGAGATCTTGGAGTGCTCTTGGATGAGGACCTATGTATTGAGGAGCATGCCAATACTTTTTGCTTTATCAAATGCATCAGACTGGAGTCATGTGCTGCAATGTATCATTTGATGCTGCTGTTACTCTTGTCCTACATTCTGAGGTGCCTGGACTATTGTAGCTGTGTCCATGAAATCCTGCACTGAAATTTCGGATAGACAGCTCCAGTCCATCTTCTACTGCACCACCCAAATCACTGATAATGATGATGATGATGAGTTCTCTGCCTGAAGGCAGGTCCATTGGCTTTTGCCAACCGCTAATTGAATTCTGTAAATAAGGTTTTTAATTTTAAATTGCAGTAAGGCCTACAAGATGCGAGAAAGTCAAATAATTTTCTTTTTTTGTTTTTTTTCTCAGTTTTTCCCCGGTTTTTTTATATTTTTTTAAATGACGTTTTTATTTAGTTTCTATCGTTTTTAACAACTATGATACATACTATATCTTAACAGACAGCGCAAGCTATCGTAAGACATGCCTTTCCAGACCTGTTAGATTGCCATGTTCAGCACCTCTGTAAGGTTTTTAAAGGCAATTTATAAGCAGCGAGATACCTAGAAACTTACATATATACATACAATGGTACATACAACATTGTCATACATGCATGCATGTATGTATGCATATCATGTCAGGTCCTGTAATGCATACATACATACATGCACATTCACACACACACACAATGTATGTATGTATACATACATACATATGTACATGCACATTGCACACTTACACATGTATTGCACACACATACAATGTATATATGTATGTATACAAACATGAAATGTATTTATTAAGCTATCAAATGACTGAGCATCATTCAAAGACACTGAGCAATATTTAGTGAACTAAAGACTTGCTTGAGGTCCCTACACAGTAACCAGCCAAGGGAGGCTTCTACCTGTACTGTAATGTACCTCAGCTGTCAAATATTTTCTTGGCTAAGCATAATTCCTCTGCTGCCTCTTGTCGTGGTTCAGATTCACGATTCACACAAATCCTGCTTGCCTAGAGATTTTTAAAATGTCGCTGGAAATAATTTAAATAACAGGATTGACTGTTAGACATTTTTTTAAGCAAACAGATATCTCTGCTTAAGAATAAAAATAAATGAATTTGTTGTATTTTTGTTTTAGGTGAAAAGATGGCGTAGTGGGGCCGCTATTATCTGGACCTTAATATTTGTTGTTCCAGTTACATTTGCATTTTCTGTAATATCTTCGTTCAGCCCATTTGATCTCTATGGCTGGTTAAAGCGTAAGTTTCCTTTTAAGCTTTCTTCAGAGATTACTTAGCTCAAGGATGGTAGCATAAAATAATTTTAAACTTACACGGTACTGATCTGATAAATTACATCATTATAGTAAAGAGTGAATATTCCAATATCAATCAATCAATCAATCAATCAATTTCTTTATTGCTTTCGATGACAGTTAACAATAACGATAACATCAATAGTGCAGCTACTAATTTGACAACATATATAACGATAACATTATTGAAGAAACTATAATCAAGATCAAGATCATGCACATGAGTCCAAATGACTGTAACTAGAATAATGCATATAGTAGCTAGATGAATCATCAGTACATGCAAAATTGCATCAAAACTACATCAAAACTACATCAAAATTAAATGTAATATAAACTAATTAATTTCATTGAATAGTATAGTCTCATTTTGTTGCGTTATTTTATATATATATTTATATATTTTTTTCTGTCATCTACGGCAAAGGGCGTCCCTAAGGGATATGAATCCCGCTAAACAGGGGTACCCAACTAGTGTTAATTACAAATTATATGAATGGCTTATGATTACAGATAACCACTTGACTGCAGCCGAAAACTCTTCTGTCTGGCAATCGTTGTTTCTCATCGCAGGTGCAGTCCATTCTTAACTGTGCTGCCCGAATCGTCATTAGCCTGCCAAAATTCTTGCATACACGTTTCAAGCTAAATGCAAGAGACTTTGCATTGGCTTCCAGTGGAGCACCAGATTATATACAGGATCCTTCTCATGGGAAGAGCTTTGAAAGTCGTAGCTCCAGGATACATCCAAGAGCTCTTGGATGTATCCTGGAGCTCTGTGTTCCTGTCTCCAGCCTGCTTGGTCGACAATCATTTTGTTAAGCGGCCCTTGAGGACTTGATGGTCCCTCGCTCTGGTATCACGATGCTGGCACAAAAAAATTACCATCCTTATGAAGCAGTCTTTCATTAACACCTTAACGACGAGCTGCATTGGTTTCCCAGTCACTTTTAGTACAACTCGTCGCTAAAGTGTTAAACATATATGGGTCATTATCCGAAAAGTGCAGAATTGATGTCCCATGCTGGTTTTTTGAGTTTTTTCGATAATTTCTTCAAATTTTTTGCCTATCCTTCAAAGAATGAGCAGATTAACATTTCCCATCATTGTTTTAGCTGCTTGATTTTGGAAATTTAGAAATAAATTACTAAATGTATACAAAATATCATTACCATCCACTGTCCGAGACGGTGTACAATGCATTAAATTCAACTTTTACGCAAATTTATTCCATTACAACCTGTAACAAAGGTATATTATTGTGATTAATTAGTAGCCAGGATATGCAATAATGAAACATTTAGACTCATTTTCGTAATATTTATTTTTTTAGAGCCTATTTATACTTGTCCATAGAAATAAGCATCATAGCCATCTCAATTTTTGGGAAGCCTATAACTTTTAGAGAACGTGCTTACTTACTAAAAGAAAAACATCCGGAACAAGATATTGTCAACTATTAATGGAATCACACAGATTTATGTTGAAATTTATAATGTTTTATTTTTAATTTAAGTTTGTGTGTTCCAAATTACAAAAAAGTAAATTTCTGTTTCATTACCATCTCGTGTTGTATTTCCTGGTTTAGGTAGATTATAACATTGACAACTTATTTTATTTACCGCTTTTGTTGAACTGATTTAAATTACTTATCTGATAAAGTAATTCAAGTGAAAATATTTGACGGCTAACATTTCATCATTTTATCATTACCATCCAGCGGTTGTTTTTCATCATTACCATCCGAATACATCAGATTTCTGCTATTTTCTCATGACAGTCGATTCTTGCCATGGATGGTAATGACGCATTGCTAAGAGTGAATTACATGTATTTTTTTTGAATTATTTGATATAAAAATAAATTGCATGTAATTAGAATTTACTAGCAACTCTTAAAATGTTGTTGAACTTGTCTCTAATGCATATAACATACAGTTATAGGTAATGCTGCACAGATTTTTTTCTGCAGCTAAAAATAATATTTCTTTTTTTGAATAATTTCGAAAAATGTCTTAATTTCTTGACACCAGACTAATATATTATGTGAAGGAAAGGCCTGTTGTATTCCTACTTAATGCTGGTATCATCTACTTTTAGGAAATTGCCATTTTATAAGTACCAGAGGAATATTTCAGGTCCCTGTGATGAAATATGATTACACAATAAGGCCGGATTTTAATGAAAAAAAAGGAATTTTGACTTTATAAATTCTATAAAAAAAATTAACTTATGATTAAAAATATAGTGGATTTCTTTCAAATTAGTTAAATTTAACTATGTACGTGACTAATAAAAACACTTGCAACCAATTTTGGGAAAAAATTTGTTTTTGTTTTTCGGAGACGAAATTTGTAACATTTCGGATAATGACCCATATACTATTGTGCCACAAAAATCTCATGAAATATTTGCGAGCAATCTGACGTCACACTTATTTGGATCTGGTAGATCGCCATGTTTGGCACCCTTACTAAATGCTCAAAAGGCACTATAAATAGCCAGGTATATGCACTCATCATACATACATATCCACACCCTTTACTCTGTATATATAGAAATTGCTATGCAGGAACCTTACTGCACCTTTAGATTTAAGTCCACGGTGGGCTTGTCACGTAGATGTCAGCTTCATTTTCTCCAAATTGGTTACAAAAATTGTTTTCTGTTGGTTATGTTACAGAGAGCATCATGACTCTGATTGATTTGATGTTTTGGACAAATGTGCTCGGAATTTTGGTTGTGGTATTTTTTGTCGCCCGCCTCAACATCCGCCATTACAGAGGTAAAAGTTTAAAGGATCTCTGCTGAGCTTTAAGTCATTGAAGCTGGTTCACTTTTGAAATGCATTGGCAATGTCAATTCTGTTTATCAAAAGTACTGTAAACTCTTGATACCAATACCTACAAGTTACAGGAACCTTAAGTACTTTACTGTTGCATTATCTTATCTTTTATCCAATCACTTCTACAGCACCTGTATCAATTGCACGCGACATTGTATGAAGGTTGTTTCAAGTGAACGCATAACCAAAAGTCAAGATACGATATTGGAACGACGATAAAAATAATCATTGAGTTATCATTAAAATTTTTGCTGTTTGAAGTTGTGGATATTTACGTCATGCTGATGATGCACAACTTTTGAGATCGGAATAGATTTCTAAAGGTGCTTGTTTGGCATTGCTTTGTGTTTTAGTCACTCTGCTCTACTTTGAAAATGTAAGTAGATATTTGAGTAATTCTGTAGCACATTTTAGGTACCTCACAAAAGTGCTTCTCACTAGCTTTACTGAACAGATTGAGTTCATCTATGAATTTGGTCATATAGAGCTCTGAAGGTCTCCGCTGGCAGTCTCACGCAGAGACCAATCAACACAGTTGCAGCCACATGCAGACACTTTCTGTTTCAGAATTGCCCAAGGTGAAGCACGCCACTGGGCTAAAGTATTTGTAGCACCTGATGATGTAATGTAATGCAATTACAGATTTATATAGTGCCTCTTCAAGAAAATTCGTTAGAGGCGCTTTCGATCTAACGAAGAAAAACCAGGATTGAACTAGTCACGTATGTGAACAAGCTTTTATAATGTGCACTTTATGTCACTCGCTCTCTGCCGCAGTTGCTGCTGCAACACTGATAGTGCAGTTGTATGCACTAGAGTTGAACATGGCAATGCTATCTATGGTATGCTATCTCAGGTTTTTTAACATCAGTCGACTCCAATTCTATTATTGTTGTTTCATTAATCTTGAATGACTGATTCACATTTTTTAAATAACCTATTTTGTTTTGGTAGAAGAAGTTGTGTAATTTGTATGGAATGGTGGAAATGCATTTGTTGCAGTTGCTTATTACGTTCCTTGTACTCGAGTGAAATTGATTTGGAGTCACCTCAGTCCATTGCGAATTTTGCACATAAGCAGTCACATGACTTGCGGTGGAGTAGTGACGTGGTTTGCTACGAAGATTGTTGGTGGCCATTACCTGAGTCTCGTTCAGCCAAGCTCCGAAAATACGTAAGAATTATAGTCTTATTTAATGGCATTGAATTGTAGTAGGTTCAAAATGTTGGACCTTAAGTAGGTTTGTTCATATCCAAGCACGATCTTGCATAGGGGTTCAGTTGATTTTTACTTTATTTTTTATTTTATCTAATGCAGTCAGTGTAGCAATGCACCAGGTGAAGTTAAGTAGAATGATTTGTTCGTGAACAAATTGTGTAAAATCAGTATCTTCTCCTCCATCAGCGTTTTCATGTATGGTTTTACTTTGTGTCAATCTGACAGTGTCTGTTGTGTTTAATATCGACTCTGCCAGCTTTTGGGTGACCGGCAAGATGAGTCCTACGAGACTTCTCTGGTAGCCTGCCACTATATCTGTATAATGTGTTATTGCTGTGATTGTTTCATTTGGTGGCGAATAAACTACTTACTTACTTACTTACTTACTTACAGCTTCTGATATCCTCTCCCAATTCTCCAAAACTCGCACACATCTCCCTCACTTAGTTCATATAGCTCTATAGCCATCACCTGTGGATATAATTAAGCGATGAGAAAATTGTAGCTTTTTTATTGCCCTCATTATTGACGAACTTTGTTTAAAGAGGACTGTTGCCGTTTTAGTGAGTGCAATGTCACAAATATACCTTTGGCACGTGTTGAAGAGTTTTCTGATATTGCAATTTTGTGCTGTAGAATGCAAAGGGTTATTAAGCTTTGTGAGATTTTCAGTGTTTTTTTCTGTTTTATTGTGCTAGAGATGTGAATGTTCTGAATGAGTGCCACGTTTTCATAGTTCTTCATGGGATCTTCATTGGTGCTGTCCTCTGCATTTCATTCTTTACATCTGGACACCATGTCCTTCAGTTTCCAATCATTCAGGTTGTGTTTTATTTAACAAATTATTGAGTTTTACAAAAACAATTAATAAAAATTTGTCACATTTTACTAGTCTTTAAAAATGATTTCAATACCTTATGTTGTATTAATCATATTTTGAACTCTTTATACCCATTGCAACTTTTAAGCATACTGAAAGTGCAGCTTAATCTGTGCTGCATGTTTTATAAAAGTTCTATGTAATGTCAAGTTTGTTTGATAAAAACCAAATGTTCATGAGGTCGACTGTGGCTCGTGACTGATGAACACTTGTCCACACACAATCAGTTGAATGGCCTGGAGAAACGAGTAGAAGCTGAAGTAGAAGGAAGTGGAGAAGTGCTCAATTTCCCTTATTATTCATCTTCCCTGGTACGGTATTGGAGGTACTTGTAAGCTAGAGAGTGGAAAACGGACATGGAATTTTGGACTGCCTGACATGTAACACAGAACCATTGCCAGGCTTGTTTTTCCTTCTATAGTCTTTTGGAGTGGTTTGATTCTGCATATGGAGGAGATGAATGGGGCAGGGATATATTACCAGATGCCTCTGTTCCACTGTGTCTTTGTGACTAAGAGTTCTTCTAGTGAGTCTTTCTAATGACAAGACTAGTGCATTTTTGTAACAGGCTGTAGAATGTAGTGGGTCTCAGAAAGTGTGAAAGTGTGAAAATTTCAAAGTGTATCGTGTAATTGAATGGTTGCAGACCTTGATTTGGATAGATCTCTAAATGGAAAGCTGGTCAACACAACTGATCACAGAAGTTAGCTTTCAGAATCAATCCATGCCAATGGCAGATCAAGTTATTTAACAGTTAGATTGAGCCAAATTGATTTTGTATTTCTCCACAGCAAACGAAGTTTTTCCAGATCAAGAACCAGCTCTTTGTGCTGCTGCGTACCTCTGCTAGTCGTACCTTTAGGAACCTGAAGTATTTCTACATCTTCTATTACTTATTTTGTGGTGAGTATTGGAATCATAAAATGCTGAGCTATGATTGAATGTTTATAGTTATGTCATTAACTTTGCCTTTGTGAAATTCATTACTTTCTTCCAAGATCAGATCCTGATTTCAGGTTGAACAAATTGTCTGGTAATCTACTGATATTATAACCAGACATTGTTTGAGCCAAATTACTAGAGATTGACACTTCACCTTGTGACATCGTATACAATTTTGTCGCTGTTCGCAAATCACGAGTTGTATTAAATAAATCACTAGAAAAAAAACTGCCCAGTCTGAAATTTTCAGCACATGCTCATAGCACCAGGCTCATTGCCCAGAAAACTTCATAAAGTTGGTTTGTAGATACTGACTCAGGTTGAAGTTAATAGGCTTAGACTGCTCAGCATTTTGCATATATAAATATTAATGATTTTAATTTTAATGATTTAAAATAACTTCAGTTTGCTATAAACTTTGTGTGCCTAGGTGCTGTAGAACCAAAGATACAGCAAACACCATATACATATCTCGGACAATGGTTGAGATAATTTGAAATTTTGGTTTTGAAAGCTTCTTATCTACCTAGGTGAATAATTTTGCAAGATTGTCACCAAAGTCAGAGATGGTTGTTAACTTGGCATGGAATGACTTTATTGGATGTCAGTTTTAAAATGTTTGGTACAAGGTTAATTTCATGTTTACAGCATCTACTGTCCGAGCGTGGTCTTCAGTTGGCAGTAAGTCATCTCAAGACAATGACAACAGGTAACGATGTCAGAATGTCAAGGTTCTATGTTTACAGCTAGTTACACCTTATTGTCCTCAATGCTTTGTTGATAAAGCCTATCAGTTCCACATGTAAAGGCAACTGTTATGTTCAACATGATAACAATGCTTTGTTGCAGTAATTGCTAACGAGATCTTGAAAAGGTTTGGTCTGATTTGGAAAGAGAGCAAAGGAGATACTCTGAAGACTGCCTTCCAACTTATAAAGACACCTGAAATTGTTTCTGTTTAACAATTAAGAGACCACACAATTAATTAACATTAGAAGAACTGCCACTGCCAGCCGAATGAATCAGGGAGGGGGATAGATGAATGGTAACACTCTGGCCTCAAGAGCATTAGATCTTGAAAGGTCGTGGTTCGATACCCGTAACCCCCTCTAGGAGTCAGCCTTCCACTCCCTAGGGGCAGCAGTAAATGAGCGGGCGCCTTACAGGCTTCCAAGACGTGTGTTAATTAAGATCTTGAGAATTGTACCATCATGTTTCAATGTAACTTTCTGCGGTTTGTCAGTGAGCTTCTCAATAAACACGAATATTATTATAGTCCCATAAGCCTTGTACTATCACTTTTAGTAAATTGCCAAACCTCAAAATTTTTAATTCGACATAAAGTTGGATGTTATAGATATTGTATGGATTTTATGTTTGCGTTCCATTGTTCATCCACTAAAAAACTTCTGAGTTCTTCATGGTGTATCTCTGTACTTTAGACTTTAAAATTTGAAGTGATTTCCGTGTTTTGGCCATGGTAGAGGTACTGAAATAGTGTCATACCTAACACTGGAACTGCCAGAGCTTTTTAGTTCCTGGACCTAGATTTTGGAACTGAATCCCCATGTTTGTTCATTTTATTCATTCGCTGTAATTTTCTTCTCAACTTCAGACTTACCTTCTTCAAATTGCTTATCCACCATAGGTTGCTTCTCTGTGTTAGCAAAATTATCTTCTGGATATTGACCTGATTTACACCTTGGTCTTGATGCACCAGTGGTTGATGCCTTGTGCATTAGATTCTGGTACAATAGAAGTTACAAATTAATTATAATAAAATTATATGTAGCTGGACTGCAGTCTAGGCTGTCTCAGATTGGTCATTGTGTGTGGGAAGAATATATTGTAACATCTCCTTTCTGTTAATCTTTTCAGCAGTGTAGACCATATATGCTGTGGTAGTCCAAATTTAATAGAGCTCATTCATAACTCTCTCCTTTCAATATAATACATACCTAGAAAATCACTGAAAACTGCGTCTTTGTAGTCTGAGAAATATGGTAAGTACAGGCAGTGCCTTAAACACCAACATCCGTTCAACAGCCAACAGTTTCTACTGCGTTGGACTTGGAGCCCTTAGCTGGATGCTGCATCAAGGTACCCACCCTATTGCATAGTTAACCCGGCAGGGTAGCCTAATCTAGGCAGTAGTACTCTGTATGTCCATAAAGGGGATGGTAAGGTCATTGCCAGATGTGGATAGGAGGGGGATGTCTCTAATGAAGATGAAGTCATTCTTTTGACGGACGTTCTTTGTGGATGATGCCGTATTGTGGCTTCAAAGCTGTGATCTAAATACTGTAAGAAATTTGCAAGTAACGGATGCAGAACTTGACAGCCTTCGACTGCAAGAGATTTGAAATTGTTCTTTGTTCAGCAGCAGCAGCAGCAACGTCTTTGGTTTGGATACAATTGGTGGACTTCTCAGTCCGTCTCTGGCGTTCTATACTTGGTTCTGTGGGACATTTCTAGATTTTCTTTTGTCACTTCCAAATCTCCTCTACACTGTCTACCACACCGAGGTATGTTTCTAACAATTGTCAACTTCATCGATTGCATTTCTTGTGCAGCACTTATGTGGTGGTTGCTGGCCGTCGGATACTTTAAACAGATGCACGCGTGTAGGCAGACCACTTCAAATACCAGGTGCTAAACGTAGACTGATTGACCGAGTGCCATGACAACAGAAGACAGAGATAAAGACTGAGAGAGATGTGGACGGACCAAGGTATATGTAAACAGACAGAGCTATAAACACTTGACTAAGCATGGAATAACCGAATTTATAACAGAAATGGTCCTAGTGTGCACCCTGTGGTTCTGTATATAAAGCTGTAAGTAATTCAAGTTACAGAGTTCGTAGTCAAGGTTTGTTGTCATTGTTGTGCTTTTTGATAATTCAACTGCTAAGAGTCATATTTCAGAATTTTCAGTCGCTAGGGCCTGCGGCCAACCATCCGCTTGCGACTGGCGCCATGAGTTACAACAGACAATTACATGTTCAGACCATCCTCGTACACTACATACACCACTCAACTCTGCTATGCTACACTTATAATTAACTGCATTCCTAGAGTTGCGTAAATAGCTGAGGACTTTTTGTCTGTTAATGACAGCCATATGAATTTCCCATTGAATCGACCTATGAACTTGTTCAAGACAAATGCTTGCACGAAGCTCTCGACTGCAGCAGGCATCCACTGCTCCAGGTAACTAACATGTCATATTTTCTCTTACAACAGGTCCTCATAACATTCCATTTTTTTCTCTTACAACAGGTCCATGATATATTATATAGTGCCACATTTCAGGAAACTTTGAAAACTGGGTGCAATTGCTTCTTAAATATGTAAGCATCAGTACAGGTTGGTCGTGGTACAATAATGATGTTTTTCTTCTGCCTTCTTATTTTTTTATTCCGGATATTTCTATAGCGCCTCTCGAAGTCAACTACTACTCAGAGGCGCTCCCGACTACAGCATTTGATACTGTGCTGGAATTTTCATGCCGAAGCGCCACGAGCAATTGCGAGTGAAGGACTTGCCCAAGGTACGTACGCAGTGGCTAGAGTGGGATTCGAACCTGCAACCCTCCGGTCACAAGGCGCCGAACTTAACACTGAGCCACCACGCTTCTAAGCTTCATGTGTAGCATAAATCTAATGACAGAAGAGCCACGGTAGCTATTTTTATCTGAACCTGGAAATACATGATCATTTTAATTATGAGATCTTGTAGAAGTAACATAAGGCAGTTTTCTGTTTTAGTGTATGGGCCAACCAGTTTCCCTGCTTACTGTACACTGTTTTAAAACACAGTTAAACGGTATTTGATGGAATCACTGTGTGTAATGTATGACAAATGGTTAATATATGAATAATTCATAAATCTATATGCACTACTGCACAAGCTTCACCTTGTACATTTCTGCACGCTGGCTCATTTCTTTACTGGTTTCGATTCTTGCTTTGATGGTCAGTGTTACTGTATGTGGAAATAGAAATGAGAAAGGGGCGACCCTGCCAGCGAAACAGTATTGTTCCTTTTGGGTTTACACATTGATACCCATGAACTACTGCAACAAATTGTAACATGAACTTGTATTTCAATAAAGCACATGAATTGAATTGATAGTTGATGGATATTTGATAGTATGCTCTTTGTGTGGGTACATGAGTGATTTTAATTAATATTTATGTGGTTTTAATTTATTTTAAGTACCTGGCTTGCCTGGACCTGAGTCGTCTGGCAAGATTTTCAAAGCAGAGGAGACAGGTCATCTTTAGCGTGACGCGTTTGGGTGGTCATCCACTCAACTGGACAAATATTTCAGCTCCATGCCTTTTCCAGTTAAAAGACTTTGTTCACAGAATAGTTGCACATAATGACTGTCCAAGCGGACAGATGTCTGTTCTTCGAGCCCCAGGCAGCTTCAACCCTACCAATTCAAGAACTCAGCCTTTTGGTATGTTAGCTTGGCCATAATACTTAAATGGAGTTTTAGAGTTTGTTTCTGCTGTTGCAATCTGAATAATAGGTTGAATCAATATGAAAAAGAATTTTAGTTGCATTATAAATGTATCTGTGTATCCATGTATTCAAACACTTACTACAAAAACTACAAGAATATGTTTAAGTGACAAATCTTCGTATGTTTACTTTAGATTTGGTTTTGGTTTAACCCTTTAATGACGAGAAGTATTAGTTTTTCCAAACATTTTAGTACACGCTCATTGTTAAAAGTATTAAACCTTGTGGTTTTTTACATCAACCTGACTTACTCCACAACCAGCCTTGTCGTTGCAACATTTAGACCAGTTGGATGACCTAGTTTGCGGGAAGGACACTGAACAATCTTAGATATGCGGATGATACAACACTAATGGCAAAAAGAAAAGATGAGCTGATAGAATTAATAAGAAGGGTAAGGAGAGAAAGTGAAAAAGCTGGCTTATACTTCAACATAAAGAAGACAAAAGTCATGACAACAGCAGAATGGGATACTTTTGAGATTGACGGAGAAGAAATAGAGGTGGTAGAAAGCTTCACTTTCCTGGGATCATTGGTCGAAAAAGAAGGAAAATGTGATACAGAAATAAAACGAAGGATTGCAATTGGGAAAGCTGCAATGATTGGACTGGAAAAGATATGGAAGGACAAGCATGTGAGCATAGATACAAAAAAAAGGCTCGTGAGAGCCCTAGTCTTTCCAACGGTTCTGTATGGGTGTGAGTCGTGGACAATGACAAAGAACATGGAGAAAAAGGTCAACGCATGTGAAATGTGGATATGGAGAAAGATGTTGAGAATATCATGGACAGAGAAAAGGACGAACGAATCAATACGAGGGAGATTGGTGTCGAGAATGAAGAGTCATTAAAACAAAAAGCGACAAGATTGAAGCTTGGATTCTTTGGTCATGTTATGCGATCTGATGGGCTAGAAAAGGAAATGATGTTGGCTTGTGGTGAGGGGAAAAAAAGACGGGGTCGACCAAGGAAGAAATGGATGGATGAGATTCACGATGTAACTGGCATGAATCTGGAAGCACTAAGGGACCTGACTTCGAATAGGAAGCAATGGAGAATGTGTGTCATGGCGATCGCTAGAGCTCCAGGAGTTGACAGCACAAGGTGACAAGGTGGATGACCTAGTTACTCTCCTAGTCAAATAATCAAGAAAATGAGCGATGCCAGATTTACTGTTTGAGTTTGACTTGAAGCAATGCTTGTACGAGTTACCGAGGTTATCTAATCTTAGCTTTGGAGGTGGTAGGATTTCAACTCGCTCGCGTACCGCAATCATGCAGCGCCGCTCCTTCTCTGTTGCTGGTCCTATGATCTGGAATGGGCTTCCAATAGCGCTCTGTCTGGTCCCTATAGATCACTCTACTACTTTTTATACTAATTTGAAGACTGCTCTCTTTAGCCGTGGCTGAACTGGGAGCGCTCCTGAGTAGACAGCCTTGAAGGAGCGCTATATAAATGTTCCTTAAATGAAAAAATGAAATGAACTGCAGAGAAAGAATATTCATTCTCCTGTTCTTGTCTTGACGGATTGCATATGCTGTAGACTTTTGCCCTGTGGGTTTCAATATGAGTATAACACACGAAAAGTCCATTGACTGTTGCACCATCTAACCTTTTAACAACGTAAGGGATTAGTTTTTCCATACATTTTAGTGCACGCTAGTCGATTAAGGAGAGCTTCTGCAGCCTAAATATCACTGGATTTTTGGGTATATTTCTCTCTCAAAAGAATTGCTACCTTGTCGTACAAAGATGCTTGTGTTTAGTAGGTGCCAATGATGCTTCTACTAGTACTTTGACACCTCAACAAAACCTGACGCACAGAGCTACAGGTTCACTGTCACCATCCATGACGAATGGAGGTTTACCTGTTCAAGGACCAAATACTCGGTGCCAGATAGGTTTCACTCAGGTAACAGTATCATTTCACAGCTGTATCTTTTACTTTTATGATCTGTTTTCATGCTCTGCATGGTATTTATTATAGTTATCTTTACGTAATTATTCAGATGTTTGTTTTAATTAAACCGGTTACTTGTCACTGGTAAATTGTAGGCTTTCTGTTGTGATTTGTGTGACAGTGTTGACAGTCTCAACTGAGCTTTTTCGAGAAGATTGTTATTCAGGTGTCGTTGGATATTAATACTGCTGGTTACTGATTTTGTGCTATAATTGGCTGACTCCGCATTTTCTGTGGCCGGGCCAAAGGCATGGAACTCCCTGCCTCTTAAAACACATTTGTTTAGCTTAGCCTTCTGCTAATGCTCCTTGTGAGGCACTGCTGAGCACAGGTTGAGTGGCGCCGTAGAAAGTCCTGAATGATGATGATGATGAATGATGATGATATAGTTGCATTACTGACTTAAGGACTGTGACAGTTTATTGTTTTCAGATGATAAGTATTACTAGGAGGATGAAAAGCAGAATATTGTACAGCAGTTAATGTTTTGAGAGGCACATACATATAAGAATACTTGTAATGGTTCATTCAAATGCTTGATGGTGTCCGAGTAAGCCAGCAGTTGTTGCACTGATGTATTTTGTCTTTTTATTTGTACAGGGTTTTGCCAAATTCTCTGAGATTGTGAAGACTCATCCGATTGTTAGGTACTTTGTGGCTGACAGGCCAGACATGCTTGGCCTCAGACTGTTCAGCGAAAGCCAGAAGCACATCTGGATTATAAGCGGTATGTGTGATTTCCTAATGGGTGGTGGTGCTGCTGATGGAGGTGACGTTGGTGCTGGCGGTGGTGATTACAGAAATCTGTCACTGGATTAATTCGCCAAGTGCTTAATGTCGATCGGTTGTATAAGCGAAGACTTTTTTAGATTCATATAAGACTAATTTGCTATTCAGCTGGCATTCTTCTGAATTGACCTCAGTCCTGTGCACTTTGTGTTTCAATGCACCTCCCACACTAGACACTGTCCATCACATCTATCTCATGTCATATCTGTCTGCTGTTGTTAAGAACACTGTCTTCTGCTAGTTGGCCACTGTTACAAACTGTCATTATTGAAGACGAAATTTGTTGACCGGTTGCTTGGAACTCTGAACCTGCAGGAGATGATCAACAAGTGGTAGTTTAAGTTTTGTCAGTTTTTGACCTTGTGGTGTGTAAATAGATTGTGCAGTGTGCACAATCAGAATTTTTTGTTAGCCAGGGTGGGTCCAAATGTACTTTGTCTTATTTCAGTGTGGGTCATTTCAACATAACATATGGTATTTCCAGGTTTATCGCATCTGGCTTCTGCATCCTATACTGAAGATACTTTTGGAGTAGTGCAGCAAACACTACCAGAAATATTGACAATTTTATTCAGTCTTCTCGAGGTAAGTCTGTCTGCATTGCGATTTTACAGTTTGTTGCAAAGAAATGCATGAATTATAGAGCAGGTAGACCAGGTATGGTATTTTGCCATCAGGTATTGGAATAATTATTTGTCCAGAAATCTTTAATCCAATTTCTTATAGAACACATTGGCAAGTATCTCATTAAGTTTTATCTACTCAGTGGCACAGCATAAGAATTTCAAAAACTATCTGAACTTGTGCTGTCACAACAATGACTGGCATGTGTACTGAATGAACTAATGTTTTGTTACAGCACTTGACAAGTAGCCTTGTAATAGACTAGGCAAAACAATGAAATGCCTTGCTGCTTGAGCCTTGTAATAGAGTAGGCAAAATAATGAAATGCCTTGCTGCTTGAGCTAGTCTGTAAAGAACAAAATCAGAACTCCAGTTCTTTTTGTCTGTCAATTTCTACCATGTTCCATCAGAATCAAGAAGCTACCATTTGAGCAGCAGATTTAGAAATGCCGACACCTTTTGTGTTTTTGTCAACTGGGTCTATTGAATTAAACGAATGTTGTACAGTATGACAGACAGTATGTGCATCTTTAAATGGTGATGTTTTGTATTCAGTCGGGATGTTAGGAGGCTTATAATAACTGGGGTTGATGATGTAGGAAACTCAATGTGGATTAGGAGTCTTGGAAAGAGATTTTGTTGTTCTGTTGCAGGCTCTGAACCGACATCTGAAGCAGTTTCCAGTACGAAAACACAGCAGAGCAGACTATGCAGCCATTCAGTCCCTTAAGATGGCACTCAAGGAAGCCGTCAAGGAGGCCGTCTACCGGATTGTTACAACTTTTGACAGCCATCTTAAGTACATATTTATTTATTTATTTTATTTATTCCGGATATTTCTATAGCGCCTCTCGAAGTCAACTACTACTCAGAGGCGCTCCCGACTACAGCATTTGATACTGTGCCGGAATTTTCACGCCGAAGCGCCACGAGCAATTGCGAGTGAAGGACTTGCCCAAGGTCCGTACGCAGCGGCTAGAGTGGGATTCGAACCTGCAACCCTCCGGTCACAAGGCGCCGAACTTACCACTGAGCCACCACGCCCCATATTATGTAAATAATTAATACAAATATATAAAATTACTACAAAGACTGTAAGTAACAGTTGCAACACAAGAGTACCATTACAGAGTAGATTAACTTAATATATAGCTGTGCAGTGTGCATGTCTCTACTCCCTACACCTAGTGGCATCTGTAACGGAGATGAATTGTGGTACTTGTACTCTGCCTTTCGACTGCCAGGTTTCTTAACAGCATCTGGAGCTGAGCTGCACGCTCAGCCATGGTGACTGACAACAACTGTATACCCATGTGATTGGCAATTCAATCCAGGCACTTTCACGCTTTGAAATAATGTCTGGAAACAGTAGATATTATTGTGGCAAGAAACATAAATTGTCTGGTTTTAAATGACAATTACTTTTTCTCATAACCAGATAGCAATGACTGACATGTCTTGGGAGTCCTGGACTTGAGGTTAGAGTGACATTCAGAATGCATTCTCTGAATCTGTGATTTTCTTTTTACAGTACACACGGTTGAGTTAATTTTGTAATAAAACAGAAAACAGCTTGTGTTATAATTGTTGGTGGCTAGAATTTGAAATGCTCTAAAGAGTCTAGAACTAAACATTGTTTGCATTGGTACTTCGCCCTTTATTTTTGGTGTCCCTATTTGCAGGTTCTGTTCTAGTCATGTACAGTTTATATTCTTCTGCTTTAGGAAGTTGTGTTATATTTGACAGCTCTCTGCCACTGAGTGCCGATTTTTCAAGAAAGCTGGCAATGTTCAGAGACTTCAAAGAATGAACTGATTCAGGAGAAACCGTGTACATGAAGAGTATTTAAGGGATAAAAAGCTGACTGTCTGTTTAGTTTGACATCTGTGACTGGATTTGGCGAATTGCAACATCTCGAATCCACCCCAAGGCAACCTGTGTACGTTTGGTTTTCCTGATGATTAGCCAGCATCCTTTGAGACAACAGTCTTCGCACATTCGAAATAAAGATGTAATAGTTAAGCATTAATTCACTGTGTCCAAGAGCTGTTTATTCATCACAGTTGCACAGGTGATTACTGTGTTAGCATGGATTACCTGAAATTACCATATAATAAGTTTGAGGGAATGCAACTATAATGTTTACTTTTACAAGCCCATGGACAAGTTAGATAAGATTTTGGTGATGTTACAGTGACACTGAATTCTTAGATTTTTTTATATGCACAAGTCCTGTGGAAAAGTGTGTTGCCTTTTTGCTTGGAAGGATCTCTTGTTTTATAGTTGTTGTAACCGAACACTTATATAGTGCCACTCTGATCAGCAGCACTCTCAACCCGCATCAGTGCCAGCACCAGCAAAAATGAAGTTTTTTTATCATGTTGCTGCTTTTGTAGTGACGATTGCCAAAGACCCACAGTTTGGTAATTTTCAGTCGTAATCGTAATCCATAAAGGACGTCCAGCAAGGGGGGAGGGTCATCAAAATGCGGACAGGGGGAGGGATAATGACCAGTGCAGACGTCCGCATCTAAACTTTTAAATTTGATAGTTTTTCAAACACCATATTGTTTCAACCTTCCCCGAAAGACGAAAAGATCAGTGATTGATCAAAAGATTGCCTAAAACCACTTGCTTGGTAAAACCTTTACTGGAACTTTAAAGAGGCTTTTATTACTACACATCTTGTGATATGAAACCCGAACTGTAAATGTGCACAGGAACTGTGGAATACTTGTTAAGTAATGATGATGACATTAAAAATTGGTTTAGGCGTGCAGATGTCTGCAAAGGGGAGGGAGGGGGTAAGGTCAAATGTGGACAAACGCGGACAAGGGGGAGGGAGGGGCCCAAAGTAGGTCATATTTTGAGGACGTCCTTTATGGACGACCCCAAGATTTCTACAGCACCCTAAAAATCATGGGAACCAGCTTATTCACAGGTTCAACCCTTGTTTTCACTATATATATATATTATTATTTTATAATTATTTTTTTCTTTTAAATTTCTCATTAGGTTGGAAAGGTATGCAATTGAAACAAATCTTATCACTCAGATTTTTGGCCAAAAAATTACAAATTGATGTTACAAATAAAAAATACAGTAACTTAATACCTTTTCATGTAAGTGGGGTAATATTCACTTGTATGGGGTAGGGTTAGACATGTGATGTGGTTGTCCTGGAGATCACAGGCGACATCCAGCGCCTCTTCGCAGGTGACATCATCCAGTGCCTCTTCACAGGCGACATCATCCAGCGCCTCTTCACAGGTGACATCATCCGGCACCTCTTCACAGGCGACATCATCCAGCGCCTCTTCACATGTGACATCATCCAGCTCCTCTTCACAGGTGACATCATCCAGCGCCACTTCACAGGCGACATCATCCAGCGCCTCTTCACAGGCGACTCCCTCCAGCGCCTCTTCATAGGCGATCTCATCCAGCGCCTCTTCACAGGCGATTTCATCCAGCGCCTCTTCACAGGCAATATCAACCAGCGCCTCTTCTCAGGCATTATCATCCCGCGCCCTTATAAGGGCAACATCATCCAGTGCCTCTTCACAGGCGACATCATCCAGCGCCTCTTCACAGGCGACTCCCTCCAGCACCTCTTCATAGGCGATCTCATCCAGCGCCTCTTCACAGGCGATTTCATCCAACGCCTCTTCACAGGCGAAATCATCCAGCGCCTCTTCTCAGGCATTATCATCCTGCACCCTTATAAGGGCGAAATCATCCAGCGCCGTTTCATAGGCGATATCATCCAGCACCTCTTCACAGGCGACATCATCCAGCACCCTTATAAGGGCGACATCATCTAGCGCCTCTTCGCAGGCAACACCCTCCAGCGCCTCTTCACAGACGATATCATCCAGCGCCTCTTCACAGGCGACATCATCCAGCACCCTTTTGAGGGCAATGTGATCCAGCACCTCTTCACAGGCATCATCATCCAGCACCTCTTCACAGGCTACATCATCCAGCGCCTCTTCACAGGCGACTACCTCCAGTGCCTCTTTACAGGCGATCTCATCCAGCACCTCTTCACAGGTGATATCATATAGCGCCCTTATAAGGGCGACATCATCCAGCGCCTCTTCACAGGTTGTATCATATAGCGCCCTTATAAGGGCGACATCATCCAGCGCCTCTTCACAGGCATTATCATCAGCACCCTTATGTGGGCGACATCATCCAACGCCTCTTCGCAAGAGACACCCTCCAGCGCCTCTTCACAGCCGACATCTTCCAGTGCCTTTTCACAGCCGACACTTTCCAGCGCCTCTTCATAAGTGATATCATCCAGCGCCTCTTCACAGACGACATCATCCAGCACTCTTGTAAGGGTGACATCATCCAGCGCCTCTTCACAAACGATATGATCCAGCGCCTCTTCACAGGCGACATCATCCAGCGCCTCTTCACAGGCGATATCATCCAGCGCCTCTTCGCAGGTGATATCATCCAGTACCCTTATCAGGGTGACATCATACATCGCCTCTTCACAGGCGAAAACCTCCAGCGCCTCATCACAGGCGACACCCTCCAGCGCCTCTTCACAGGCGATATCATCGAGCACCCTTATAAGGACGACATCATCCAGCGCCTCTTCACAGGCGACAACCTCTAGCGTTCTTCAGAGGCGACATCATCCAGCACCCTTATGTGGGCGACATCATCCAACTGAAGAGGCGACACCCTACAGCACCTCTTCGTTGGCGATATGATCCAGCGCCTCTTCACAGGCGAGATCATCCAGCGCCTCTTCACAGGCGACATCATCCAGCACCCTTATGAGGGCAATGTGATCCAGCACCTCTTCACAGGCGACATCATCCACCTCCTCTTCGCAGGCGACACCCTCCAGCGCCTCTTCACAGGTGACATCACCCAGCGCCTCTTCAAAGGCGATATCATCCAGCGCCTCTTCACAGGCGACATCATCCAGCACCCTTATGTGGGCGACATCATCCAACTGAAGAGGCGACACCCTACAGCGCCTCTTCGTTGGCGATATGATCCAGCGCCTCTTCACAGGCGACATCATCCAGCACCCTTATGAGGGCAATGTGATCCAGCACATCTTCACAGGCGACATCATCCACCTCTTCGCAGGCGACACCCTCCAGCGCCTCTTCACAGGTGACATCATCCAGCGCCTCTTCAAAGGCGATATCATCCAGCGCCTCTTCACAGGCGACATCTTCCAACACCCTTATGAGGGCAATGTGATCCAGCACCTCTTCACAGGCGACATCATCCAGCACCCTTATGAGGGCAATGTAATCCAGCACCTCTTCACAGGCGACATCATCCAGCGCCTCTTTGCAGGCGACATCATCCGGCGCTTCTTCACAGGTGACATCATCCAGCACCCCGATAAGGGCCACATCATATAGCGTCTCTTCACAGGCGACCACCTCCATCGCCTGTTAACATGCTTCATCATCCAGCGCCTCTTCGCAGGCGACACTTTCCAGCGCCTCTTCATATGAGGGCAATGTGATCCAGCACCTCTTCACAGGCGACATCATCCAGCGCCTCTTCACAGGCGAGATCATCCAGCGCCTCTTCACAGGCGACATCATCCAGCACCCTTATGAGGGCAATGTGATCCAGCACCTCTTCACAGGCGACATCATCCACCTCCTCTTCGCAGGCGACACCCTCCAGCGCCTCTTCACAGGTGACATCATCCGGCGCTTCTTTACAGGCGACATCATCCAGCACCCTGATAAGGGTGATATCTTATAGCGGCTCTTCACAGGCGACCACCTCCATCGGCTCTTAACATGCTTCATCATCCAGCGCCTCTTCGCAGGCGACACTTTCCAGCGCCTCTTCATAGGCGATATCATCCAGCGCCTCTTCAAAGGCGATATCATCCAGCGCCTCTTCACAGGCGACATCTTCCAACGCCCTTATGAGGGCAATGTGATCCAGCACCTCTTCACAGGCGACATCATCCAGCACCCTTTTGAGGGCAATGTAATCCAGCACCTCTTCACAGGCGACATCATTCAGCGCATCTTCGCAGGCGACATCATCCGGCGCTTCTTCACAGGCGACATCATCCAGCACCCCGATAAGGGCCATGTGATCCAGCACCTCTTCACAGGCGACATCATCCACCTCCTCTTCGCAGGCGACACCCTCCAGCGCCTCTTCACAGGTGACATCATCCGGCGCTTCTTTATAGGCGACATCATCCAGCACCCTGATAAGGGCGACATCTTATAGCGGCTCAGGGTGATCACAGGCGACCACCTCCATCGGCTCTTAACATGCTTCATCATCCAGCGCCTCTTCGCAGGCGACACTTTCCAGCGCCTTTTCATAGGCGATATCATCCAGCGCCTCTTCAAAGGCGATATCATCCAGCGCCTCTTCACAGGCGACATCTTCCAACGCCCTTATGAGGGCAGTGTGATCCAGCACCTCTTCACAGGCGACATCCTCCAGCACCCTTATGAGGGCAATGTAATCCAGCACCTCTTCACAGGCGACATCATCCAGCGCCTCTTCACAGGTGACATCATCCGGCGCTTCTTCACAGGCGACATCATCCAGCACCCTGATAAGGGCGACATCTTATAGCGTCTCTTCACAGGCGACCACCTCCATCGCCTCTTAACATGCTTCATCATCCAGCGCCTCTTCGCAGGCGACACTTTCCAGCGCCTCTTCATAGGCGATATCATCTAGCGCCTCTTCAAAGGCGACATCATCCAGCGCCTCTTCACAGGCGACATCATCCAACGCCCTGATGAGGGCAATGTGATCCAGCATCTCTTCACAGGCGACATCATCCAGCGCCTCCCCGCAGGCGACACCCTCCAGCGCCTCTTCACAGGAGACATCATCCTGCGCTTCTTCACAGGCGACATCATCCAGCACCCTGATAAGGGCGACATCGTATAGCGTCTCTTCACAGGCGACCACCTCCATCGCCTCTTCACAGATGACATCATCCAGCACCCTTTTAAGGGCGACATCAGCCAGCGCCTCTTAACAGGCGACACCCTCCAGCGCCTCTTCACCAGCGATATCATCCAGCGCCTCTTCACAGGCGATGTCAACCAGCACCTTATAAGGGCGACAACCTCTAGCGCCTCTTCACAGGCGACATCACCCAGCACCCTTATCTGAGCGACATCATCCAACGCCTCTTCAGAGGCGACACCCAACAGCGCCTCTTCATTGGCGATATTATCCAGCGCCTCTTCGCAGGCGAGATCATCCGGCGCCTCTTCACAGGCGATATCATCCAGCACCCTTATAAGGGCGACATCATCCAGCGCCTCTTCACAGGCGAAAACTTCCAGCGCCTCTTCACAGGCGAAATACAGCCCCGCTTCACAGGTGACACCCTCCTGCGCCTCTTCAAAGGCTATAACATCCTGGGCCTCTTCACGGGCGACATCATCCAGCGCCTCTTCACAGGCGATATCATCCAGCGCCTCTTCAAAGGCGATATCATCCAGCGCCTCTTCACAGACGACATCATCCAGCACCCTTATGAGGGCAATGTGATCCAGCGCCTCTTCGTAGGCGACACCCTCCAGCGCCTCTTCACAGGCGACATCATCCGGCGCTTCTTCACAGGCGACATCATCCAGCACCATGATAAGGGCTACATCATATAGCGTCTCTTCACAGGCGACCACCTCCATCGCCTCTTCACCGGCTTCATCATCCAGCGTCTCTTCACAGGCGACACTTTCCAGCGCCTCTTCATAGGCGGCACCCTCCAACGCCTCTTCATAGGCGATATCATCCAGCGCCTCTTCACAGGCGATATCATCCAGCGCCTCTTCACAGGCGATTTCATCCAGCACTTTTATAAGGGCGACATCATCCAACGCCTCTTCACAGGCGACATACGGCCCCGCTTCACAGGTGACGCCGTCCTGCGCCTCTTCACAGGCGATAACATCCTGCACCTCTTCACAGGTGACATCATCCAGCGCCTATTCACAAGCGACATCATCCAGCACCCTTATAAGGGCGACATCATCCAGCGCCTCTTCGCAGGCGACATTCTCCACCGCCTCTTCACAGGCGACATCATCCAGCAACCTGATAAAGGCGACATCATCCAGCGCCTCTTCAGTGACGATATCATCCAGGGTCTCTTCACAGGCGATATCATCCAGCACCTCTTGGCAGGCGATATCGTCCAGCGCCTCTTAACAGGCGACACCTTCCAGCGCCTCTTCGTTGGCGAGATCATCCAGCGCCTTTTGACAGGCGATATTATCCAGCGCCTCTTGACAGGCGATATTATCCAGCGCCTCTTGACAGGCGATATATATTATCCAGCGCCCTTGTAAGGGCTACATCGTCCAGCGCCTCTTCATAGGTGACACCCTGCAGCACCTTTACAAAGGCGATATCTTGCGGCACGTTTTCAAAGGTGACATCTTCCAGAGCGGCTATACCCCTGGCAGATCCACAGTTGATCGTATCTTCAGACTGACACCAATCGGCTTTTGACAGTTTTGTGTTAGGCCCCTGTAGGCAAGCGGTAAGGACAAAAATGCCGCCCCTACTAAACACATTTCCATTTAATTTCTTATTAACTAATTATATTCTTGTTTTGCTGGAATTTGCCTCCCCTTGAGAAATACTGCTTTAAGCAGCCCAGGGTCCGATTTGCCGGGGGGTTCGGGGGGGTTGGACCCCTTGCTTCTTTTTTTGACCCCCCTGCTTCAAGCCTTTGGCCGACCCCCTCGGGGGTCGGCTTGACCCCCTCAAATTCATTACCCTGAGTCCTACACCAAACGACTCCATTATGACCAATCGCAAGCAGTACTGCCTTGTCACCTTTGGGTAATTATTTATTATCCAGTCGGTACTCTAATTTTGAAATATCGCGTTAATATTGTTCACGAGTAGCGCTTTAAGCTTGGCATCTTCAGCTGGTGACGGATTAAGTTACTTTTAACTCAAGCTGAGGTCGTCTACTGTGTAGGCAGAGGCAGTGTCAGAGATATTTCGCAGGGCAAGCATACAGCCGACAACAAACGGACCGCAGTTCCTGCACAAGCCAGCCCCTCAGGCCCCTTCATGCCCGGGGTCCTCGCCTTGGGCAGATCGGCTCCAACGCCACGAGCATCCAGTTGCGGGGTAAAGGTCAAGCCTACAGTGGCATTCTGTCCAGCGTTCGCTGCCGCTTTTGACCTCGATTGACCTAGACTAGAGTGCACATCTATGGCAGAACACAGCTATATGCTGTCATTTTTGTGACATGAACCGAATTAGAGATCGGCATATGGGCCACTAATCGGCCTAGTGGCTCTCAAAAACGCGTTAAGTAAGGAAAAAACATCTCAAAATCAGAAAGTACTTGCAAAGTAGTTTTCCTGTTTTCCTTCAAGCAAAAGCTATTAGTACATCTGCTGTCACCGTGATGGTCAAAATGCAGGCTCATCTCTGCCTATATAAAGTCACTGGTGATTCTGCAGTTGTTGTCGAGCAACAGCCAGTTTCACAACTTTCCCACTCTGCCGAGTCTGACTCTGTTGTGGAACGGCAGAATATGTTCAAACAAGAACACGTCATCAAAACGTACGTCTCCTACCACTGGATTATGGTGGAACCCCAGAAGCTGTGCACTCTGCTTCAGAGAAGTTTCGGATTGACAATTTTCTGCAGAACTGCTCTGTTCAAGGTTTGGTTTTCTATCTAGGCTTGAATCTTGTAGTGATGAAGAAATGCACAACTCAGAGAAAAACCTTGTAGCAATATACGGCGATGACCTCGATGAAAGCCTTGGCAATGAGCTCATAATATGCAGTGTTCTTATTTTGTCAAAATGTTTAAACACGAGACAGGTAGGGCAGGCCTCAACATAAGTCAGGAGCAGTTCATGTACCAATAGGCCTACATGGCAAAGGTGTTGAAAGTTCATTTCCAAATGTGGAAATTATGTTAAGAATGTACTTGGTTCTCGTGGTCACAAACTGTAGTGCTGAATGCTCATTTTCTAAGATGAAGACAATTAAGAACACGCTTCGCGCATGTATGACACATGAGAGACCTAGCCACCCTGCAGCGTTGAGCATAGAGAGTGATATTCTACGTCAACTGAATTTTAATCAGTTTATTGATGACTTTGCCAATGGAAAAGTGTGCAAAGTCCTATTAGGCCTATTCAAATTTAGATCCAACTGTAGGCTTAACTGAGCTAATTAACTGACTCAATCTGTTTTTAGTTTTAATGTCCCGCCTATCACTATTTTTAATGTCTTTCTTTGTCTGTATCAACAATTTCTATTAAAAACTGGATAAGAATCTTAAAGCTTATCCTTTTGTTTTGTACTTGACCCTCTTAATATAATAGAAGACACTTTATTTATAAGTAAAATGATCTTCCCAATTTATTTTCATATTTAAAAAAATAATTAACAATAAGTCACAATTCCCAGGTTGTCATCGAGTACTCTATACATACAAACAAGGCCAACATATGGGGCCTCATCTCGCAACACTTGAACAGACTTTTAAGATTCTGCTCATTTCGTCTGCAGCTTGGGAGCGTGGCTTTAGCCAGATGAACTTGCAACATAGGCCTACAGTGCGCAACCTGCTGGCTGTTGATGATCAGCATTAACGGGCCATCTCTAACATCTTGGAATGCCAGGATATACGTTATTTCCTGGCTGAAATCTGGGCGCCATGATGCCTTAGATAAGCCAATTGGCAAGGCGACTATTGTGCACAAACAAAAGAAATATGCACAGCTTTATTATAGTGGCTGTACTAGTGTACTTGGTGCACTGGTTCATTTGGGTTTGCTAGTCTTTCCAATGACAGTACTTGGTGCAATGGTTTGATAGCTTTGGTTGTGTACTTGTTATTTCATCTTTCAGTGCAATTTAGTCACGTCTAACGCTTCTGTGTAGGCCTACAATTTGTTGTTCCTATTAGAATATTTCAGCTAAAACTGCGACTGAAAACTCCTTCTAATTTTGAATATAAAATTTTTTCGATGTCATGTTTGCATCGTAGTTGACTTGGTCATTGCAGAATCTTGACATATAATGGAAGTTCATTAACCTCATTTACAAAATAACGAGTAAAAAAATTAATTATGGCTTAATAAATTTTTACTATTTGTATAGATTTCCGACCCCCCTGCTTCTTTTTTGACAAATCGGACCCTGAAGCAGCCGCCTATATCGCCTAGTAGACCTAAAGCCTCTGAGCCTGAGGAATAAACTCGCGCCATAATACGACAATAATATCTTATCCGAATCCTCGCATCTCTCCATCTCTCCACAGGTATTTGACTCAAAACGGGTACCGTAACACAGCCATGGGCGGCGATCCGGGGGGCCGAGGGGACAAGATCCCATCCCCTACGTTTTAGAGTGGGGGACGCACCATACATCTGTCCCCCAAATTTTGAAGAAACACCAAAAAAAGCTGAGTAAATTTTATCGCGCGTGAGCGTGACAAAATTTTTTTAGAATGACTCGCACGCGACAAAATTTTTGATCTCTTTTTTCACCAGTTGAGGTCAACTCTTTTTTTGACCAGATCATTTCGAAAGTGTCTCCACCTGTCAAACAAGATCGTCGCCACTGAACACCGCTGCTCTTTCACAAATCCTATCTTAGGCCTTAATTCCTTCTCCACCACTTCAATTGCCTCTCTCGCCACTTGATCAGTTCTAAATACCATCCACACCAGCCGTCTGACTGTCTGTCTACATGCATGCTCGACCCATTTGGATCTTGAACTGGATTCTAATTTTACCCTACCTGCCTATCGATTTTGTTTTGACTAAGCTCCTGTGAATAAGCTGGTCCCCGCGATTCTGCTTTTATGGGCGCTGTAGAAGTCTCAAGATTATGATTACGATTGTGACTTGACTTATCCTGCCCAGAATTAGGCCTAGGTCTACATGTCCTCTTCGAATCTTTATGTTGCTTCTCGATCATCGTAGCCAGGGGCGCCGGAAGCGTGAGGCACTGGATGCACGTGCGTCCACCCACCAAATCAAATCCACACAAGGATTAGGCATCGCATCACTATTTTTGACAATTTCACTGTGTAATATTGGTTTACCATACAGTATGTGTAAATAATATCATAAGATATATAATATGCATTTGTTATGCTGTACTTTTATGAGTCATTTTCATTGTATGACTACGAGTGGTAGACAGAGGACGGGTGTGTAGAGGAGACGGGAGGGGTGTGCGTCAAATTTTTTAAAGTCTGGCGGCGCCCCTGATCGTAGCCAGTTTTACCTAACTTTATATGTAGGCCTAATAGACTTGTGATCAAAACCTGCTATTAAGCTTTATTCAACGACTTTGGAGCGAAACTGAGTAAGCCAAAGATTGCAGCTACGAGTGATTTCCCACTTCAGTTTAAATTCATGGTAAACCTGCTTGACTTGCCTGCGATGTCCTCTTCTCCTTCTATCACTTGGTTCCAGCAGCATATTAGGCCTAAACGCATCATCTATCTGAAATTTTCGTTCCCAAATTTTCAAAAAGATCTCTTCGCTCGACAGTTTAACGCGCTATCCATTAACTTGCAATGAGAAATGTGCAACTAAACTGTTTTCAAGATGACGTGGCAATAAGTTTAGAAACGTCAAATACGTACGTCATAATTGATAATAGCTCGAATATTGATCGACTTGGCCTAATTGTTATGACATATTGAGTAGTATAACTGATTATCATTAATGACGTTGCAATGCGTTTAAAGCACAATGCATCAAAAGCTTTTTATGAAGCTTTTAATATAGTCAAAAGCTTTTTCTAAAGCTTTTGGCTCTATCAGCCACTCGAGATCTGCTATTGCTCAATTTCTTCTATTCTCCTCCCAGACTGTATGCATCTATAACTGGTTAATTATAATTACCTTCATGGTATAGGAATCACTACACCATCTACAAAGGAATTAAATGCCTCCCTGTCTAAATCAACGCAATTAACGTGTTATTCAAGGCTCAGTCTTCGGACCTACAGGAACAGGATTTATTGTTTGCACTTCTGACCTTCATCCCATTACCACCCAAATCGTCTATCCAATATGCCGATGACGATCGTATATAGGCTATACCTCTCCATCGGATCTAATTAACTCGCTACACAGCCGAAACAGAACTTCAACACATCTAGGGCGTAGGCCTACAACTGGTCAAAAGCAATGAACCTGAAAATAAACTCGACTAAAACTCGTGAAATGGTTGTCATAAATTTATCTAGAACCTCCTCATGTTATACTGTGGTACACCTACAGCGTTTTGTCTGTTGTTCTACTTAATAAACGAATATGAACATAATTATTAAACATAACCATTTAGGTAGGCGCTAGAAAAGAAATCGGGGCTGAGGAGAAACCTGGGCGGCGGCCATTACATAATGATATTCAGCCGATGAAGCGGAGATTGAGAATTAGTGGTCGATGATGATGCTGTTGATGGCAATAATAGCACGGAAATGAAAGAATCTACGAATCTGTACATTTAATTCACCTTCATACAGCGAGCAGATCGCTGAAGTACGTTTCTGATTTGGTAGAAATAGTTAATCTATGGGCGTTGTTGTATCTTCGCTGTTATTGTGATGTGTTTACATTTGAGCTAATTATTGACAGTCGGTCTAGTGTCGCCTTTGATGTGCGGCTGTTTTCAGTTTATAATCTGTGTTCAAAACTCGGATATTTTAGTCTGGTCTACTATCAGTCTTTTCTTTTTACTGTTTTTATTCGTATCCTCGTCAGGGCAGAAAGATGCTGGCACTTTATACCCTTGACTGTCTATCAGATTTAGCACCAAGGACTCTTCATATTGGCTGAAAATTTTAAGAGATTTACATTGCATATTACATTAACTATGTAATGTAATGTAAATCTCTGAAATTTGTCAGCACCACAGAAAAGCCACGTCAAGGAGAATGTAATGTAATGTAAGTCTCAACATTTTCAGCACCACACAAAGCCACGTCAAGGAGACCAACTTATTCACTGACGCTATATCACATCTAGTCTGCTATAAAATATAGCCAGGTTGTTTTGTCCATTCCGGTGCCAGATCACAATCCGGTAGGTCAAGCCGAGGAGACAACATGGTACTACGGTGATAATCGATGATGGTGATTGTGTGGTGGCAAAGGACACCATGTTTGGGCATCCAAGGCCATGTTGCATAAGGATTAGGAATGATGATTAGTGATTTGGTCCTACGCTTGGGGCACATGGTTGGCCACCAACAGTTCCTTGCAGATGCTAGACGACACAGCATATGGAAATCAATTGAGCCACCGGGCCTCTGCTGGACAGGCACTTGGTTTTGGAACCTCTAAATGTTGAATATTTGCATTCAAATATGCAAAGGCTTATTTGGCTTCTGTCAGGTTATGCTGCTATGTAGGTCATAGGTGGCGATGAATAATTTTAGTAAAGCATTTATGAAAATATTTAGCACAATTTGGAAAGAATCTGTGATGGTATCCAACTGTGTGAAGGGTCTTGTGAGGTCTGAATATATATAGACAGACCTTTGAAGTAGAAATTAGTCTCCTTCAGTGTCGTCAAATTTTCTGGCAAGCTGATGCCCAACACTTTTTGGGAGGGGGACAGATGAATGTTAGCACTCTTGCTCGAAGAACATAAGATCTTGAAAGAGGCGATTCGATACCCATAAGCTCCCTATAGGTCGACTCAGCTTTCAACTCCCTAGGGGGCAGCTGTAAAATTAGCAGATGCCTACCAGGCTGCCAATACGAGTGTGTTCTGTAAGATCTTGATAATTGTACTGTCATATGTTTCAATGTTACTTGCTGCTGTTAGTGAGCGAGCTTGTCAATAAACAAGAATATTATTATTATTATTATTTGTACATGGTAAGCTGTCTTCACAGTCCATAAGTTTCAAGAGATAAAGGTAAGCTAACAGGATGGTATTAAATTTTGCCACATTTCTGTGGACTGCAGATCGGTGATGACACCAGCGTCCTTGGCAGTTTCTTTGTTTTAAGCTATCAGACCTGCAGCTGATTTAAAATTGTAACTGAAATCTAAAATTTCAATAACACAGTATAGTTTTGTGTTAATTCTGATGTTTCAGTATCAGTGAAGTCTACCGCTTTGAACATTTAAGAGCAAGATGGAGGAGTACAAGTACCTCTTCAAGGTTGTGCTAATTGGTAACGCAGGAGTTGGAAAAACCTGTCTTGTACGCCGTTTTACTCAGGTAATGAGACACATGGTCGTATTTTAAATCTGATGTAATTCCTTATCAAACAGTCATAATGTGCAGGTCAACAGTGTGACAAATGATGATACTGTCTATCATTAGCAAATAGAAGTAGTATAAACGGTAAGTAAGTGAGGTGAGGCTAAAATGGACTTTAAATCATGAGAAGTTTCCTTTACAAGATGCTCAGTAATTCTAACAGGACTGTAAACATTTACGTAGAATGCTTGTGAGGACGGTAGATACATGTTAAGCAAATCGTGAAATTCTGGCCTGAAACAATGCCACGCAATTATAACCATTATACTATCAATCAGTCATTCAACTAATCAATCAACTTTTATTGTTCACCACCTCATTGAGAAAAGCCACAAATGGATGGGTTATTTCGTGCAGAGTATGTACCTGAGCAATAGTTGTTCATTATCAAGGTATGGTTTACCATATTTCTTAGATGTTGGTTGTGATTGGATATTGTGTGAGATCTTGTTCTGTGACGATCAATCAAAGAAGTTGCTCATCTTTGCAGGGTCTGTTTCCTCCGGGGCAGGGTGCAACCATTGGAGTGGACTTTATGATAAAATCAGTCGAAATAGACAATGAAAAAGTCAAAGTAAGTAATTCAGAAGTTACTTTCCTGGAACATGCACTGAGAGTGTTTTGTGCCAAACATGGATCATATCTTTGATTGGATGATTACGTTATATATGGGTAGTTATTTTAGATCTTGACATTTCACTTCACTGTTTATGCCTTTCAGTATGCCTCGACCTTAGTGCTGCTTTTGTCACTGTTAACGGCAAGCTACTACTCTCTATACTTGGTAAAAGCTGTATAGTGTCTGGGACTGCCTTAAACTGGCTAGCTAGTTACATTTGCAGTTGGTCTCAGCAAGTGGGTATTGATACTGCTCTGTCTTATCTCTCTTTCTGCACAGCTGGTGTCTCACAGGCCCCTTATTGTTTACAATTTGCACTTCACCAACCAACCAACCATATAGCAAATCAATTTGGAGTCCAATTACCGCAGTATGGGGCCATCCATATATTATGTACGCAAAAATCTGGGAAAATTGGACCCCCTCCCCCTGTTCGCAAGCGTACTTTCTTCCACCCCCTCTGCTTACGTACGCTTGATGCACCCCCCCCCCGGAAGACCAGCTGCAGAAAGTGTCTCGACAGCTCCAGGCAGCCCGACTGTCTGCACTTTAGGCCAGATTGAAGGATGAGTGAGGGCTAATATAGACAAATTATAGGTATCTCATTCACAGCACAGAATAACTGCACATGGCTTTTATATAATGTAATAAAATGCCATTGGACGACTTTAGAACAATACAGAGTTATAAATAGGGTAATGTGGACGTCATAATTAGAAATTTATTTTGCGTACGTACACATTTCCCCCCCCTCCCACCCGTACGCAAAATCGCCTAAATCCGACCCCCCCTCATTGCGTATATAATATGTGGATGGCCCCTATGCTGATGATTCTCAGCTTTACATTAAAGCCCTAGGTTTTAGGTTTGGCGGTTTCCCTCGTAGAATGAAGTGACCAACGACTGTAGGCGGTTCAAGTAAGCATCTGTCGGCCAATGGGCGTTGATTTCATTTTGGTTTACACATCTTACAAGCATAGGCTGCTGAATTTAATTATATGCATAGCCTAGGCAACATCGTCCGCTTTGTGGAATGGAGGCGAGGCGCAGGGACGGTCGGTCGATCGGTGGTAGCCCCCACCCTAGGCCCTTCACCCTCCCTCTGGCCCTCTAGCGGTCGGACGGATGGATGGAGATGCATCGCTAGGGCAGACTAGACCCGACAGGGCATACCCCGTACAGGCCCTACCTCGATCAATTGACCACTTGTATATATATAACCGAGCTGTGGGTCGACTAATTTGTGTATACGAAAGCCAGGTAAGCTGGCTAGAGGTCATACCTGTACTTCTAGAATGTATACAAGTTGTTCCAATTATCCAAATTTACCCCCCCATACACTCATATTACTA
The DNA here is from genome assembly GCA_963556255.1 of Allolobophora icterica. Taxonomy (NCBI): domain Eukaryota; kingdom Metazoa; phylum Annelida; class Clitellata; order Crassiclitellata; family Lumbricidae; genus Allolobophora; species Allolobophora icterica. Next base: position 28,619,422 of record OY744614.1, read on the forward strand.
TGGAGTTCATTGCTATGAAGATACTTACAGGGTTGAGAAACAAGTCTGTAGTTTCTATATGCGATTAGATTGCCATGAACAAATACGAACTTACTATTGTGGTAGATGGCGATCAAGAGGAAGCCATACGGGCATTTTTTGCTCACAACAACTGGAATTTTGAAAAAATTGGTAATTATGAAGACGATGCGTATATATATATATATATATATATATATATATATATATACTGAAATTGTATAAATTGTTTTGTGTGGTGAACCCTGTACAAGTAGGCCCTATTGTTCTTCAGGTAGCGCTATACGTGCGCAAATAAGATTGAACTAAGATTTATAAATATTAAATTAAATTGCATTTATTATCCTTGCAAATATTTAGCTCAAACCATGCTATAGAAATACATAGTAATAATAACATCAGCAATGTTAGTATAATGACAACTGATGTGAACAGCAGTAACAGCAGTAATGATAATAAATGGCCAATTAAAAATGTAATTATTAAAATTACCATGATTATTATTATTACGATATGTAATAAGACAATAAACATATGCATAACCCAGCTAAGCTGTCGTTCAAGTCAAGTCGAAAGAGCTAATTGTATGTTGATGACATTATAAATATATCTCCAACCAATCGAAACTGCCTTTGTTCCAATTGCAGAGTTGGAACCACCAAAGAGAAGAAAATCTTGTATGGATGCCGCTTCGAAGGAGGTCTTGGTCGCGTCCAATGGAAATAGTACAGAGTCAGAAATTGAGGCTCAAAACAGTCATGACATTCAAGTGTCAGCTGATCATTTGCAGCTGCAGGGTGAAAATCATCAATCGGAAGGCGCCTGTCCTCTTTGTTTTCTCTCTCCGTGCGTGGGTTCTGCATCTCCAGGTTGGCTTGGCGGAGGACAAGCAGCGCATGCAGCTAACAGTCCAATACGAAGAGTAATTTATGGAAAATATTGGAAGATCATTTGCAACTTGGGTGGGTGGACGAGCCCATTATATCTGGCCAAGAAACTAACGGAATCGAACGGTGTACTTCACATGCGGGAAATAATGCCAGATTGCGTAGTGCGAAAAGTGAGATCGTTGTATCCGAATCCAACAGGCACGCCTTACATGGGCCACAAGTGGGAGTAACATTGATACTTTGGATAATTCGCCGGACTTTGTTTAGACAGAGAGATTTTTATTGTACACTTACTTTCTGACATAAAGCAGAATTTTATCGATTGTGAGCTGCTTATGTACACCTGTCATAGCTATGATTCAATGTAACATAACATTCCCCCATTTTAAATTTATATAGCGCCTCTTCAAGATTCCTACTCAGAGGTGGATTTAAACCTGAATTGCCCTCAATTGCTCGGCGCCACACGAAAACCACGTTACGGAGACTAGGTTTTTCATAAGTGCTATGTCAAATCAATTTTGCAATGGCCACAGTCCCTTGTCCGTTCAATCTTCTTTTTTTCTTGCTTGGATTAGGACCTCGTTGAGGGTGGGTAAGCCACAGATTCATTTTTATACAGATTGGAGCATCTTGTTACAGATCGGATGCCCTTCGTGGCATCAACCACAGTTTTCCGCTGTGGACCTAGTCTTGGTGATGAACACATGCCCGCTAGGCAGAGGGTCATCAGGCTTATTTAAATTGAGTCATGTGCTCCCATGTCACAAGGCTGTTATTGGATATTTGCAGCTTTTAGTTGTCAAGCAAAATGCCACTCTTTTTCTACAGTGTGCCCTACTAGCCTTGCCGCTGTTGGTCCGCGACTGCTTATTCGTCAGATATAACCCTGCTTATTTCGCAGCTGACCTCTATTTCTAGAGGTCGTTCCACTATCCGCCACCTGTGGACGCGTGTGATAGCAGTCAGCTCTGCCACACATCAGCTCTGCCACACATCTCTCTGTCCTATGCCAGGCCAAAATCCGGGGAGGTCAAGCAGAGTAGACAGCAGAATGCTAAGGTGGTTATGTGTAATGACGGTTGATGGTTATGTAGCACTGATATGTTTGATTTTAGTGTATCATACAATATTGTCACAGCTCTTACGGTTATTCTACTGTGTAGGGTGCATTGCTTTCATTTGAAAAGCTCTCACTGTCTCCTAATTGGTCGTCATCGGATTCGTCCGAAGAGATTTCACTCTGGCAGGTCTCCTTATCTGCAGAAGTTTCTGTCACAGACTCCGATATTGCTTTAGATGCTGACCACACGGCAATGTACAAATTCCAAATGTTCTCAACAAATACGTAGGTCTTGCGCCGATACACTTTTTTCCCGATTTGGCGACGTGGGTTTTTCGAACGAACAGTCGTGCATATAGACGTGTATGGTCTGTCGACGTGTTCGTTCCAGTCCAAGACAGCCAGATTGCTCCGCAGCTCGTACATTAAATTCCCGTAGTGTATCCGTTTATCCAGATAGATCAGACAAACGTTATTAAAACTTTCCACATAAAATGTGTCGTGGCCTTTGACATAATCTTCAGCGTGCTTGTACACTACCAACGACCGAAGAAAGTCCTGGAGCATTGTAATTGCAGCCTCATTTGAAACAATTCGAACTTCAATCATATGCCCCGGCTCTTTGCAGTGGGAAGTTTCATGGCACTTGCTGTGGTTGTTCTGAAAATGAGGGATGCATGATTCTATGAGCTTACGCAGGGTTTGGGCATCTCCATTGCAATTGTCCATACACCAATAGACGTGGTTTCGAATGGCAGCACCCTTGTCAGAAAGCTCGGGATGCCATGTTTTTCCAATGTTTTTTTGTGCTCCTTGCCCAATTTTTTTCACCCCGGCTGTTATAGGACGGGTGCAGTGCCAGCGGTCATTGGAATTCCTGGCTTGCTTCCTCTCACGTAGGCGCTTGTTGATTGTCATGTTTCGATCATGCACATGATGGGCAACTTTAATGTTGCTGAGATCCAGGCTCTCGTACATCCTGTCGAATCCCACTGCCTCGTGACGCTGTGAACAGTTATCATCATTCCCGTTAATGTGTTGAATATCAACGACTTTGTGAGTTTTCAACCCGATAGCAACATGGTCGGTGTGATAACTATTTCGTCTACAATGATGTCGTGCGTCAGTCATTATAGAGATAGCTCCATCAGGCGACAGTGAAGACTCCTGCGCTCTAGCGCCAAATATAGATTGCTTTCGCAGGTTCTCAGAAATGGCACTAAATGTAACCATATTCCTCCTGCGGAAAAGGTCTGACAATAGTCCAAACCGACTGAAGTCGCTAAAGCGCTCGTACTGTATGGGTGTCATACCAGAGGCCAGGTAGCTCAACATCACTCGGTGGTTGACTTCAAATTCCTTCCGCTCGCTGTCTATTGTGGATGAGGAACTCCACTGAAAGGAGTGTTTTTTCGCACACTCCATATCCACCGACAGCACATGACCACTGTGTGTCCATGACTTCACTGAATACGGCGTCACACATGTGGATGAATGTTGTGAGATTGTGTCGATCAACTGGGCAATGCTGGAGCACTGCCCAACAAAATTCTCATGTGCAGTCTCCAAAGCTGTTGCTGGAGCTGCTGATATTGCTGCTGTGACAGATGCTGGATCAGTCAGTGAAGTTGATTCACTTACTTCTTCCGTGACTGAAGACATCGTGAGTGTCTGCTGCGGATGTTGAGTTGCAGAAGAGAGCTTATTGGTGTCAACATCCATTATGACTTTCACCAGAACTTCTCTCAAACTTTTTACTCCCAACGCCAAGCGAATGTCCTCACATTTTTGCTCAAATTTAAGTTTATCACTGTCGGTTGTAAAAGTTAATTCAAAATGTTTCCTTACAGAAACGTAAGGGTAGCTATAACTCTTGGTAGATCCATCAGACAACCGTTTTTTAAATGTTCGCATGTTGCCAACTGCAACACCTGAAGTCGGTGTCGTTGGTACAGCGTAGTCTCCATCCATCTTTGGAAATAGTTCGATATAATGATACTAATATATGTCCACTAACGAAATACAATGTTATACTACTATAAGGTCCACTACTGAAATAAGATAATAATATAATATACAGACACGAGATATAAGCTGTATCGACTATGCGATTTAAAATGGCTATGAAGTGAAGAAATTACGAAGCTCAACTCTGCTGCAGCGAAATTCAAACTAGAATGAGTACTGCAAACCAAGACTCAATTGTGAAAGGACATTTCCTAAGTTCATTTCCTAAGTTCATTAGCATAATTTGGCATGTGACCTAGTCTCTCTTCCTTAGGCTGTATATTAGCATCTGATACTGGTGCAAATTCTTAGAATATGAAATACAGCTTATTGTCTTTAGTGTTCCGGGTATAATAAGGCAACGGTGACAGCATCAACAGCTGGCATTTATATACAGGTTTACGACCCAAAGCTCGGTTATATATACAAGTGGTCAATTGATCGGGGTAGGCCAGAGGGAGGGTGAAGGGCCTAGGGTGGGGGCTACCACCGATCGACCGACCGTCCCTGCGCCTCGCCTCCATTCCACAAAGCGGACGATGTTGCCTAGGCTATGCATATAATTAAATTCAGCAGCCTATGCTTGTAAGATGTGTAAACCAAAATGAAATCAACGCCCATTGGCCGACAGATGCTTACTTGAACCGCCTACAGTCGTTGGTCACTTCATTCTACGAGGGAAACCGCCAAACCTAAAACCTAGGGCTTTAATAATTTAATAATTCACATTGCTGTGTCACCCACTGATAAACTGGCAAGGTAAAACTTGCAGTGATGCATGGTTCTGCATCAATGGTTTAGCCATAAACCCAGATAAATCGGAAGCAGTCATGTTTGGCTCATGCCAGTGTCTGCAATGTTTTTCTTCTCATTCCAGCATCAACCTAGTTGGCACAGTTGTTCTGCTATCAAAACTGTCAAAACATGGGGTGGGGTGACTCTGGATGGTAAATTCACATTTCAACCCCCACATAACCCCCCGCTGATTTCGGGGTAAGGGCTGACAGTGATTTTTTAAAGATATTCGATAACAGGCCTTCTGAAAATTATCTCTGGTTTTGGAGATATTTTTCTGAAGTTTAGTTAGAGTGGCCTACAGCTTAATATTATCATGCAGTTTCAGGATTCAGTAGTCTTGAGTCATTGGCAAAAGTCTTCACTTAAGTGCAGAGAGCTGCAATGCAAAAATTGAACAAAACTGGTCCTAGCCCATATCACTGCAAAATGCTGTAGGTAATTGGCAGTCAGTTTGGTAGTTTTCCATCTAATCTAGCAGCCCCTGTACAACTGCTTAAGAAGTTAGCTAATCCAGTTAAAGATATTGGGATGAGTCTTGAGAGCGATCTGTTTCTGGAGGAGAATGTAGTGATTGGTACAGCAGAATTCCTTTTTAAAATCGATAAGCAGACAATGAATATAGGTGTTGTTTTCAAGAAGCCTAGTTTTTGAGGTTAGGGCCAATGGCGTAACTTTGCCTGACACAGTGCTGGTGACCAATTCCCTCTTATCATTTCCCTCTTCCCTTCCATTCTCCTCCCCTCTTTACTCCTCCCTCCCTCCTTTCCTTCGCCTGTATATGAAGTTAGTATGCATTATCCCCACTGTAAGGTCACTCACAGATAACAAAAGTGCATGTTTGCTTTCTCTTTCACAATTGTTAATATGTTCATGACACTGAGACTACTATAGAGCTCTAAACAATAGTTACATTGCTTGAACTTGCTTCAAACAAAAATAAAGCTGTCATGTCGCCAAGAAATATTTCAGCACAGGGCCAAAAAGTGGTGATGACTGTCACCACCATGTTGAAAGTGGTGGTGACTGGACATCGCCATCACAATACAAAGCTATGCATATGGATAGAGCATTTGTCGTGCTTCCAGTAGGATGAAAAGTAAATGGGTCAGAGAAGACTTGCAGGGGAGTAACAGGAAGCAGGAAGAGACGTACAACAGTTGTTTCAACCATTCTAGAGAGGATCAGAGTGATTTGAATGAATCATATATCCATAAAGCTAGCAATAAGTTGCTTTAGCAAACACTGGAGAAACAAGAGCTCGCTTCCAGAGTGGTGGAGATTTACCCTGGCTGAAAGATTTATTATATGGGTTGCAGTAGATACAGCCATGTAGGAACAATTAATTATGGAAGACCCACCTTTACCACTGCACCAAGGCTCAGCCAAGATAGAAAAGGTTGGGGAGGGGGTTAGATCAGAATTGAGTTCTGGTGTATTATTAGGTTGAAGCCAGCTCTCAGAACAAGTATCTGTAAGGAATGTTCACAAAGAAAATTATGTAAAACTGCAATCTAATGTTTAAAAAAAATTTAATTAAACAGTAACCAGACTGAATTCTAACTGGACCAGGATTTATTTCAATTTCACCAGCCAAAGGAAGCAACTGAAGTAAAAACAAAGACAATTCATGATGTGACATTGAAGAAGTTCTACACAAATTTACATTGAACACAATGATGATGTAAATTAATATTGCTGGTATCACATGCTCAGTAGAACATATGACTGAATTGAAATATCAGCACCAGCAATGAGGTAAATATACAAAATAAAAGGAAGCAACACGATGAGCCAGCCTTATGATCATTGTCACAGAAGTCGAAAACACAAGGACTATGAGTGCGATGAGTAAATAGGAAGCAGGTGCTGCATTTCCACACTAAAGCCCAAGCCCATTGAGCCTTGTCTTGTATTGGAAGTGTCTGCTATTGCCTTGACATATTATTGTGGCTGACTCAGTGTAGCAAACATTTTCAAACTATCTTAACACACACATTTTTACCTGTGTTCGATCTTGTCTTTGCTTGTTTCACTGTTTCATTGGGGAGGGGGATAGAGTAGTGGTAACACTCGTGGCCAGGAGAGCATTAGGTACGCGGTTCGACTCCCGTAACCCCCCTCTAGGGCGGCCCCTTGCATGGCTGCCAAACCGTGTGTTAATTAAGATATTGATTGTGCTTTCATGTTTCAATGTAATCTTACTGCGTCTGTCGGTTTGAAATAATAAAGAATATATAATTATTGTTGTTTTCATTGTATCGAGCTTAAGTAATTAATATTCAGTGTTCACTCTTCTGCCAAAGTGACTTCCTCTATTCTTCTTGTATTTCTGTACGTGTATTTTGGTGGACTGTTAGCTGCAGATCTGGGACACAGCTGGGCAAGAGAGGTTTCGCTCTATAACACAGAGCTACTACCGATCAGCCAATGCACTGATTCTCGTCTATGACATCAGCAGTCAGCCGACGTTTGATAGTCTGCCTCACTGGCTGCAGGAAATTGAAATGTATGCTGGAAACAAAGTCCTCACTTATCTAGTTGGTAAGCAGACAGATTGTTTACTACTTTTGATTTTACTTCATCACAGTTCAATGAGGCCTTGTACGTCATGTGTGTCACGAGTAAGGATAAGTTTGGCGCTGATTCAGAAATAATTAAGTAAATTGGGTTGCTGTATGATTAGTCACATGTCAGCCGGAAAATGCTGACATCTTAATACTTTTGAATACGTGGACATTTTAGTTGACAGTATTTAAATAAACTAAAACGGACGATTGGGTCGTTCGGGTTGCTGGCCCGTGTGCCTGGAGCAGTCTTCCTGCACATATTCAGGAAGCCAGAAGCAGTTATGTTTTATAAAGAACAGTTAAAACTGTACTTGCTAGTAACTCTGAGCATTAGCATTTATGCTGACAGTGTGTGTGTTTGTGTTAAGCATTCTAGAAGTAGCTTGCTACCAGTGATGCTATATATATATTTTCGTAATTACAATTACAAATGTTGATAAGTTAAAACAACTAGATAATTTCATAGTAAACGATTGCATAGCAGTCATTTGTTTGTGTATTGGTATTATCATAGTTGTGTGCCTGACGTGTGCTTTTGTGTGACAGGAAATAAAAGTGATAAAGTCAATCACCGGGAAATTCCGTTGTACGTTGCCGATGAGTTTGCTCAGCGACACGAAATGAAATTTATCGAGACGTCGGCAAAAGAAGCGGACAACGTCGACAAACTATTTTACGACATAGCAAAAGAACTGATTAGACAGACGAAGGCCAACGAAATTCAGCCTCATTACGAGGAGGAGGTCGTCGTTGGTGCAAGCACGCCGGTCTCTCTGCTCTCCAGCTGCTGTAGTCGATTAAGTTAGTTTTGTTGATACGGTTGCCATTTCATGACAGTCTGGTCGAGGTTGCGCGACAGATGTTCATTGTTTTGTTTTAGTATTCTATTTTTTGAAAGTCTGTGGTTATGTTCTAACATCTGTTTTGTTGAGATATTTTACCTGCTTTCTGACTGAATAGTTCAGCCGGTGGCGATGTCGTTTACAAAATGAGTGATTGACATTAGGCTTTTAATTCTAATTGGGCCTAAGTGTTGGTGAGAACGGTTCACCCTGATTGTAAGGAAGAACTGTCTTTCATAAACTAAAAAATGTTACTTCTCTGATAGAAGTAGCATTTGAAGAGCTCGAAAACCATCCTTTAAAGTATTGTTTAAAAGTTTTTGTTAATTTACTATAATATGTAAATTGACACTGAATCGTAGATGTCAGCCATGATGAAATAACATTGGTAATTGGCTCTCTGTGAATAGTGAGTGATTGTTTGTTTCTGGTGATATACAGATGTCTGGTGCAGCAAAGTTGAACTAAATTGAACTGGGTTAGTACTTGAATGGGTGACCCTCTTTTGAATGCCATGTCATTTGGCATCTATGCTTCCTTCTCTTCTGTATTGGTTGGCGAGTACCAACACCGGATATGTTTGAAAAGACGTCCTATCGTTGAACGTCTGTGGTCATGTTTGTATATCAGCTGACAGTTCCTATGATTTCATGACCATGCATCTGAGGATTTTCTACTGAGGCTTGTAAACAATTGGGCTTACCTATCATAGAATGCTGTGTCTGTCTTGCTCGAATGCTTCTGAGTGGATAACCTTGAAGAGGCGCTATATAAATTCTCCGTATGAATAATGACAGTCCCTTGCGTGTATAGATTTGTATCTGCCGTGTGTTTAGTCAGCTGGCGTAAAGTTGATAGCTTTAATGCTTGGGACGTTTACAGCTTGATCTCAGAGCCAGTTACCCAGATTTTACAAAGTATGGTGCTTATTAAACAGTTTTGTTGCTAGTTAGCTAAACTTAAAACTCGTGTCGGCTGCGTACCATCCATAGCTTCACTTCTAGTTTCCTTGGCTTATCAGGTTTTGACCTGGCTTATGGATTATGACTTTGATTGTGGTTAACATTTAGGCTACCATTGAGGTCACCATTGAGGTTACCATTGAGGTCACCATTGATTGATGCTTTATGCATTATGATAATGTTCCTGTAGAAGTCAGTAGATTAAATTAGATAGGTAATATATTATGTAGAATCCAAGGTCTGATAGCTAGTCACTTTGTATGTGTTATTCTAGCTTTTTATAGCGGGTTGTTTGAGTGAAGCATGATATGAACAGCAGTATGTTTACCTACAGAAATCTGGTGACTGCAGCGTGAGTAGCCGAGTCTTGAGCTCTGACTATCTGTGTGCAGATGGAATCTTCTTGCTATGACTCTGGTCATTCTTGTAATTGGAATCATTGTGGGCATTGGCCGCTTCTTACTTGGAAAATTCTGAATGTTTCATGCAAATCTGCCATACAAGGTGCTCTCAGCTGCTGTCATTTATCCAAGTATGAGCATTTTTGAATGACCATAATAGCATTTGGTTATTTACGTTTTAATCACTATTTATAAACTGTTTGATTTGGCAAGATGTTGACTACCGACCTGTTAATATTATTTTTCGGTTGAACTGCTTTGTACTTTCCAGTAGTCTTATGTTAACGAAACCTGTCACTAAAACAAATTCCCTAATTCCCCGCTATTTAAAATTTTTGTATATTTATGGATATTATAAATCCCATAGTGGTATCACTGAATGCATTAGTCTTAGGGGCATTACTGGCTCTCTTCGACAGTTTTCATTGGTAAAATTTGTTGTCAGCAAGTTGGTACCAACCTTATTAATTAATCTTTAATGTTGACTTTCGTCATTTCATATGTATACCGGTTAGAGTTTGGTTGAAGTTAATTTTAATGTTGGAGTGTGTTCATTGTGTGCTGCGTCTGTAGTCGAAGCAGCAGAAGTCTCCTATTGTGCTGCTTGTGTTCATGGTTCATCTCAAAGAACTCTTCTTTATTAATTACAATTAAGAGTCTCATAAATGCAATCAGATACAGTTCTAATTAACTTATTTGGCTAGTCAGACTTTTAGTTCGTAATTGCAGTATATTGTAATATCTTGCATTATTTAGACTGCTAGTCTCAGAAGTCTTCAGAGCCGAGTGGGGTTGTCCCAGAATAGTTGTTTTTGCTTTTTAAGTAATTCAAGTCAAACACTCTGGCTGTGAAGTGAAGTCCAATGAAATTGCTTCTGGTGATTTTACCCATTAAGGTGTTTATTTATTAAGGTCAGATGGCTGGTTTAAGACTTTAGCGACAAGAGTGTACTAAATGCGACTGGGAAACCAATGCAGCTCGTCGTTAATGCAGCCAAATGGCCAGAAGCCATTTCATTGGAAGAAATCTTCTCATTTTGTTGCATAATCAGATGTTGTCAGTTACTATTTTGTTTGTTATTCTGTCATTTCTTGGTTGGAAAGAAACTAAGTATTGCTTCTGCCATGACGTTTTATTATCCCACCTGTTTATTTAACTAGATGTCTGATTCGTGCCATCTGCCTAATTTACTGACAGTCAGAATAATCCACCTGCTTAATGAACTGCGAATATGATTATAATTATCCACCTGTTTAGCGAACTAGCATTCAGAATCATCCACCTGCTTAATGAACTGGCAGTATGATTGTTCCACCTGTTTAACCAACTAGCTGGCGTGTTAAAAATGTTTGTAATAATATAATAATAATCCACCTGCTTAACACTTTAATGACGAGAGTGTACTAAAAGCGATTGGGAAACTAATGCAGCTCGTTAAAGTGTTAGTGAGCAAGGAGGCAAGTCATCCACCTGCTGTTGAACTAGCAATCAGAATTATCAACGTGATTAATGAACCAGTAGTGTGAGTCGTCTACCTGCTTATTGAACTAGCAGTATGGATGCGTTGATAAAAACTAATTCGTCAGAGTTCGTCTTCAGCTGTGTCAATAAAGTTTTAGTCTGTGTCGAAGTGCACACATTGAGCAAGACCTTTAATCCCTGTTGCAGTGGTGTCGCGTGAATTGGCATTTACATGCGACAGTGCGCAACCTATAAAATGGGTGATCGCTGTGTTGCATTGTGTTTTAAGGGATTAAGATCCACTCCAATGTTATAGAGGTGCATAATATTATAAGTACTGTATATATAATATAATATAACAAACGAATGTCCTAGCACGGGATGTTTTGATCATTTTGCTTGTTTTGTTGTTGGCCGAAGTGTTCAGCACTATGTACATACCGCACTGAGCGCTGGCTATGAAACTAGTAATGGTAACTATAATAGTTTATAATAACAAACCATTAATCATAGTTATGTTCTAAATAATAGTGGTAGTTTTGTTAGAAGTCACCGCACTGGTTTTATTTTCTTGACACAAGTCAAATTGATGTAATGTTAATACACTAGCTGCTTTCACCAGTGCTAGTAAGTCAATCAGCCTAGTCACTTAGTTTTGTGCAGAATAATGCGTAATTATTAACTAGCAAATTGTCGCATTGTTCTGAAATTATTTTTCGTGAAACGTTTAGTGTCTGCATAATTCTGGTTCACTAACGAGAGTTGATCTAGGATTTCATTTCGTGAGGAATCTGAGGATGAATAATTGTTCAGAGGTTATGTCTCAATCAGTGTGGCGGACAATGGATTAGGATGTGCAGGTATTTGTTGTTCTTTTTCTGTGTAGTTTGATGATAATCGGTTGCTCATTGTTTTGTTAGATGTTGGTGAGTATCGAGGTTCACAGAATCACAGAAGGGAAGTGCAATGTAAAAAAATTCCCCTATTTTGTTACCTGTGACTGTAATACAGCTGCATTATTACGTTGAGAGTTTTGGTGAGTTTCTGGTGATAGAAGCAAGCTTCAACAAATGTAAAAATGTCTCTCCTTTCCAGTTTTAGTATATCCCTCTTGGTTGCTAATATTCGGTTTTGGTCTTATTGGCATTCCTTCTTGGCCAGTTCTTCAGCTTTATTTGTCAAGTTACCCAGTTGATGGCTACTGAATGCTTTGTACGATCTGATGACAGGCAATGCAAACCTGTAGAAGATTCTGTGTGCCTGCAGTAGGTTACAGGCGTGCAGCTGGTGCCATGTTTTCATTTTGGGTCTTATTGTTGTGTTAGTTTGATGATGTGGCACACAGCTCTGCAGTTGTGTTGAACTTTGAAATTACATAGCAATGAAAACAATTGTTGGATTTGTGTTTATCTTTCTGCTGAGGACCAACTGATGCTGCTATGTATCATTAATCTGCCTTGGCTAAAGGCCATACAATTCCAACCACTGGTTGCTGATGCTAGGGTGTGGTCAACCCTTGACGGGACCTGGTCAGTAACAACAGTAGAAATTCTTATCACTGAGGCATGTAAATGTAATGTAATGTAATTGTACGTGATTTTCTATAGCAACCGTATATGGCCTCGACCCTGCTCATTTTTCAATGAATTGATCGGGGAGATCCTTCACCACCGCTGCCCGTTTGAATGGGTGCCACGCCATTTTAGGTCCCCGTGTTGGGACCGTGCTAGCCCGAGATTTTAAAATCTCTGAAATAAGCCACCTTCGGGAAGCGAACCGCGGTCCGCATGCACTCTAACACAGAGTCGCATGAGACGCGCAGCCAACGCTCTTACCGATGTAGCTAACTGCACGAAGGTACGGGAGCATCTCCGGTTAGTCTCTCTTGAAGTGGCACTACATAAATTTCCCATTACCATTACCAATGCAACAACCTTCATCATCACTATCACAATACTGATCACTGACTTTTTCACCTTTTGTATAAACGACCTTAAAGAGGAGAGGGGAGGAGATAAATCGGTTCTTGACTGTTGTGAGCATTTTTTTGAGAAATCACATATATGTTCCATTGGAGTACAAAACACACAAATATATTCATGCTGCAAGTGCAACTAAAGCCTGTCCACATGACCAGTCAGTTTCAAAACCATGACTGCATAGCAGAATTGGCAGAGGACTGACAAAAGAGATCAGCTGTGAAGAATGGTGAAATCAAATACAATGCCAACAGGATGTAATTGTCTCTCACAGCCTATTTGACGATTAGGATGAAATATAATACTACAATAATGGGGTCCGTCGTCGGGATTTTGTGGGGCTTTTATTGACACAAGAGAACAATCAGCCAACAGATTAAAATAAGTCAATAGGTTTGTCAAAAAAACTAATAGATTTTATGAACAATCAATTTGAATTTTGTTGACAGCAAATTGAATTTTAACTGGCATGGAGTTATTAACATTACTGAAGTCATTGTTGACGTCATAATAGTTGTGTTGCTTAGCAACTGATATTGTCAAAGAATAAATATTATGCATAAGAGGTGTTTAGGCTGCACAACTAGACCTGTGATATTTAGACAGCTCAATGACACCACAGTATAAATAATTACACAGTACGTCGACTTCTCGCCGCTGCTGCAGTCAGAATGTGTGACATTATAAATAACTAAGCCCCGCCCACTGTGACGACATTATAAGTACCTAAGCCCCGCCCACTGTGGTTTACCATGCCGATACACCGGAAACAATCACATCAAATATTTTTTTAAACGTTAAAACAACATTGAGGACTACACGCCGATACACCGGAATCCATCAAATAAAATATTTTGTAAACGTTACAACAACATTGAGGACTTCATTAGAATTAACAATATTATTTTTAACGTTAATTTCAGCTTAAATCTATAATTCAGGAGCTCAGGTTCAAATGGCGTCGTAATCACGTGACCAGATGTCGTAATCACGTGACCAGAAAAACTTGTCAACAGCTAGCAATGAGAGTCGACGTACTGTGTAATTATTTATACTGTGATGACACACCAGTAGTTCAACTGGAAATAGAATATCTTTTTTTTCTTGCTTAGTATAAGCTATTAAATGAACAAAAACTAATAACATGCCATCAATACAATAGGCTAACAACAGTGGGTCAAGATTGCAAAAGATGATGGATATGATGGTGAAGAACTGTGTAAATTAGTAAGTGTAAGACAAGTGGAATGGAGTGAAGAAAGCAAGAGAAAGGGAAGAAAGAAAAGAGAGAATTACTGGAAATGGAAAAGGAAAAGTGAAGGACTGAAGAAGAGAAAAACAGATGGATCGAAGAAGGGAAAGCTGAGACTAATGGGAGAATGAAAGAAGAAGGCGATGGATTAAGGAAGAAGAGAAATGCTAGAGCCAAAGAAGATTGAAAAATAGAGTTAATATATGGAGACATCGAAGCAAGAATGAATTATGATCTAACGCAAGCTGAACGCCAACAAAGGATGCATGCAGCACAACGAGAACCTGCGACCAGTAGAAGTTAAAGCAGTGTGATTATGAATATTAAAATTTCTAGTGTCATTACGTGATAATTAGGCATTCAATTGTAATTATAAGCCATTTTGTTTAGCACATGTCCAGGGTCCACACGTAATGACTGCCCCATAGGAGGCTCAATTCTTGCACACTCCACTTTGTATCTCATTAACTTCATGGCATCATATCAACTGCCACTTCTACCAAAGGTTTTTGGAATGTTGCATCTGGGCAAAGGACCATATACTGTCTCTGGGCCAAGTTTCGTAGTGTAGTGAACTTTGGATATGTGCATTTTGGTCTTAGTCTCAGTTGAGTACTGTAACGTTATTTCTGAAGAAGATGGTGCCATAGAAGTTGCTGCACCCCATTAAAATTTGGATTGAGCATACTGTTTTCAATATGTGTGCCAAGTGTTACGCTTTGATCCAGTTGTGAAAAAATATCAGAACAAATCTGGAGGAGCTTGAGATGTCTGATCCAAATGCCGGGCGTATTAACATTACCACAACAAATCCTGGTACCATGAACTTTTTACTTCCAACACACAAAACCTGAAAAGAGTTTCCAGTTACAGCACATTTATGTAGGCCTACATAACACATTATCGTCCTCTGTTGTACGGCGCTGTGCATTGCATTTAGGTGCATTACATAGAAAACAATTGTGCTAGCAACTAAGTCGGTGTTAAACAGAATTGCCCAGTACTCTGCAAACAATTAAAACAGAAATATTTGCCACTACGAATAACACACACTTAGTTCCGAATATGAATGTTAAGGCAATTGTAACAATGAACACTTTAAGCAACAATAGAACAACCATTGAACCAGTCAACTAATTCATAATAATCGTGAGGATTACCATACAATTAAAATTAACATCGACACACAGATATGTGTATCATTAAATAAGCTAACATCAGCATCAACCTAGGAAGAAAGGTACAGTGTAGTATGGCTCGTAACTTTCATGCTAAGTGGTCTTGGTAAGAATCCAAGACATAAACATGCAATCTGGTGAAAAGACTCTTGAGTAGAGACCCCGCCTCCAAACAGAGACCTTGAAGGGGCGCTATATAAATTCTGTTTGATTGGGTATAAAAAATGATTGAACTGTGTAAGTCAGGTCAGGCTAAAAGAAAACGGTGAAGCTGCTATGACCTTGCAAGGTGAAACATGCATGTACAAGAAGGTGCTGTTTGGAATTTAAGGAGTATTGAGTCAAGCACCACCTTGGAATTTAAGAAGATTGAGTCAAGCACCACTTTGGAATTTAAGGAGTACTGAGTCAAGCACCACTTTGGAATTTAAGGAGTATTGAGTCAAGCACCACTTTGGAATTCAAGGGAGTACCGAGTCAAGCAGCACTTTAGAATTTAAGGAGTATTGAGTCAAGCACCACTTTAGAATTCGCATATTGAGTCAAGCACCACTTTGGACTTCAAGGAGTACTGAGGAATTTAAGAAGAAGATTGAGTCAAGCAGCACTTTGGAATTCAAGGAGTATTGAGTAAAGCAGCACTTTGGAGTTTGAGGAGTATTGAGCCAAGCACTAGTTGGAATTTAAGGAATATTGAGTCAAGCAGCACTTTGGAATTCAAGAGTATTGATACAAGCACCACTTTGAGATTATGAACAGTGGAAAGTATAAAACAGGAATTAAGCAGACAGCTGTCAGAGGATTTAAGGAATTTAGAGGATCAGTCTTCAGCTTGCAATGTTACGGTAGCGTCTGTGAATTCATAGTCGCAGACATGCCTAGAGTTTTGGTGCTACCCATCAGAATAGAGGTGGACTTCTTTTCTTACAAGAGCCAGTGGATGACAGTGCAGAGGTGTAGAGCAGAAGTTGTAAAACAGAACTCTTTAGGATGACATGAAAGATAAATACGCACATGTACTGTGAAATGGAGGAACCAAACTTGTTTAGGAAAGTATCAGAGACATATCTGTGCACTCGTTGTACCAAAGAAATGTTGCAAGACCTTGTTTAGATTGTAAACAGTGACTGTCAAAAGCAGCAGAGAAATCAAAGATATTAAAGCTTTTAGAATATCCCTTGTCTGTCGTAGAGGACAAGGTCATCATTGTTTGAGGATGGTCATTTCTAGAAAATGGAATCACCTAAACCCATGAAGAGACGGATGTAGGTTATTTATAGAAATGTAGAAATACAGCCAAATTGTGGACTATTTTATGTTTCAACGTAGGGTATTCTACATCAGAATGAGGCTCTGGATGACAGCAATGGATTATGTTAAAGACATTTCTTATTTTTATTTAGCTCTAGCAGCATGCCTCTTCTCTTGACACATAACTCCAACCAGCACGACCTTTGGGCAAAATGCATTAATTGATGACCAGACACTTGTAACACAGCTCTGGTAGAGTATACACACATGACTCAGAAACTCTACTAGAGTGAAAATATATTTAAGCACTGCTAGCTCATCACGCAAACATGAATAGCAAAGCAAAACAAGTTTTAATGCCATACTAATGAGTGACATGTTTACCAAAAAGACACTTGAAATTTTATTTGCTAAATATCTTCTAGAACAAGCAACATCTAATATAACCTAAATTAACTGGCCTATTTAGAAAACCAATTTCAATATTAAATATGGTTTACATGTATGTTGAGTACCGTAGTGCTAGATACAATGTGTTGAGACTGTATGATGCTTAAAAAAGCATAATTCAAAAGTCATATTTTGGTTCCTACAACTAGGTGTCTGTCCTTTCTGGAGTTCACAGTTTAGCATCTCTGTCAAAAATCTAAATAAAATTAGTTCACATTTCGGAGCTAATACACTGATTTTAATCCAGCTTATTGAAGACAGTCAACTACATATGGATGTTGGCACAGATATGTCACCCGGCCATGTCTGTGTATATCACCTGTAACTGTTATTGTAAATTTACATTTTGTATTGTACTGTATTGTATTCGGGCATTTATAAACCGCTTCTAGCGGGAGAGCCATTCAGAAGCACTCCCACTGCGAGAGACAACAACAGAAAAAGCAAGTTTAAGAAAGATAAAAGTAGAACAGACGTTACCCAATAGGATAGAAGAATGAACGGACGGAGAAAGCTCATCTCAAAGGGCAGGGCAAATAGAAGCAAAACACCTCGATTGAGCCAGTGAAGTCCTGACATTGTACTACTTCAAGAGAGGCTCACCAGAGGCACTCCTGGCCTAACACAAATGGTCTTCAAATGCATGCAGAAAAGAGGCAAAGAGAGGCTGAGAAGTTTATGTCGCAGGTTTTTAGGCAACTTATTCCAGGAGGATGGGCCGACCACAGAAAAACTGCCAGACCATGGATTACAATTACAAAGACAACTATGTAAAAAGCTGCAATGCATGTTATGATGATGGCTTACAATACAAAGGCACTAAACAGAATAAACCACCCATACTTAATACACTTCAAAAATAATTTACACTTTTCAGTAAGTCATGTTTCATTCCCAGAACAAATAAAATACAACATTTAAAAATCAGAAAACCTGCATCACATGAAGTTAGCACTCAAACCTAAATCCTGCAAGTCGTAAAACCAGCACAGTTGCAACAAAGGAATCATTGTTGGAAAACCACCAACAAAGACAATTCTGGGGAACTGACTAAAAACTGCATTAAAACACACATAAAGAAAGTCTAATTAAGCATTCAAACACACAACTTTATTCCAGGATAACCTGGGCCTATCACTTCAGCCAAAACTTCCTAACTACTGGATTTTATGACCAAATGCTGTCCCCATATCCTTTTGTCACCTATAAGAACAATTAGAGGAGACTGTAATCCCACTACCTTAAAATCCTGTGGTCACCCTGTAACTTGATATTATTTACAGACTACCTAACTTGTAAATAAAGAAGCCTAATAAAATACAACTAAGCTTTTCAATCACTTACCGAGAAATCAATATACACACAAAACCCAAAAGATAAAAATATACAGAAAGAGAACAAATTCAACCACGCAACATTGTTGTAGCTACATTTATGTTCATGCTGTTGCATTAAAGACTAAAACGATCTCAACACTGTGTAACATGAAGCTCAGAGCTCCCACAATTTAAACAGAACTTTCGTAATGCTCAGAAGTGGCGATGATTTCACAACGGCCAAGTGACACAATACAAAACGCCTGTCAGAATTCGTGATTACACAGTCTGAATTTACTTATCTTTAGGCACACACAGATAATTAATTTTCTGCACCTGCAATAAAAAAACTAATGCTCCGACGTAATTGCTTTAACGTACAGAATTATTAGAAAAATATCCACAGCCTTAATGCAAGTTTCTAAGAATAGGTTTTGGCAAAAGCAGAATAAAACTCTACAATGTACCGGTATGTAGGCAAGTATCTATCGCACTTAATATAACACTTTTCCAGTACCTCTCCAAAGTGCTAGTACTCATTACCATTTCAATACCCGTTAAAAAATTGAACAGTATCATGCTTTGGCATCAGATTCTGTATCGCAGATCAACTTATGTGACTAAATCCTGTTTATAAATAAGCAACAGTATACCTATACCTATAAAAGGAAATGATGTTGGCTTGTGGTGAGGGGAAAAAAAGACGGGGTCGACCAAGGAAGAAATGGATGGATGAGATTCACGATGTAACTGGCATGAATCTGGAAGCACTAAGGGACCTGACTTCGAATAGGAAGCAATGGAGAATGTGTGTCGTGGCGATCGCTAGAGCTCCAGGAGTTGACAGCACAAGGTGACAACAAGGTGATACCTATACAATAGTAAATTATTGCCCAATCAAAAATAACACCTAGGATTTGAAAATGCTCTATACTTGTCAGTATTATGTTGAAACTAATACAAGGCAGCATGAAAGAATTTAACCAATTTTGTTGAAGCCAGGAAGTGGGCTGAATACTAAGTGCA
Source organism: Allolobophora icterica (assembly GCA_963556255.1). NCBI lineage: Eukaryota > Metazoa > Annelida > Clitellata > Crassiclitellata > Lumbricidae > Allolobophora > Allolobophora icterica. The sequence continues at coordinate 28,638,884 of OY744614.1, forward strand.
CCACTCTCACACGACAGCATTGATTACTTTGTTAAGGTATACATAGGATAATCAGTAGCTAATCATATATTTACTATAAGTGCCAAGAGTACTCAGAGGCAATAATATCCTTAGTTTAAAGGGTCATTCACCTGCAGCATAACAAAGTTTTCAACCTATCCATATGGAAAGAATTATATACTGGACATAAATTAACCTAAAATTGTCATGATATAACTGCCATGGGCTCTTGAGCATTCAGTTTTGCTGCCTATAAGTAATGAAAATGAAACTGACTACCAATGCTTGTCTGAAGTTTGAACTCATGGTCTTCCTTTAAGAAATGCCTCAAAACTCACTATTTCTCACTGGCTTTCAAGGATTTAGATATCTAACAGCTAGACCTGGCAACCAACTAACCGCACCTCTGATACGCCTTTCTGTGTGACCTTGAGCACGTTAAAAATGTTTGTAATAACAACAATAATAGATTTATACTGCAAATAACCCGAGAACGTGTTACGTTAGAGGTAAATAAAACTGACCCACCATTTATAAGGTACTATTTAAGCACTAAAACATTGCCAAACAAAATATGATAACCCAGTGAAGCTCCCATTAACCTCAAAGAACTGCTAACACTGATTTACATACCGATACCCTATTACACACAAATTAGTTTATTGTCAACAGGAACAAGACTTTGATTGTGGCTTGGTAGGATTCACGGCAACGTCAATCACATCCCTTTCACGAACTGTAACGTAACCTTCGAGGTGACAAAGTGTCTTTGCAACATTCATAAAGATGGTTTCGATGTTATCGCTTTCCGCATTGTCTTTCGCAGACGTTTCATGAAACGTCATACTGTGAAATTCGGCAAACTTTCGTGCCATTGATGTTGCAACAGCTCTTTTCACAGTCAGGTCAATCTTATTGCCGACCAGAACACGAGGAACATTGCTACCAAGGCCATTTCGATCACACTCGTCTACCCAATGCGGCAGACTTTCGAAAGATGCAATTTTCGTGACATCGTATACAAAAACGACTGCATGAACATTTCGATAGTAATGCTGCACCATGCTCCGACGAAAACGCTCCTGACCAGCAGTGTCCCAAATCTGCAACTAAATAACAGAAATAACAGATTGAAAATAAGAGAATAACATTGTATATAGATAAGTGATTAATATCAGAAGTTGGTAAGAAACGGGAGAGAACTTGTGAAACAATGACTTGTGTTTAAACCAAACGTGTGTAGTCAGCAATTAATGGCAACTGTGAAAACAGAATGCGCTTACAGAATGCATTTATTGGGCTCTTGAATCAAATGCCACAGCCGGAATGCAGGCAGAGACAACATGTTCAAATGCAGAATTATTTAGACGTACTGCAGTGCTTTGAGAGGTACTGAAAAGGTTCTATGTTAGGGGCCATCCATATATTACGTACGCAAAAATCCGGGAAAATTGGACAATAGGACAATACAGAGTAATAAATAGGGTAATGTGGAAGTCATAATTAGAAATTTATTTTGCGTACGTACACATTTTGTGCCCCCTTCCCCCCCCGTTTGCACCCGTACGCAAAATCGCCTAAATCCGACCCCCCTCATTGCGTACGTAATATGTGGATGGCCCCTTAGGCTTTGTGACACACATACATCCATATGTATACAAGCCTTTTCTAATATTGAGGTCCCTTAGCAAGATCAAGGGGACGGGTTGGACAAAAGCACCAATCTGTGTGTGGACTTTGTTTGGTCGTATGGTAATATTTTTGTTGGTAGGATCCATGCAATCAGTGTTCATAGAGCCTGTAATGTGACATTTTTCAGAAATCAGGCTAATAAAGAAGACAGAAGTCAAAAGTAGAAACAGAACTATTACGTAGAACTTTGCAAACTGAAAATATGTTCGTTGTAATATGAACTTTCGAAAGAAATCCTTTTGTTAACTCAGTTTCTGATGCACTTGCACTTGCAAAGTTCAGTGCAGGTCTGTAGCACCTTCTTGCAAGCACATTTGCCTGTGCAACCAGCTGCACTAGTTCACCACATGTCTTAGGTGCCACTGGTAGTGCTGTCCACAATGTCAGTCCAGCACTGACTGTCTCTGTCCATTTTCCACCCCCAATTCTCCACAGTGGGTAGCTCCTGCTGAGACCTGCTGTAAGTCACATGTGCTTGTGCTTGTTCACACCGTGCTTGTTCATGACCAGCTAGCATCCACTTTCTGAATGCCAACTGCCCCACCAGAACCCTTCACCAGCTAATTGTTCTGTTCATGAGCATCATCAATAGGCATTGGCCTGAGAACTTGCTTCTTGTCTTATGAACAACCCAGTGGCCGAGTTTAACAAATTCTTCGAAAATTCATTAATTCATTCATTCATAAATTTATATAGCGCCACTTCAAGGGAACTACTCAGAGGCACTCCCGACTCCAGCACGGCGAAAAAGAGCAGTTTTCAGGCGGTCATAGAAGGTACCAGAGGAAGACCTAGGATGTAGGCGCAGCTCAGGAGGAAGGCCATTCCATATGGTCGGGCCGACCACCGAGAAGGCGCGGGTCTGCATGATAGCAGTACGGGCAAACGGGACGGAGGGCATCCCCCTCCCCACCGAGCGGAGGACTCGACACAGGACGATGGACGATGAATGGACGATGGCAGGCTCTCCATGTCATGTATACATATGAATAAGGATCCAGCGAGCATAATTCTGATGGTCCAAGGCAAAGAACGATGGGACCAAGGCTTTCAGCGATGCTACTTACAGAAGAAAGCAGCTTCTCGATGAGCTCAGACAAGGAGGACACCAAGGAGTTCAACCTGAATAAGGTATCCCAGTACTGGAATGTAGGGCTCTTTCTGACCATTTGCTGTCTCTATGCTTCTTCTGCTTCCTCAGTGTATGGGGGCTGTGATGCAAGAAATGCATCTCTCTGAAGCTTCCTCAGAACAACAGCACATACCTGGGGTGCATGTCTCGTCCTCTTGATATGTGAGCACCTGAGAATGGAATCGGCTGTTCAGGACGAGAGGAGTCCCGCTTGTGTCAGAGTGTTTGTCCGCCCAGAGCCTTCCAGGTAGTCACCAATGGTTTCCATACTTTTTTTTCTTTATGGCTTTGGCGATGCCCCAGCACGCAATAGCCGCTCATTTATGGTGAGTCTCCACTTCTTCCTGTCTTGTGCTCTCTGTGTAGCCTCCTGCACGGATAGGCCCATCTCCTTGCAGTCCTCTCGAATCTCATCAATCCATCGCAACCTTGGTCTTCCCCTCCTCCGCTCTCCGTGTACGTATCCGTGTAGTGCTATGTTCGGGTATCTTTCATTTCGCATTCTTGATATATGACCGATGTCTTGGATGTCTTGTCGGTGGCTGACCTGTTTGACCTTTACTCCACCACCATGAACGAAATACTGGATAAATTACTACCTCAGCGGAGGGTCAAAATGCGCATGCGACCACTTGCTGTGTGGTTTGACAGCGAGTGCCGCCAGTATCGTCGACGTACACGCTGTCTTGAAAGACGCTACCGTCGCTCGAAAGATCCGGCCGACCACCTGACGTGGGTGACTCAACTCCGATCGCTCCATCGTCTATATCACCGCAAGGAGGCTGAATTTTGGGAGAGACTCGTCGCTCGAGATGAAAAGAACCCAAAACGTCTCTGGTCTTCCATCTCGGGACTCCTGGGCCGAGCCTCCCGTTCGTCTTCCTCTCCTGCGTTTTCGGCCAATGATTTCCTCAGAATGATGACAGAAAAGATTGCGGGCTTACGTGCTTCAACCGCTGACTCGCCTCCACCTGAATTCACACGCACGGACTTCAAGTTTGGTGACTTTCGTCCCATCCTTGAGGCTGATCTTCGACGTGTTCTCAGCTCTTCAAATCAGAAATCTTGTGAACTGGACCCGTTTCCTCCGTTTATTCTTACTAATGTTTTGGATGATGTTGTCCCATTTTTGATTTATTTGTTCAATAGGTCTCTAGCAGAGGGCCATCTCCCTCCATCTCAGAAGCAAGCTATTGTCTTCCCTACCCTCAAAAAACCTAATCTTGACTCACAAGTATGTTCTAACTATCGTCCTATTTCTAACCTTTCTTTTCTCTCTAAAACTCTTGAGAGACTTGTCTCGCTTCAACTTCTGCCCAATCTTGAACAGTCTGGACTCCTCCCTTCTAGTCAATCAGGGTTTAGAGGTCACCATTCTACGGAAACTGCCCTCCTGTCACTTCTCTCGGACATTTATACTGCCATTGACAGGTCTCATTTGACGCTTCTAGCACTCTTTGATGTTTCCTCGGCCTTCGACATGGTTGACCATGAAATCCTACTTCAACGTCTTGAACTATCTTGTGGTCTCAGTGGTCTCCCTCTTCTTTGGTTCAAATCTTACCTCTCTGACCGTACTCAGAGGATTGTCCTTGGTGACTCCAGAACTGCCTGGGTTAGAGTTGAGTATGGTGTCCCACAGGGTTCTGTCCTTGGCCCCATTCTGTACTTACTCTACACAGCTGACATTCCTTCTATATTTACTAAACACTTTACCTCTGGTCACCTTTATGCAGATGATGTTCAGATCTTTGTCCAAGGCCCATCCTCTCAGCAGATCTCCCTTGTTGGATCCATTGATTCCCTGTCACATGATCTCCACTCTTGGATGTCATCAAATCGACTTAACCTTAACTCTTCTAAGACCCAACTGATCTGGTTTGGCACTAAACAGCAACTTTCTAAACTTGATATCCCACTTCTGTCGTCAATATACCCTGCTTTTTCATTTTCATCCAGTGTTCGGGATTTGGGTGTCACCCTTGATAGTACCCTCTCGTTTTCTGAACACCTCTCCCATCTGACACGTTCCTGTTTCTATCATCTGAGGCGTTTGAGGGCTGTAAGAAGATCAGTTTCTCCTTCAGTGTTTACTACTATGGTCCATGCCTTCATTTGCTGCCGCATTGACTATTGCAATTCATTGTTTGCTGGGCTCCCTAAAGCGCGCCTTTCATCTCTGCAGTCTGTTCTGAATGCGGCTGCCAGGCTCATTGCCCGTTTTCCTCGCTTCTCTCACATAACTACCTTTATGACTGATGTACTTCACTGGCTTCCTGTTGCTTCCCGCATCCAATACAAGGTTCTTCTCCTGGTCTCTAGGACTCAACTGGGAAAAGCTCCTAAATACCTCTGTGACCTAATGCGCAAACCTCTATCTGCTCTGTCTTCCCGCCCTCTTCGGTCTGCTGACCGCCTTGATCTGCTTGTCCCTCGTGCAAGGACTTCGATGGCTCAGCATCGTGCGTTTGCCATCCTTGGCCCTTCCCTTTGGAATGACCTGCCCCCCTCTCTCCGTAGCAAGATTTTGCTTGGGATCTCGCCTTCTTCTCTCCGCTGCTTAAAGACCTTTCTTTTCCCTCGAGGCTGACACGCTGGGAGCGCCTCTGAATAGTCTATGCTGTGAGAGGCGCTTTATAAATAATTATATAAGATAAGATAAGATGACCGAAATAGCGCAGTCTCCTGATCCTTATTCTGTCCACGATGTCCTGCTGTATATTCAATCTGTTGTGTATCTCCGTATTTCTTATCCTGTCTCTTCTGGTGACTCCCACTATCCTTCGTAAACATACCATTTCGAACACCCTCAGTCGTCTTTTCTGCACCTCCTTCAATGTCCATGTCTCCGAGTTATACAATAATACGTTTAGCACAAGTGTCTCGTACACCTGTACTTTGGTGGTCCTGCTGATTTCCCTTGCACTCCACACCTTGTGTAGTGCCTGTAGTATTCCTCTTGCCAACCCAATTCTTCGTTCCACATCCTTCTCAGATTCGCCCTTTGCGTTGATATATCCTCCCAAGTATACAAATCCCTCCTTTTGTTCCAGATTTTGTTGATCCACCTCAAGTTGAAACTGGGTGTCCCCCCTTCCAAGGAACTGACTTTCTGTCTTTTGCACATTGATGTTCATACCCACTGGCGTAAACTTGTCCAAAATATTGGAGGGGCAAGGAGTCTGGACCAGAGGGGCAAAAAAAACAAGTTTTTTTCAAGATGAAAAGTTGTTTTTTGTTGTTTTTTTTCGTTTTCTCGGTTTTTATAGTTTTTGTTGTTTTTAAGATATTCGGATTTCGGATCACAAAAATCATGAAAAATGGCATGAACAAGAGCTCCAACTCAGTTTAATTCAGTTGCGATATCCGAAAATTAAAAATCATTAAATCAATGTTATCAAGATAACTTCTACAAAAATAAAAAAATAAGAAATTCATTTTTAAAAAAAACAAAAAATAAATTTTGTGGATTTCTTTTCCTTTTTTTGTTTAAAACCAAAATCCGAAAAAAAATTTCTCCACCTCTGGTCTGGACAGTCAGCAGAGGCTTCCGGTGTTCCGTTAATGCGTATGAAATGGGGCGATATGTTTACATGTAAATTTGTTTCATATTGAAGATATTGAGGATAAAAATAAATCTTTGTTTTCATTATGAATTTCTGATAGTATTTTAGTTCTGTGTCTCTGTTTTTCTGTTTCTGAAGAAATTTGTCTATATTGAAACATAATATTTTAATTTTTTAAGAAATTCTCTCGATTTTGGGGGGCATTGCCCCGGCTCCTCAATTATTGGTGGGGCACGTGCCCCGGCTGACCCCCCAGAGTCTACGCCTATGTTCATACCCATTTCTCTGCTCACCAGTGCTACTCTCGTCAGGGATTCTTGTAGCCCCTTTGCTTGCTCCGCCAGGAGTGCAATGTCATCTGCAAATCGTAGATCTCTTATCAATTCCCCCCCCCCCCGATCGTCGCTCCTTCCTCTGTCCCATCCAGCGCCATGGCCATTGTCAGTTCCAGGAATATGTTGAATAGCAGAGGAGATAATACACATCCCTGCAGTACTCCTACAATGGTCCTGAACCAGTCTGAAAGATCTCCGTCTACTCTCACCGCACTAAAGGTGTCTCTGTATGCGCTTTCTAGTATTCTTACTATCTTCTCTGGGTATCCATAATGTCTCATTACTCTCCACAAACCCTTTCTCCATACACTGTCGAAGGCCTTTCTGAAGTCTATGTAGCAGACGTATAACTCCTTTCCGAATTCATCGTATTTCTCTGCCAGTTTCCATACAGCTAACTCTATATGGAGGCCACCAAACGTCACCACGAACTTTGTCCTCTCCGTGTGTTTGAAATTAAATATAATATGATGCAGATGCAACAATGATAAACACACCTACACACACATGCACACACATCTACACACACCTACATACACACACACACACACACACACACCTACACACACACACACACACACACAAACACACCTACACACACACACACACCTACACCTACACCTACACCTACACACACACACACACACACACACACACACACACACGTACACACACACACACACACACAAACACACACACACACACACAATTGAACTCCCTGTCATGCACTTCACTTAAATGAAACATAGGACTAGTCTGTTGTGACCAAAGTACTTTAATTTGCAATACACATACACGTGTACGACCTGTCAGCCAACATGTTTACCACGTTCACGTGGAATATGGAATATCACTCATAACTCGTGAGTTATGAGTTATATAATTCATGCGTCATATAACTGCGTCTTGATCATGTGGATCCTACCGAAGATATAAAGTGTTAGCAATGCAGATCACATGGAAAAATATGGTGCTTCTGTCTTACCTGTCCCCATCCAATTACAATTTCAGTGTAACAGACTGTACTATAAGAAAGGAATCTTTGGGAGTGCCATAAAGGAAACAGATCTTGGGAACATAGGTTACGACAGTTAGCAAACTAATTTAATGCAGTTTGAGCACCTCCTAACCACAGCCAGCAGAAGATAGATCAAGCAGCATCAGTATCATAACCCTTCCCCATCCCATCTCAATCATTGTGAAGTGTCGTTACAACATTGGTGCACGTGCACTCAAGCCAATCACCACCACCATGCAGTTTGACAATTGTAGAATAAAGACGGGGCAGGGGGTTAGACTTTGATGAGTTTGATCTATGTGGAGTTGAATATTTTATCCATATTTTGCAAACTGAGAAACTTCAAATATCAATATAAACCTTAAACTCAAAGTGATGACATCACCAAATTTATTAGTATACAATTCACATTAGAGCTGTACCGATATCACTGTTTGCTGATTATGCCGATACCACGTATAGCCGATTATTGAAATAGCCGATACTGATTATGAAGCCAATTATTTTATTATTTATTTGGTCAAAATGTTTGGTTCCGAAACATATACCTACTATTGCAATGCAAGCACGTGTTTTGCTACTTGTGCTTGCGGTGATAAAAATGGCACGTGGGTGGTTGTCAAATACTACAAACAAAACTATTTACTTTGTTCAATTATCTCTTCTCTTCAATATCATGTCTAACTAAAAGTTTTAAAAACTAAACTGACATACACTCGTAGAGATTTTTAAAACACATTTTTATTAAATGTTTAACACTTGACCCTACTCAGCCTACTGAAGTCATTGAATTTCGCTGGTGACGTAGTGACATACCACTGTTTCTACCAAGGATTCTAATACCATGTTTGGCAAGAAACTTGCTTAGGTTACTCGCTTACTCAAGTATCTACCTATGTTCAACTCCGTGTTTAGCAAGAAATTCACTTAGGTTACTTAACTTACTCGCTTACTCAAGTAATTACCTTAGTTCAACTCTTTCTGTCCGACTATATCTATCACTGAATGTTATGTCTAACTGTCTTCTCTCATTGCACTGTGCATAGCTTATAGTCTCCTGTCTGCAAGTGTGTTGGTTTGTGATACAACCAACTCGGTTGGGAAGCAGTAAGAGATGATCTCAGAAACTTTAGGCAACGCATTATATATCCTGATAAATTAAAACAAGATTTACAAAGGTTTGCTATGTGGGGTTAAAATGTGATATTATTGTCCAGAGTGACCCCAACGAGTTTGACAGCTTTTTAATACAAGAACAGCGCCAGCGATGTTGTGGAGAAAATGGCCAGATTTTCCAGAGGTCCGTTAACAGCTCCTTGCATAATTTTGAGTTGCTGAGGGATCATCCTGATTAAAATAATAATAATAATAATAATAATAATAATAATAATAATAATAATAATAATAATAATAATAATAATAATAATAATAATAATAATAATAACAACAATAATAATAATAATAATAATAATAATAATAATAATAACAAGGATAATAATAATAATAATAATAATAATAATAATAAAAATGCCATCGCATTTCGTGGCACTTCACTAATGTTGTGGAGGATGAGGCCTGATTTTTCAGACATTCAACAACAGCTCCTAGCATAATTTTTTAGACTCCTGAGGGATTACATGTACCTCGGGAAAAAAATAATAATGATAATAGCACCTAGACGAGGGTTAACCGTTCCAGAAAACAACTGATTTAATCTCTAAGACTCTGAGGGAACGAAGTACCTCAGGGCAAAATAATAATAATAAATGTAATAATAATAAAATAATAATAAAAATAGTTGTTAGGAAATAATTGGGTAAAACTCTGCATGTCATGAGAATATTTTAACCACTATCAGTTATAAAACAAACAATCCTTGTTCAAGCACACAACTAAACAAGTGTTTGAGGCAGATATAAACAGGTGTCAGTAAGTATCATCCCCAACACTATGCCCTGAGAAAATTAAGCACATAATCATCGTAATATTCTATGCCATATGTTATCCCATGTTTTAGGATCCATAACATCCTCGACATCATTTCAAAAGCCACCTGGTAACTTCGGAGGTCTATGGCACTTTTTGGAGTCTGTAGTAGAGTGGTGCTTTTAGACTGACTACAGCCACATAGCAGTGATGTAGTACTCAAGTCTGGCCAAGGACTTGAGTCAGACTCAAAACCTATTTTCTGCGGACTCAGACTGTCCGGACTTGGAATCGAAGCCTCTGGACTCGAATTTGACTTACTGACTCATTTCAGTCACAATTTCTGGGCAGAACAGGCAACTGTATTGCCACTACTGCACTTAGTGGCAGTTACAGTTTTAGCTGTTCCTACTAAGAGTGTGCCTGTGTGTTTAGCAGCCCTGGGAAGAATTTTTTACACATCCTCATTATCATGCCAGATTATCAAACAAAACATTATCTAATTTAGTGCTTTTAAAGAGTACTTTGTGTTAAACTGTAGTTTATGTTGCTAAACTATGCACTGACACTTTTTTTATAAAAAAATAATAATCATCGTTCATCCAACTTCTACTTTCAGTAATATGTTCATCGATCATCCAGCTTCTAGTCTGAGCTATATTATCATCGACCATCCAACTTCTAGTTTCTGTTTAAGTGTGAAATTTGTTATCGCCCATCCACGGCAATAATTTCGGCACTAAAATGATATATTTTCATCGCAATTCCAACTGCTGGAACTTTTGACTTTTATTTGTATTTTTTTTATTCCGGATATTTCTATAGCGCCTCTCGAAGTCAACTACTACTCAGAGGCGCTCCCGACTACAGCATTTGATACTGTGCCGGAATTTTCACGCCGAAGCACCACGAGCAATTGCGAGTGAAGGACTTGCCCAAGGTCCGTACGCAGCGGCTAGAGTGGGATTCGAACCTGCAACCCTCCGGTCACAAGGCGCCGAACTTACCACTGAGCCACCACGAGCCACCACGCCCCACATATTACATTATTATGTAATATGTTCATCAATCATGTAGCTTCTAGATTCAGTAATATTTTCATCAATAATCCAACTTCTAGTTTGAGTTTTACTATGAAACAATTTTCCTACGTGGTAATTTAGCAACGTAAACTACGGTTTAACCGTAATTTGGATAAATTACATTAACAATTCTTTCTGCATAAATTCTTTCTGTTATTTGTCTATGCTGTTGAATTGCGTGTTTCAGTGGACTTTGATGTGGATGGACCTGGACTCGGACTCAATCCTTAGCTACTCGTACTCGAACACCTCAGGACTCGGACTCGACTCGGCTTAGGTGGATTTGACTACATCACTGCCACGTAACATGCTGCTACAAGTAATAAAGTGGAGAAAACGATTGTTTCTTGCGAATCTTACTGGTTTTAGTGTGTCAGAATCAGAATGCAGACTAAAATTGTGTTTACCTTGATCTCTTCTTCGTTTACCGTGACGGTCCTCTCCCGGAAATCAACGCCAATTGTCGGCTCAAACTTCTCCGAAAAGGAACCTCCGCAGAAGCGAAATGTTAGGCACGTTTTCCCGACATTGGAGTCACCGATAACTATGACCTTAAAAATTTGAACAGATTTTGCTCTAACGGGAAGGGACAGACTGTTCATAAAAGACGGCGACGACGTGCCCCCAGTCGACCGCTTCGATTCGGTCATCTTCTATTTGGAAAACACTGCGAAACTAAAATTTTATGAAACCGATAACAAAATGATGCACGTACTGACGCCGCTGTTGATAAAATTACATTATAAGTCATTCAAACTACATTTATCCAGAACGAGAACAGCTGAAGGAAGTCGGAAGTGATAACGGAAGCTTGCCATGGCTGTCTCACAACACAGCGCATATATATGTATATATATACATATATATATATATGTATATATATATATGTATATATACATATATATATATATGCACATAATAGTATAAATACAGAGTGACATAGAGACGGACAAAGCAACTTACACACGGGTGGTAGGCCTACACGCGATACACGTAAAGTATATTGAATACAGCATGATTATTATCTAATTGACAGTGTGTATAATTATATATGGATATGGGCCTACTACATGTAGGCCTAATTAATGCAAAATAATTATAAAAACACGACTAGACCTATGGTAAAGAGTATCTGTTCTTTCTCTGTGTCGTGACCTTAGTGCATGAGGACATTTTCATTCCAACCTTCAGTCACTCAATCAATCAATATTCGTTTATTCGTAGGCCTACCGCACAAGCTGACACAGATGCAACTTAAGACAGGCAACTACTTGGTTAACTTTAGGCCTATAAAGAATATTAAAGATATCAACCCGGATATACAATTAAGTCAGTTTTAAATTGGACAAGTAACAGCTGGGCAAGGATTAGTATTCGGGGCCACTGTAGGGGCCAGAGGCCCGGGAAGTGTTTAAAAGTTGTGTGAGCCAACCAAGGCAAGGGAAATATATATGCGAGTATATGGCCTATATATTATAGGCCTATTGACTGGGGGACGGGAAAGAGTGAGACATGAATGTGTGGCGTTCGCCGCCCGGACGCCTGCCCTGCCGCGCCGGGCGGGTTCCTGTGGCGACTCCAGCCCACTACCCGTCTGGAGCCACCCGAGTCACTGCCTTGCCTATTGTCACCGTCAAATGGCTGATCTCTATAACTGTCCATAGTGACCGTCCCTGTCAGAGGAGGTTCAGGGTTTACCGCTTTACTAAGAGAGGCTACACTGTAGAGCTCGGTCTCGGCATCAGACTCTGCCACTTCCGCGGTCGCCGGGTGGGCAACGTCCTGAGGATGGCCGTCCTTCAGAACAGGGTTCGATCTTTTACCTGCAGCAGTCTTTGCCTTTCTGTGTACCTTCCTAGTTACGGGCTTTCTCTTCCTCTCTACCTGGTCTGAACTTTGACGTACCATTCTACATCTCGTGACTCGAACTATCGCCATTTATAAGGGACACCAAACGTTTTCTAAGTATCGGGAACAAGGAATACATGTGACAAGCCTATACGTCATATCGTCCTAGACACCGGTCTATTAGGCAACTGTCAATGGTACCTCTCTTCGTGTCGTCTAGGCACCTGTTCATACGTCTTCCCACCGTCATGTGTCTCTCGCTCCATTTCCGTGCGTGGCATACCGGCCTCACACGTATATTGTCATGCACCACAATTTACGGATAAGTTTCCTTACCCGTCTTCTGTGTTGGCAATTGTCGACCAACACAGCGATAAATTCTGCTTCGAAAGGGCATCCATGGCACTCTGATAGTGAAGGTCCTCTTTCTAACCTTCGCTATCTACACACAGGACTTCGTTCCGACCTACGCACGAGGGGGCCCATCCTCGCACTTCAGTCAGTTCTCAGAGCCGTGTGTTACGACAAGCAAATATAGTTCTACCCGGGTATCCAACTATCCGGACTTTCACGTATCGCTCTTTTGGTCTGCTTTATTATTTCCCTTCATACATGGGATTATCGTACTCCTCACCTAGGGACTCTGACTAGCTGCACTTCGGCTAGCAAAACGCGAACTTGTCTCTTTCGGACCTGGGTACCCGACTACCCGACCCGAACTTTGAGGTTAATCTCTTGGTCTGATTTATTCTACCGTTTACCCGGAACTCGCGAACTCTTCACCTAGGGATCTGGCCCGCTGTATCTTCTCGTTGCGGCGTATCCCTACCCGGTTTACATAACCCTTTATACGGTTGTGTTTTCCCGGGAGCTCACAGACTCGTAGGCTCCAATTCCGAGTACACAGACTCGATTCTGCTAACGGTACCAGTGGAGTAACTATCAGTACTGTTACCCCACCATTTCACACAGACCTGTGTTTTCACTTCCCACTGCGGGAAGTTTCCTGTCTTCCACGCACCTGAACGAACCACGGTCAGATTGTACGGGCAGTTCCCCGAGCCGAGAAGTTTGCAGTTAGTTCCGCGAGCCAAGATTTTGTGGTAGACCGGAGTTAGGTAGGCCGAAGAAAGATATGCGGGAAAACCGCGGGAGTAACTATGACGGAAGTAAAGTAATGAAGGAAAGAAACGTCGGTAGACCGCGAGTTAAGATTCTGCGTGTAAATGTATAATTGTTTATTGTAACTTTAATATGTATAGGCTTTTATGGGTAGTTGAGATATTTCGGTTTGACCGCGAGTTGAGAGATTGCGGTTAGTCCCGCGAGTTAAAAGAAAGGCGGATAAGTTGCCCGATGTTATCGAACGGAACCAACGGGGTCACCCTCCCCGTACAAATCGAACTGTCACCACCGGGGTCTTGCCTTCCCCGTTTTTATACAGACCTGTGTATCGAACGGAACCACCGGGGTCTTGCCCCGTCTTTATCGAACGTCACCAACGGAGTCTGCTTCCCCGTACTTTCGAACGGAATCACCCTGGTAACTCTCCCGTACACCTCGAGCAGTCACCAACGAGGTCTGCTTCCCCGTCTTTACCGATAAAGACCTGTTTTCTTTATCACTCAACATCGGTCTCTCCCCGAGGTTTACTCAGCCTGTTAAACTTCCACAATCGGGATTCAGACCGGCTCGCGATCTAACGGCAGGGTGGGCCCCAGCCCTGTCGAATCGGCGGTCAATCCATCACCCAAGAGTGATTAGTTTTGCTGTAACTCGGGATCGCACTGGTTAGCTTTTCATGGACGATACTTGAACTGAGTTATCACCACCGGGTCTCTGCCCGCGTATCTCTGACGGTCAACAGCTGGGACTCTGCCCGTGTATCTCTGACGGCTACCACCGGGTCTTTGCCCGCGTATCTCTGACGGTCAACTGCGGAGCCTTTCCGCGTGTATCTCTGACGGTCAACTGCGGGGCCTTTCCGCGTGTCTCTAACGGTTACCACCGGTCTTTGACCGTGTATCTCTGACTGTCAACAGAGGGACTTTGCCCGTGTATCTCTAACGGTCCACCACCGGTCTTTGACCGTGTATCTCAAACGGTCAACAGCGCGGTCTTTCCGCGTGTTTATCGAACGGCCACTGACTGGGGCTGCTTCCAGTCTTTATCGAACGGAACCGCCGGGTCTTTCCCCGGACTATCGAACAGTCACCAGCGAACCAGACACCGACGGGACCTTTCCCGTCTATCTATCGAACGGAACCGCCGAGGTCGCCTTCCCCGGACTTTACCGACACAGACCTGTGAGCCTTTATTCCTCACGATCGGTCTTTCTCCCGTATGTATCAAACCAGACATCCACCGGTCTTTCCAGTATATATCGAAACGAACATCTACGGCGTCTGCTTCCCCGTATTTTGTAACAGACCTGTTTATCTGCGGGGTCCTTCCCCGTCTTTACCGATCGGCCACCGACTGGATCTGCTTCCCAGTCTTTATCGAACGGAGCCGCCGGGGTCGCCTTCCCCGGACTTTACCGAAACAGACCTGTGAGCCTTTATTTCTCACGATCGGTCTTTCCCCGAATCAGCCTTCCATGATCAGACTCGGTACTGCTCGCGATCTACAACAGAGTGGGCCCTTACTCCGTTGGATCGACGCTTTGCCAGCACTGGTCAGACCGCCTTTGGAGCGGCTGTCACTCGGGAGCGCACTGATTAGCCGGTAACCAACGACACTAAAGAACCGTATCGCTGTATATGCAGAGTGCACACATCGCCACTCTACGATATAAGCAATGCACCGTGAGGCAAGCTCTATGCATCCATTTGCATCTATCTGCATGCTATGGTCTCGCACGTAAGACATTATCTGGCCTCCATAGGCCGGCTACATTCACTGTCTGCGTTGCTATAATTTAGTACGCAATACATATTCGGGCCTCCATGCTTATATATTAGGCCACGCACACCTTCTCAAATACAGGTGTCTAAGGTATCGAAATCAACTTATAATACTAAGCGTCGCCCTAGCTCTAGGCATTAAACATTGGACCGAAATACGTCTAATATTATTCTAATTAATAATTTAAACCATTAAACCGAAAAAAATACGCTAAAACTTAAATTTTGTCAACTTTAATATCACGTAAGCGCTACCATCTACGCATCGGCCGCGGGTGCCCTCTGATGCATTATATCGCCGGATAACGCGTCAACAAGACAGAAATTATTATATATAACCTTAATTCAAGCCTTGTGGCCTGTCCGCCACACTCTCCCCACCTTACTTAGATGCGGAGCATCTGTGACAAAATCGGGGACCTTAATCACTCGTGACACAGAAACATCTCCAACCCAGATCCACTTAGAAAGCAAGGAACCATTGTACCACTGGTTATAGAGCGGAATACCTCGGTCATCTGGACGACTTACTCGGTCAAGTACTCAGTCCAGACCCATCCATCTCCGCACCCCGCACGAACGTCAAGCAACGATGATAGCCTGAGCAATAATCCTTGGTGCGAGCTACCACTCTGCGACCGTAGAGAAGCCCATCTCCTGCGAACCGTGCTGACGACAGCCTGTTTAATGGTGCTAGAGATGCAAACCACCACCCTACTGGCAACTTGTCTAATCCACCAAGTCGCCAACCTTAACAGGCCCTCTGTCATGAACCTGAGCTCTACCTAACCCATATGGCCAGGAGACCTAGGAGAGAAAAGTCACCAACTATCTCCCGATCTTGCAACTAAACGATAACTCCTTCACGTCACGCACACCTCCAAAATTAAACAACGGAACACAAATAATCGAACATGGGAAGTGACAGCCGCTTTTGATCATGTATTTTTTTGTGTTAATCTCTTTTTTATATTTTTTTTGTAGTTTTCTTTTCAAACATATTTTCGTATGTGCACAATTGTCATCTCTACCCGTCATTATCCAACAAACACCGTAACTCTACACCACATGTTCTCGGTATTCGACGAGAAATCAGTTCACCAACTCGAACCTTACACATCACTCTCGGAAGCTGTCTGCAAAACTCTTGCAACTAAATGGTACCACAAGGATCAGCGAACACTTTACAACTCATGCGGTATATAAACATTTGCATCATCGAAACATTGTCACCCTGGAATGCTCTACCCAAAAGCATCGTCGAAAGAACGTTTCCAAAGATCGGACTTCAAAAACACTCCCCTATCAAACGGTAACTAGGATCACTACTCAGAAGTACCAACAGAGAGTCCAAAGAAAATGGATTCTCATCCAGAGGAAATCAAAGAGGGTTTTCCAACATAGTCCGTAAAAACCAAAGCAATCACGCGGTAACTATTGCCTTAAAACACTATACCACTGCGAGAAACAGTCTAACAAATGAAACTCCTCATCAAAAAGAAACTGAAAGATTGTCCTTCGACATAGTCCACAAAGCTCTCGCAATTAAGCGGCAACTAGTACCGCTACTGTTTTCATTCCAGCAGTATGAAAAGTCCAACCAAAAGCTTCATCAAAAGGGAACTCAACATAATGTCTTTCGACAGAGTCCAGAAAATCTCCGCAATTAGGTGGTAGCTAGTACCGCTACTGTTTTCATTCCAACAATACGAATCACAGGTCAACCAAACGATTCATCAAAAAGGAACTCAAAAATCGAACTTCGATAATAGTCCATAAAACCCCCGCAATTAAGCGGTCATTAGTACCGCTACTGTTATTCTTTCCAACAAGAAGAAAAACAGTCCAAAAGAAACGCACTCATCAAAATATAAACTCAAAGTGTCTTTTCAGAAAACCACCGCAATTAAGCGGCTATTGCATCATACTTCTGATGTAGTTCTACGTATCTCCTCGTTACTGTCTCAAAATTACATCGGTAACTTGTAACCAATGCCCGGTAGGGGATACTTTCCTTCACCGAGCTGAACTCTCAAAGTGGTTAACCGCCGACTGCACTCTAATTAGTGTCGGCAATGAACAACTGACACACTCTGTGGGTTCCAACTCTTACCCCAAAGAAACAGCATGGGACCACCGACCTTTCGCTTCCGGAAACCAAGAGACAACGCTGTGGCTCGCGTTCCACAATGACCTCGACATAAGCCACACTGCTACACCTCAACGCCCGGAACTACCTGGACGACAACACTTGCCTCAACTGATTCAACGTCCTACCTAGGATCCGCTCCTTCACCTCCACCGGCAGCTCTCTGTGCACACCACCGTCTCATTTGCCCTTTTTGTCCACACTGACACAAACGACGTAATCAGTGTTTCTCCAAATTACCCGGGCTCCTACGGTTCCTATGCACTTCCAGGGGTTCCGTTCCCCTATTAACAACTGCCTCCAACTTGGTGAACTCTACTGCGAACTTCCTAATCTCTGCAACCCCGCACGAACGCCAAGCAACGATGATAGCCTGAGCAATAATCCTTGGTGCGAGCAACCACTCTGCGACCGTAGAGAAGCCCATCTCCTGCGAACCGTGCTGACGACAGCCTTTTTAATGGTGCAAGAGATCAATAACGTGAATCGTGCTTCGACGCTAGTCGTCCTTCATCAACTTCTCGTCCTTTATCGCATTCTCGAATTCGACCTCAAGAAATGCCAAGCGACGATCTCGTTCTCTGTCTACACCGTTGATTTTCCGGTTGTCTCTTGCATCTTTTACTCGGCCGTACTTCTGGTCTGTTTCACTTGCTTATTCTCATAAGCTGCCTCAAGGTTAGCCAGTTCTCCTCCGAGCACCTTCCGTGCTAAAACTTCGATTGGCGAACGCATCTATACAAGCGTCGCAATCACCCGTTTCCAAAATGTCACTAGCCTACTAACTCTCATGCACATCATTGCTCAGACTTTCTCCACGAGCTTGCCCGTAAGTGCAAAGGTTCATTCGAAATAGGCTAGTCTGACCTTCGGACCCGTAACTGGCTTTGATTCCTGCAATTGCCAGGCTGCATTTCTCTATGCACTATATCTCACAGCAACTGAGATGGGCCTTATTAAAACGTATCTTAACTTGACCGTTTTCCCATTGGTCACTCGCCTAGTTACATCTAACGCAACATGTAACTTCACCAAAACGCGGCACCTCAAGTTTATTTAGTATGACACGATCAGTCGGTTAGTCGCCTCTCTTCTGAGTAACTGGCGTCTTCCCAGTACGCCGTTTAGACACCTTCGTAGTTATCTCACTGTCACCCGTCGGTAGCACAAACAGATTTTGACCGACTCCATGCGGGTCGCCGCCCGCGAAACCGAAATTCAACTATTCGCATTTATTGCGAAAACTCTGGGAATTTTCACCGACGACCGCAACACTACCACCTCGTTCAGAACTATCTCTCAACGTAAGCTTCTGAACTATCTCCGCTTCATTGTACATACGGAAATCTTCCCATCGGCTGTCAACGGCACCAGCCGCCGCCGCACCGATGAAACGGTTATAGTCTGTCAAGACAGTCTTCGGCCGGGAAACTTTTAACTGTCGGTCAACTGCCTTAACTTCACCCCTACCACCGAGGGTGAAGTTGGGCCTCTTGTACGTTCCCGTGTTCCTGTCTCTGTTTCACTATCTCTTCCGTAACTGTAAGTCTCACCGGCGTTTCACAGCATAATTGACCTGTGCCGCTATTCCGGTCTACGCCTCGTAGCGAATTCGTATCTGTGTTCCTTAGTCATATAAATCGAACACACGTCATCCTCTCTCCGGTTACCAGACCCACAAACACTCGCTCTCTGCGTAAAATCGTCTCCAAACAAAGAACGCTGCACTCGAACTTCGAAAACAACTTTAAAAGACTCTCAGAAATCTTCCAAGGAGAACAACTCATCGAACCAAAAACCAACGCAGAAAAGACATGGATCGGTCATCACTACCAAGCAAGCAAAAGACGGAACGTGGAGAGACAAAATGACAAACTCTTCTCAAACGACCGGGCGGAAGGGGAGAAGAAACACGCAAACGCGAAGAAAGCGACAACACTTAGGGAAACGAAAGAACACTCATCGAACCGGAAAATAAAACAACTTCCATAAGAACTCGGAACGCAACCTTGGAAGATCCAAAAACTAAAAGGAGCCGCACGGATCACCAGCCTCAGGCATCAGTCGAAAACCTCAAAGAGACGAAAACGGCAGACGGCAGCGCGAACTACCGATGCATCAACCAGCAGAAACGCAGATACAGAAAGAGGAGAAAAACAAACTCTACCGAATACTTCAACGACTCCAGTTTCCACACGATCTCGGAAACCCCGTAACTCCTACTGTGATTTCCTCAAACGTCCTTGGAAAACACTACGCCACACCCAAAACGTACAGGAAAATCGTATCTAAAACAACGTGCTTAAACCAGCACAAAAGTATCCTCGTATATCTTCTACCGCTTTCCCATGTCCAAGTCGCGGTACTCTAACGTCTTCGAAAGGATCTTGAAAATCAAGCTCGGTCTCTTCAACAGTTAGTCACCAGAACTGAAATACTCGTAATGTGTATCTATCCGGAGACCCACCTCAGTAGTCCCAGGAACGAATCTCAACCACTCTCAATTCCAATGAGAAAACGTTCCTCTTACGTGGCCATTCTGGGCCCAGCTTCCGTTTCAATTCCACTAACTGCACCAAGTGAAAACGATTCACAACAACCACTCATTCTAACGTGTCTTTGTACACACACCATTGTGGTCTATACCTCTGCGACTGTGGTGGGAAACATCACCCGACTCGTCACCTGCCTCTTTTAGAATTTCCTCTCATCTGTAATCAGAAAACGCTGGTACCCCACTTCTGGTACCAGTGTGTGGCGTTCGCCGCCCGGACGCCTGCCCTGTCGCGCCGGGCGGGTTCCTGTGGCGACTCCAGCCCACTACCCGTCTGGAGCCACCCGAGTCACTGCCTTGCCTATTGTCACCGTCAAATGGCTGATCTCTATAACTGTCCATAGTGACCGTCCCTGTCAGAGGAGGTTCAGGGTTTACCGCTTTACTAAGAGAGGCTACACTGTAGAGCTCGGTCTCGGCATCAGACTCTGCCACTTCCGCGGTCGCCGGGTGGGCAACGTCCTGAGGATGGCCGTCCTTCAGAACAGGGTTCGATCTTTTACCTGCAGCAGTCTTTGCCTTTCTGTGTACCTTCCTAGTTACGGGCTTTCTCTTCCTCTCTACCTGGTCTGAACTTTGACGTACCATTCTACATCTCGTGACTCGAACTATCGCCATTTATAAGGGACACCAAACGTTTTCTAAGTATCGGGAACAAGGAATACATGTGACAAGCCTATACGTCATATCGTCCTAGACACCGGTCTATTAGGCAACTGTCAATGGTACCTCTCTTCGTGTCGTCTAGGCACCTGTTCATACGTCTTCCCACCGTCATGTGTCTCTCGCTCCATTTCCGTGCGTGGCATACCGGCCTCACACGTATATTGTCATGCACCACAATTTACGGATAAGTTTCCTTACCCGTCTTCTGTGTTGGCAATTGTCGACCAACACAGCGATAAATTCTGCTTCGAAAGGGCATCCATGGCACTCTGATAGTGAAGGTCCTCTTTCTAACCTTCGCTATCTACACACAGGACTTCGTTCCGACCTACGCACGAGGGGGCCCATCCTCGCACTTCAGTCAGTTCTCAGAGCCGTGTGTTACGACAAGCAAATATAGTTCTACCCGGGTATCCAACTATCCGGACTTTCACGTATCGCTCTTTTGGTCTGCTTTATTATTTCCCTTCATACATGGGATTATCGTACTCCTCACCTAGGGACTCTGACTAGCTGCACTTCGGCTAGCAAAACGCGAACTTGTCTCTTTCGGACCTGGGTACCCGACTACCCGACCCGAACTTTGAGGTTAATCTCTTGGTCTGATTTATTCTACCGTTTACCCGGAACTCGCGAACTCTTCACCTAGGGATCTGGCCCGCTGTATCTTCTCGTTGCGGCGTATCCCTACCCGGTTTACATAACCCTTTATACGGTTGTGTTTTCCCGGGAACTCACAGACTCGTAGGCTCCAATTCCGAGTACACAGACTCGATTCTGCTAACGGTACCAGTGGAGTAACTATCAGTACTGTTACCCCACCATTTCACACAGACCTGTGTTTTCACTTCCCACTGCGGGAAGTTTCCTGTCTTCCACGCACCTGAACGAACCACGGTCAGATTGTACGGGCAGTTCCCCGAGCCGAGAAGTTTGCAGTTAGTTCCGCGAGCCAAGATTTTGTGGTAGACCGGAGTTAGGTAGGCCGAAGAAAGATATGCGGGAAAACCGCGGGAGTAACTATGACGGAAGTAAAGTAATGAAGGAAAGAAACGTCGGTAGACCGCGAGTTAAGATTCTGCGTGTAAATGTATAATTGTTTATTGTAACTTTAATATGTATAGGTTTTTATGGGTAGTTGAGATATTTCGGTTTGACCGCGAGTTGAGAGATTGCGGTTAGTCCCGCGAGTTAAAAGAAAGGCGAATAAGTTGCCCGATGTTATCGAACGGAACCAACGGGGTCACCCTCCCCGTACAAATCGAACTGTCACCACCGGGGTCTTGCCTTCCCCGTTTTTATACAGACCTGTGTATCGAACGGAACCACCGGGGTCTTGCCCCGTCTTTATCGAACGTCACCAACGGAGTCTGCTTCCCCGTACTTTCGAACGGAATCACCCTGGTAACTCTCCCGTACACCTCGAGCAGTCACCAACGAGGTCTGCTTCCCCGTCTTTACCGATAAAGACCTGTTTTCTTTATCACTCAACATCGGTCTCTCCCCGAGGTTTACTCAGCCTGTTAAACTTCCACAATCGGGATTCAGACCGGCTCGCGATCTAACGGCAGGGTGGGCCCCAGCCCTGTCGAATCGGCGGTCAATCCATCACCCAAGAGTGATTAGTTTTGCTGTAACTCGGGATCGCACTGGTTAGCTTTTCATGGACGATACTTGAACTGAGTTATCACCACCGGGTCTCTGCCCGCGTATCTCTGACGGTCAACAGCTGGGACTCTGCCCGTGTATCTCTGACGGCTACCACCGGGTCTTTGCCCGCGTATCTCTGACGGTCAACTGCGGAGCCTTTCCGCGTGTATCTCTGACGGTCAACTGCGGGGCCTTTCCGCGTGTCTCTAACGGTTACCACCGGTCTTTGACCGTGTATCTCTGACTGTCAACAGAGGGACTTTGCCCGTGTATCTCTAACGGTCCACCACCGGTCTTTGACCGTGTATCTCAAACGGTCAACAGCGCGGTCTTTCCGCATGTTTATCGAACGGCCACTGACTGGGGCTGCTTCCAGTCTTTATCGAACGGAACCGCCGGGTCTTTCCCCGGACTATCGAACAGTCACCAGCGAACCAGACACCGACGGGACCTTTCCCGTCTATCTATCGAACGGAACCGCCGAGGTCGCCTTCCCCGGACTTTACCGACACAGACCTGTGAGCCTTTATTCCTCACGATCGGTCTTTCTCCCGTATGTATCAAACCAGACATCCACCGGTCTTTCCAGTATATATCGAAACGAACATCTACGGGGTCTGCTTCCCCGTATTTTGTAACAGACCTGTTTATCTGCGGGGTCCTTCCCCGTCTTTACCGATCGGCCACCGACTGGATCTGCTTCCCAGTCTTTATCGAACGGAGCCGCCGGGGTCGCCTTCCCCGGACTTTACCGAAACAGACCTGTGAGCCTTTATTTCTCACGATCGGTCTTTCCCCGAATCAGCCTTCCATGATCAGACTCGGTACTGCTCGCGATCTACAACAGAGTGGGCCCTTACTCCGTTGGATCGACGCTTTGCCAGCACTGGTCAGACCGCCTTTGGAGCGGCTGTCACTCGGGAGCGCACTGATTAGCCGGTAACCAACGACACTAAAGAACCGTATCGCTGTATATGCAGAGTGCACACATCGCCACTCTACGATATAAGCAATGCACCGTGAGGCAAGCTCTATGCATCCATTTGCATCTATCTGCATGCTATGGTCTCGCACGTAAGACATTATCTGGCCTCCATAGGCCGGCTACATTCACTGTCTGCGTTGCTATAATTTAGTACGCAATACATATTCGGGCCTCCATGCTTATATATTAGGCCACGCACACCTTCTCAAATACAGGTGTCTAAGGTATCGAAATCAACTTATAATACTAAGCGTCGCCCTAGCTCTAGGCATTAAATATTGGACCGAAATACGTCTAATATTATTCTAATTAATAATTTAAACCATTAAACCGAAAAAAATACGCTAAAACTTAAATTTTGTCAACTTTAATATCACGTAAGCGCTACCATCTACGCATCGGCCGCGGGTGCCCTCTGATGCATTATATCGCCGGATAACGCGTCAACAAGACAGAAATTATTATATATAACCTTAATTCAAGCCTTGTGGCCTGTCCGCCACAAATGCACGGATCCGATAGACCATGGCAGGGTGGCTGATGGTGCAGAGTTCGCGAAGGGCTTGTATAGATCACAAGAACCTATCAAAAGAACCTCTCAAAAACGAATAATAACAATTAGGCCCGGGCACGTAAATTTTAATTTTATAAGGGGTCATACCAATTCATGCAAACGGTGGTGATGGGATCTCGCCAATTTTAGTTAATTAAAAATAAGCAGGGTAGATGCTTTACAGTCGATAAGCTTATATAGAAAAAAATTACACATTTACATTAAGTTGTAAACCAGCACACGCTCTTTATGCTTGCATTGCTTTTTCTGGCCCTCTGGAAACCGGACTCGGACCTTCTTTGGACTGGGCCCTACTCTCTGGAAACCCCTCTGATTTGACGCAGCGTTCGTGCATAGGCTGGTGCCCTACGCTTGGCTTCCGAGTAGGCGTAGCGCTTTAGACATGGGCGTAGACTCTGGGGGCAGCCGGGGCACGTGACCGGTGACCCCCAATATTTGAGATGGACTGTACACTCAATGCAACAAGTGTAGAATGAATAACCAAATGCCCCCAATATTTTGGACAAGTTTACGCCAGTGGCTTTAGAAATGTGGAGATTACGATTACAATAGCTCTATTAGGACGTTCGCGCGCAGTGCTCCGAGCAGCACGCACTCAAAATCCTCTGGTACTAAGAATCTAAGAGCGTACTCTGAGCTGACGTGAAATGCACCGAGTATGTTTATTTTATTTAGTCGACAGATGGCGTGTACGTGTATTTAACCCGCTAAACGACGAAAGTATCGTACTTTTTCGGGTGCATTAATCATTAGAATTACTGGAAAATTCTGTTTTGTACGTTTCAGCCGATTTTGAAAGTAAAAGGTGAATAATTGATATTATACAGTTTTCCGATCAACGCATGGTAAAACCGTAGTTTACGTTGCTAAATTTATAGTGCTTGGAATCCGTATTTTACGTTACAACTAAACAATACAACTAAACATTTATAGTGCGCTTTACCAAGACATGTCTTGCACAGAGCGCGTTGCGCTACATTCCTAGTCATAGAACAATGTAAATAGATGAGTCTTCAATTTTGATTTAAATTGAGCAACAGATTTGCTTTGACGGACTGTAGTTGCAAGACGTTGCTAATTAAAGTCTTCTTTTGATTATTTACGTTGGATGAGCGATGGAAACATTTCATGTTAAGACTGAAACTAGAAGCTAAATTATCGATGAAAATATAGCTCAAACTAGAAGCTGGATTATCGATGAAAACATATTACTGAACCTTGGAGTTGGATGAGCAATGAAAATAATTCATATTAAAAGTCTAACTAGAAGTTGGATAATCAGCAATGTAAACTACGGGACCGAAACACGGCATTATTATTTAGCAACGTAAACTACGGGCCTGAAAACATGCTGAATTTAGCAATGTAAACTACGGTTTTTACGGACTTTTACCCAGAGTTGTTGTCCTCGAGACCAAGGTCTTGGTCTCGAGTGCACTCGAGTTCGTTTTTAAAAGTCTTGGTCTTGGTCTTGAGACCAAAAGTCTTGGTCTTGGTCTTGGTCTTGAGGTTCAAAGTCTTGGTCTTGAGGTTCAAAGTCTTGGTCTTGGTCTTGCAAGACCAAGACCAACACCGGCTGTCAATATGAACAGTCATTAATAAAACTCAAGGTTTTAAAAATTTATCCACCCTGTTTGCATCATAGCCTGCGACAAATACCTGCGGACGGATGCAGGTCTTGTTGGTCAGGAAAACCCATTGACAGCAGCAACTAAGTTATGCTGTGTCTGGAAGCCCTGCTGAGACTTTTTCTGAAGCCAGACGGTCTGATAAACGATGGGAGGATTTCAAAAAGGCTCACAATTTGTACATTTACATCCAGTGCTTGAAAAGCTACTGCGTGTGCCAGCGACTTCAGCACCTATGGAAAGTATTTTCACATGGTGGAATTTTTACGATGTCCCGCAAGGCGCGTCTTGGTCAGAAAATTCTGAGCGAATTAGTTTTTATAAAATACAAAAGGCATTTAGAATAACATTTTGCATGAAGGACTTTTGTAAATACGAATTCGGAATTCTCTGCAGTCTGCATTTAAAATTAATTTGCCTAATAAAATAAAAGACTCACGTTTTCATTAAAATAGCGAGTATTCCGACTTGACAATTTTTTT
Source organism: Allolobophora icterica (assembly GCA_963556255.1). Lineage (NCBI taxonomy): Eukaryota > Metazoa > Annelida > Clitellata > Crassiclitellata > Lumbricidae > Allolobophora > Allolobophora icterica. Next base: position 28,665,077 of record OY744614.1, read on the forward strand.
GTAAGGAAAAGAAGTCTTGGGCTGAATGTGATTTTTTGAGGTCTTGGTCTTGGTCTTGAGGTTCAAGGTCTTGGTCTTGGTCTTGGTCTCGAGGTTCAAAGTCGTGGTCTTGGTCTTGGTCTCGAGGTTCAAAGTCTTGGTCTTGGTCTCGAGGTTCAAAGTCTTGGTCTTGGTCTTGGTCTTGAGGTTAAAGGTCTTGACAACAAGACTGGTTTTACCCAACGTATTATCTGTGATAGACGGGAGTTACGTGAATATAGAACAATAAGTTGGGATGGTAAACTGATAACATTCTCAGCGTATAATTTCAATGCCAGTCACTATGTGAAATCCAAGTCAGACTCCAGTGAATCATGAGACATGTGAAAGTAAAAATGTACAATAGTTAAGCCCCACAAAACTGATAATTGGCATTTTCATCTTCAGCTGATTCAATTTTTATTCTCTCCTCTGTGAGCCATTCTATTATTATCGTGCTTCTGTAATCTGTTGCGTTAGTGTCAACTGGATTTGTTGAATTAAACGAATACTGATTGATGACTGATCAGTTCTCATCATTCCTGACAATGTGAGTCGTCAGAGTTTGATATCAGCATTAACTAAGTAAACATTATGAATTGCATGTCAGAGAATCATTTGAGATCCTTTTAATTAGTTTCACTCAATCCATACCCTCTGGTGCTTAGTTTCAATGCCCTGCAAAACAGGACATTGAAGTTAGTTTAACTTATACAAAAGGCCAAGGCAAGAGGGCACCGTGTCAGAGCATGGTTCATTCATTCATTCATTTTGAAAACTTAATATAGCGCCCCCGCAAGCTATCTACACATTCGCTCCCACCCAACCACGGCAGTATAAGCCGGACTTCAGCAACTTGTCAAGCATTAGTGAACTATTCCAGGGCAACAGGCGTATCTCCAATAATATAATATAATATAATATTTATTCTTTAATTAAGCGCCTGCAAACGCACTGCGCTGTACATGTACATGTTATGCGATAAACCTTAACTACTAACAGAACAGACAGCCTGCAATACACGGCGCAAATTGCAGCCTACAAAGCATGTCCGCCTATGGGACTCGATCTCTGTACCTCTCGCACTCTACGCCAGATGTTATCCAATGCGCTATCGGGCCCCCCCAATGGGAGACAACTTCAGATGGAGGGGCCGACCACAGAGAAAGCGTGACACTGGTGTTCGGAGAGCTTACTTTGGCTCTGTTTTGTTGATCTAGCATATTTTATACCACTGTGACTGTTTCCAGACATTCTGCCTACCAAGTGAGATAGTGCTTGCTCTATTTGTAATAACCATTATCACTTTTTCACTGCCACAGATTTAATTTCTATTTCCCCATTTGACTTCCTTTGTTTTAGGTCATACAGAATTAGGTAAAACCGTAGTTTACGTTGCTAAATTCAACATGTTTTCAGGCCTGTAGTTTACGTTGCTAAATTAATGCCATGTCTTCAGTCCAACTTCTGGTTTGACTTTTAATATGAAATATTTTCATCGCTCATCCAACTTCTAGTTTCAGTTATATGTTCATCGATCATCCAGCTTCTAGTTTCAGTAATATTTTCATCAATAATCCAACTTCTAGTTTTACTACGAAACAATTTTCATATGTGGTAATAGACCTAACGTCAAGGAATTTAGCAACGTAAACTTCAGATTTCCAACCACTATCAATTTAGCAGCGTAAACTTCGGATTTCCAACCACTCAGTTTAGCAACGTAAACTTCGGATTTCCAACTACTATCAATTTAGCAACGTAAACTTCGGATTTCCAACCACTATCAATTTGGCAGCGTAAACTACGGTTTTACCCAGATTTACTTTCTAATTCTCCTTTTGACTTCCTTTATTTACATGCACTGCCCGTAGTTCACGCAGCATACTCCCCATCTTCAACCATAACCATGTTTCTGCTGATTCTGCTACTCCGTCTTCTGGTCATTTGCTTCACAGTAAATCCCTTCAGACCTTCCAATCTCCTGTCATCCCAGCTTCTCACTACCCTCAAAACCCTTGATGGTGGCATTGCATTCATAGTTCATGAACTGGCTGTTATCGTCAACATCTCGTGCCATAAATTTTGCTCCTTTGAATGCACCTCTGTCACTCTCTGACTTGCCTCTGACCTACTAACTGTCTTCAACATATGTCATCTTCATCTTCCTATACTCCTCCAACTAAACCCTCTGTCTTTCTTGATGAGTATGCCGTGCTCCTTTCACTTTCTGCCGCTATTCCTGATGGATCCTGTTCCCCGGGAACTTCAACATTCACATCAACAACCCATCTGACCTTTTGCTTCTGACTTCCTAAATCACACCAGGAACCATGCCCTTGATCTCATTTAACCTTCTCAAACTTCATTGTTATATCCTCAATTGTCATACTGTGCTCTCTACATCAATGATCATTACTTAATCATTGCTGATATTGAAATCACGTCTTTTCCTGGGCCTTCTCCATCCTGTCATTTTTCCATTGCATTTGGTCTATCAACCGTCATGCCCTCATGAGGATGTGTGTTTGGCTCACCTTCCAAGCAAAGACAGCTAAGGCTAGACAAGCCAATCAACATGTATAGCGCCGTCTCAAGGCATCAACCCATGGCACACTAAAACCTAGCCGTAACAGGTCAATACCGAGAAAGTCACTCACTCTACTGAGTCAGATAGGCAGCATACGGTAGCTAAGTCAGCTGAAATAGGCAAGTCTTAGGTTGAGACTGAAATGACTTGAGAGACTGAGAATCTAGGTCCAGTTAAAACTTCTATGATTACAGTGACAATGCGAGTAAAATTATTATACTTAATTATTTGTGTGTGTTTAGATGTCTGGTCAAAAGCTGAAGCAAGGTTACATGAAAAAATTTGCCAGTGAGTAAAATTTTAATCGTTTAACTTTATTTATCATTTTCAATTTCATCATTGTCAACTTAAAATATGCTATGCTATCTCTTGCATACATGCTTTACATTTTGTGTTAGCCTATGCAGAAAAACTAATTTCATCATTGTCCTATCTAACATTGTTAGCAAGTCAAACTTGACAGATTTGCATATGCATTTATGTAAAAATTTATCTAATGTTGTAAACGTAATTGAGGTTTTTTCAAAATTTTCACTGTTTTGCAATTTCAGACAGTTTTGAAGCTACCCTTGTACCAGTAGTTCCTGTGAATTGTACTTGTTGTCTTTATTAAGTTTTGTAAACTTGGGTTAGCTTTGTTTACAAGCTCACCAAAATGACCAAATATGTTACATTTAGAAAAAGATTGCCAGTCAACAAATTAATCACCAAATAAAGAACTGTATGTGTCAGACAACTTGTTGAAGTTCTCAAATGATTGAGCCTCGCACTGTCGATATACCCGATCAACAATAGCGTAACACAACTCAAAACAAAACACGTAGTGTCTTAAGGTCAGACATTATTATGTAAAATGAAAGAATGAATGAACAGCACCCGTCAATGAATTTAACTTTTAAACACTGAATCTAGTAAGTGCCTTGCTAACTCGTACGATCAACGAAGTTCACACATATCCTTGTGCTAGAGACTTGTAGTGTTACTGATGCCACTGATGCACATGTGGGCCTCTCCGCTGTCACCTCCAATCACCGACTGCTCTCAACAGTCTCCAAAGCGCCTACACAACAGCATCGATAAAGACACGCTAACTTGTTGCCTGCATGCAATGCTAGTCAACCCATGCTATACAGCATGTGTAAAAACACCAGGACTCTGAAAGTCCTACAAGGATTTTAACAGAATCACAATGAATACTGCCAGAGCTGTCTCCTGTAGAGATTCTGTTGACACTTCTACTGTGTCCAGACTTAACTAAACATTCCGGTTCTTGTGAGTTTGTGCTGTGCTTCAGTTATTTGAAGAGCATTTGAGCATTTTGAAGAGTTTGAGGGTATGAAGTTTCGTATTGTATATTTTGGGCTACAGTGGGTTTATTTGTTTCTTGTGCAGAGGGAATTATCGGTGAATCGTGGAAGAAAGTATTTGTGGAGTTATACAGCGATGGATTGTTCTGTTGGTACAAGAAGAAGAAAGATTCCAGTCGCAAGGGATCAGTACTTCTGCGGGTTTGTCAAAGCTAAATATCAGCCCTCTGTCTTACTTTTCCCGATATAAATGCTTCAAATTCTCTTGTGACATAATTAAGTTTAATTTATTAGGTTTCATTTGTCATGTCTATATCCACGATCTCTCAGTTAGTTATCTGCTTGTAGATATCAATCCCTAATCAATTTCCTCACTTTGTGACTATGTTTCTTGATTTTTGAAAATCGTAAGAAAAATACCATAACACTTCAGTGACCTTTTTGTAGCAGTCTATGCTCAGATTTTGGTATTACCTACACTTGATTCTTCAAGTAAAATTTTTATTTACATATTAAAATATTTAATTTGCTTCCATGAAATTTTCACTATATTCCAATAGTTTTTGTTTGTTGATAAATGTTGCAGGATGTATGCGAATATTTGACGATTGGCTCATACTGTCGAGCTATTCCAAATAGCCCTCAGTTACCCTCTGGTGGCAGACTGGATTACATGATAGCGTTCCCTGTAGAACCAAATAAAAAGAGCAAGATTCACTTCTTCCTGTGTGACAGCGAACAAGAATTCAGGTGAGATTTTTGATTTAGGTTAGTGTGAACTTGGAGACTGTTTATTCGTACCTATCGCCGCCAAATGGCTGGCATCAGGAACTGATGATGATGATGATGATGATGAACTCTCAGGTGAGAACAAATTACCAGTGATAAGTAGAGTTATTTCGTGATTGTTGTGATGATTTGCACTCTATGCAAATAACTTATTATTTAATAGTATTTTCTTTTATAGAAAAGTTAGCTAACGCTATTAAATGATACCACTAAGAATAATACCTTAGTACTGTAGCCATAAAATATAGTTAGTTATATAGAGAGGCCAACTATTATTCAAACTACCATTGACAGTGATGACAGAAGTCGCCATAGAAACTCGTGGTGCTACGGAGATGAAGATTAAAGAGCGAAATTGATTTTAAAAAAGAAGATTTTGGGAGGCAATAGGAAATGTTAAAAACAGAGTAGAGCGAATCTATTGACGGCAAAAGCATTTTCAGACTATACTTTGTGAATTTTTTACTGGGAACTAGGTTAGTCCCTACAAGCAGGGCCGCATTAAGGCTAATGCGGGCCCGGGTGCTGTGATACCTATATAGCCATCAGCACAGGGCCCAATTAAGCTACAAAGGCTACAAGTACAATAAAAATTTATTATGTACTTCCGAAAATGCGGGCCCCTCAAAACTGCGGGCCCGGGTGCTGCAGCACCCTTAGCACCCCCCTTAATGCGGGCCTGCCTACAAGGGTGTTTTATCTCCATTATATCCTTAACCAACTATGTTAAGAGTATTTATTAATCGTCACTTCTAATCATATCTATTGACTCATATAGTACCGTTATCATAATATCCCAGACATCAGTCGATGGTCGCTCGGAGTGAAACCCTAATAAAAACTTATTATTCATTGAAAAAGCCAGGTCAAAATCTGATAGATCAGAGAATCTAGAAGCCTGGATATACTGGCCTTGATGCAATTTGAAAGCGGTGAGTCTTGGATTTAGACCTGCATGACATCGAAGAATTGAATGAATAGACTGGACTGTGAATTTGAGAGCTTTGGTCCAGCGATGAAGAAAGCCAGAGAGCCATACACCGTTCGTGTGCGAGCCACATCAAGAGCCACAGCTACCGCTGATTGAGTACAGGTTTTATTTATGTGAGGGTGGGTATCTTGGTTTAGTGTTTTATTTGTCTGATGTTGTTCTGTTTCAGTGACTGGATGAATGCCATAACCAGCACGGTAATTAGTATTATTTGCATTTGTCTTTTCATCAGATGTTGGCCATTATTGGTGTTGTTATCGTTGTTAGTAAACAGACACACAGTAGGATGGTCCTTAAAACTAAAAAGTTGTAAATTTACCCTCATCACCTCTTAAATTGTTCTGTTTATGGCAAAACACACTGCAAATAATCCTCTTATTTGTGCAATATTTACTGGAGGCCCTCTTAGTTCGAGTTAAAGGGTAGACAGGAAGGTAATCAGGCAAACAAAAATGTGCATAAATTAGCCCGAGTGTGTGTCATATTTGTCTGCATCCTTTTCGTCTTCATCTTACAGTTTCCATCGGCACCACAACAGCAGCAGCAGCAGCAGAGCGTGCAGCAGAGCGTGCATCAGCCAGTGGTTGGTGCTGGACCTTACAATGCCTTCTCTCCAGCTCCTTCGGCTCCGGTGACTGGACCACCGCAAAGCACGGCCTCTCCTCACATCGGATTTGAAGCTTTGTCAAGTATGACACCATTACTTCTTTTTATGTTTGGATGGATTCACAACAAGCATTATTACTATCATTGTTGATGATTCATTAGGATTTAAATAGCGACGGCCATGGTGATTTGTGTATGATTAAATTAAAGACCGAAGTATGATTCTGAGGAGAGAAGGGCATTGAGGGTAATGTTTGTCAGGTTGATGATGTTTCGTTCTTTACTGCTTGAAAGATGAAAAGATACTTATCCACATCGTAGTTGGACTGGGACCATTTTGGGGGCCTTGCCTTTTCAAGTATGCAAGGATCCCCAGGCCTGACCTGGCCCATAAAATGCTGCATTAGACAAATTAATTTATTTTAGACATATCCCGCACATAATAAAATATAATATAAATAATAATAATAACAATATTAATAATGATGACAGTCCTCAAACATTGCTGTTATTGTTTTTAGGTGTTTTTTTTAAATATATTGATGTTTTTATGCAAATTGTTTCCTCTTCAGCTCCAAGAAATTGAGAAATGGGAAAAGTCTGAGATGTATAATTAGTTCCTTTCTGCCCTAGGGGCTATGCGAGATGAAACCAGAGGGGCCATGATACACAGGCACAATGGCCACTCCACCACTGATCCCCGTAGACATTTTATGGCATAGGCTGAAAAGTATGTCTGGTACAACTAATCTTGGTCCTGCTCCAGTCATTTGTTATAGGCATATCCACTTTCATGAATTGATTTTATGGGTAAAGCTGTCACCTGGGTGTCTGGTATAGTCTACCCAATGTTGTTAAAAATTATGTGGATGATATTTTGAATTATGAAGCCGAACCTTTAGATGCCTTCATTTGGGTGCAAGGATATACCAGCGCTAAAATGGTGTTGCCTAAATATTACTTACACCCGTTAAATTTCTATTCTGCTGACCTCTTACCGATTTTATGACTAATTATTGAAGTCAATATAATTATGGTTGGTAAATTGTATCGTGCTGATGACTAATGCACGGGCATCAACTGATGGTGCACCAAAATTAATTTTTTTTTAAACAAGTCAGTATCCACTGGTCTTTATTTATTATGTCTGGGTGTTCTGATTTTCAGTTTCCAACAACTCTTCTGCCTACACTTCACACTCACCAGGTGGCTACGGTGCGCCCCAACCACAGTATGCCCAGGCTGGTTATCCTCCTCAACAGCCATATCCACAGCAACCGTATCCTCAGCAACCGTATCCACAACAACCTTATCCACAGCAACCATATGCACAGCAACCATATGCACAGCAACCGTATCCACAGCAACCGTATCAGCAAGGTCCATATCCTCAGCAGTATCCACAATATCAAACTTATGGTCGGTAAAGATTTTTGTCGTAACTTTGAGAGTTTTAAATCATTATTCGTAGATTTATTTGATTTTGGAGTCAGATTCAATTTTATCTCCAAAGTTGCTTGCTATCGTTTGATGTACACAATTAGTCCACAGATAACCCTCCAAAGCCGTCGGAATTTGAGCCTGAGCCTCAACAGTTAAGCCTACTTTCAAGGAGTTCAGGCCTGCTGAGTGGAGTAAGGTATACCAAGGACACACTATGTGCGCTTAAGGACACACTGTGTGCGCTCATGTGCCTTTGTCATCGAGCATCATAACTTGGTGGTGCTTCCATGCATTGGAAAGTAAATGAATAGTTCGGTGACAGACTTGCCTCCACGTCCAGAGCCTTTGGGTTCGTCCATTGCCAGTCCTAAGGTGTAAGAAGAGGAAATGAGCACTTCCTGTACATTTGACTAATATGTGATATGGGAGACTAGGATACATGAGACTACTTTTACTTGTATATGTAAATTACAACTTGATACTACCATGTACTGGTCATAAAGGTATCCTAAATGATGTTCAAGCAATGAAGAACAAAAAGTTTATCAACAGGCAGACAGTGCTGAGATAAATATGGAACTCACCGCTGGTGGGCTCCTGTAGATGCATAGCCCAACTGACAAACTCCCATCAATAGCAGACATCATGTGGAGCATCTTAAATTCCCCAGAGGAATCTGGGGTTCTATCTCAGCTGAAAACGGTTTTGAAGCATATCTGTGTAGAACACGAGAACAGCTGATCATCAGATTAACCACACATAAACTGGCAAGCATGTTTGGCAGTTATCCACTCATGCATCGTTTGTACTTGGGGAGTTGCTGGACATGCCATCGATTGTGTTTTATGACCCCAAGTCTTATGATGGCTTTCTCCCACACTGCCTGCAGAACTTCAGAAAGAAGCTTTCTATTTCTATTCAAAGTTATACTGTAAAACAATACTCTGTGCAAAACATTTGGAAGTCTCCAGGGGGTTAAAACTGTTCTTTGTAAACATTTTGATGAAGACTAGGATGGTTGACTTTTTGACCTAGTCATTAAAGTCCTTAGAAACTTGAGGGCTGAGCTATCCCATACATTCAGTTGTTTGACTTTGACAACAGTCATACTGAAAATTAATTCATGACTACAGATGTTTTAGGGCAACCCACTTCGCTCTTGAGGTGCCCAATCATCGACCTTTCCTCCACCTGACTGTAGGATGTCATAGTTGACCAGTAAAAACTCGTCAACTGCCGCTGATGTCCCCATTGAATTGCGAAGTCTTGAAACCACTGCCACCATTCTTAGTTGAGGATTTTGAGTACATGTTCTTTTACCGTTTTCTTGTACTGTTGCTCGACACTACTTTGACTGAGGGGTATCTTTGTGCCACCCAGAAGTGGGCGATTAGTTTATGTGACGGAGCTGACACTGGTCAGTATCGCAGCCAGACGTTTTGAGCCAAAACTAAGGAGTTTGACTTTTGACCTGGTGATGGTTGAACACTTCCAACCTACTGGGCAAGTGAAGCCCTGCTGCAACTTCTGCTTTGAGAGGTGCTTTAAAGGCAATATATTGAGTGTTTAGAAGCATATACTGTATTGTATTCGGACATTTATAAAGCACTTCTGTCGGGAGAGCCATTCAGAAGTTCGGACATTTATAAAGCACTTCTGTCGGGAGAGCCGTTCAGAAGTGCTCCCAGTACAAAGTGCGTTTAAGTGCATGTAGTTCTACAGGAGTGGTGACTTGAAATGATTACATGCATGGTCATCTCCCACTTGGAACTTACTGACAAACAGATATTTGTTCATTTTCGGGCGGGCTCTATAAACATATTACACAGTTACCAGCCAAAAGCAGACAATCAAATGAAGAAAACATTTATTGTCAGAATGTTATTTACGTATTAATTTATCATGATGTATGTATGCTGAATTGCTGATGCATGTTCACCAGAGTGCTGTTTGGCAAATGGTTATATTAAAGCATATACTTACTTACTTACTTAGAAAACCCATGTTGGCCATTTTTGCTATATTGTAGGCCATTAAAGAAAAATTCAGTGTAAGTAAAGCAATCTGTAATGAAAACATCAATATCTTCATTAGCAACAGTCAGATACGGCATTGTATATAAAGGTAGTCAAATTCATTTGATGAATGTGTCTTTTGTTTGGGTTGATTTAGGTGGCCCATCCTATCCTGGCCAACCAGGCCAGCCTTATCATCCTCCACCTCCTCAGACTACTACTACGGTTATTGTACGTGATCATCGAGATCATCGAAGCAGAGGTTCTGGAATGGGAAATATGGCGACGGGTAGGGCCTGCCTCCTCTCTTCATCTGTCTGTCTGTCTGTCTGTCTGTCTGTCTGTCTGTCTGTCTGTCTGTCTGTCTGTCTGTCTGTCTGTCTGTCTGTCTGTCTGTCTGTCTGTCTGTCTGTCTGTCTGTCTGTCTGTCTGTCACTCTGTATACCTTTCTTCCTATTATCTGATTATCTGATCATTCATGCTAGCTTAATCAAAACAATGTTAAGTAATGGCAAGTTGCAGAGTCAGCCTTAGGATATTTCGGGCCCTGTGCAGAGTATACTGTACGGGCAGGCCCTGTGCGACCGCACGGTTCGCACGCCCCTAAGGCCGGCGGTGTAAGTTGCATTAATATGTAGTGAAGTGTGAGAATTACATTTGTGTTTTTTCAGTGATGGGTTTAGTATAGGAACAAATGAAGCCATGGTCTAGGGTTTGCGCATTTTAGAGAGTGGCAATACTTAAATTAAGAAATTAAAAATTGAACATTAAATTTAGTTTAAAACTGCATGCAGGATGACAATAAATAAGTATAACAAATATTGATTGTTTGATAATGATATTAGTTAACGTTCAAACTTCAGAGCATGAATATTAGGGGCAGCAAGAAACACTTGGCCTGGGGAACAAATTGTGAAATCTTCCCCAGTTTTTGTTGAATATTAAGGGTGAACATTTTAGGTTATTTTCCAGAGGCAGGTTAAATAATTTGAGTAACATTTATGTACTGTGATGATGGGTCGTGGTGGCTCAGTGGTAAGTTCGGCGCCTTGTGACCTGAGGGTTGCAGGTTCGAAGCCCATTCCAGTCGCTGCGTACGGACCTGGGGCAAGTCCTTCACTCGTGATTGCTCGTGGCGCTTCAACGTGAAAACTCCGACACAGTATACCAATGCTGTAGTCGGGAGCGCCTCTGAGTAGTAGTAGACTTGAGGAGGCGCTATAGAAATATCCTAAATAAAATATATAATGGAGGGTTGTTTTCAGTTTTAAATTTTGCACCTGCTTGAATTTATCTCTAAGCTCTTGTATTCATTCGACTGTGCATTAACTGTTTTCATATTCTGATTTCTTTCTGCTTTTCCTACTTAAATTTATTGAGTCTAAAAAGCTTCTCTTCTCTTTTGTTGTTCATCAAATGTGTAGGTTAAAATTCCTTTGCCAAATCCTTAATGCATTGAGAAATAATCCAAGTCCTTCATTTCCACATTTGTGACCTCGGCCGAGAGAAGGGACCACTTGTCGCAAATGGACTTATTAGCAGTTTCCGCAAGCTTACACCTTAGGTAAAATGAGGACAAAATTTCAGAGCGTTTGGCCCATAATTTATACACTTTTTCACAAAAATATAAAATACCATTTGGCGGGAAAGCGCATAACAAAATTTAATATGATTCTACCCAATGCATTAATGCCTGAATCTTGCCTTAACGCATCAAGTAGCATAAGATTCGCTGTAGTACAGTGAGTCCGAGCTACAGATTGATTAATTAGACGCAAAAATCAATATAATCGTTTAGCGTAAAAACGCGTTTTCCGGCTAATCTAGAAAGCGACAAGTGGTCCCTTCTCTCGGCCGAGGTCACATTTATTAAAAACGGTACACTGCACAAAGATTTCCAGTTCTCTTCAACTCAACTCTACTAATGATCTCATTTATCTATCTTCTGACAAAATCCTACTCTCCTGTCTTACTCTTATTAAGTCTCTCCCTTACACTCATATAGTCTTCCTTGTTCACTCAATCTGTCTTCCTCATTCACTTATATTCCCCCTTTTTTTAAAGCCTTGTTGTTCATTAACCACATCTTCCTTCCTTCCAGAACCTTATTTCTCAAGTCATGTTTACACTTTTCACACGTATACTTGATTTGGAGTCACCTGTTCGTGATAGCTGGTAACCTGTGAAATATGTAAATGCAGACTGGTGACATGAGTAATTAAAATTAGTTAATTTGAACCATTATGATCCTGTGAATGAGTCTTGTGTTGTATCTTTGTAGGGATGTTGGGAGGAGCTGTCGCTGGTTACGCGGCCAGCCGAATGTTTGGTGGATGGGGCCATGGGTTTGGATGGGGTGGCGGCAGTTGGGGCTCTTGCAGCTGGGGTTCCGGCAGCTGGGGCTCATGCAGTGGAGGAAGCTGGGGAAGTTTTGGCAGTTTCGACTGAGCTGATGAGGAACAAAGTCTGTCTGCTAAGCTTTTACCTTTTACTATGACTAGATCTGAGACTCAAAGTTTCCTTTCAAATTTTTGTGTATTTTGGAATCTCCTCTTGCAGAACTTATTGACAATGCTTTCACCTGTATTGGTTTCAATGTTTTTGTGGTTGTACAATTATGAAGTTAGGTGTTCAGTATTATCACAGAAACAAAGTCTGTCTGCTAAGCTTTACTTTCTGACGTGACTAGATCTGAGATTCGAAGTTTCCTTTCAAATATTTATACATGTTGGAATCTCCTCTGACAGAAAATGTCAACAATGTTTTCTCTTGTGTTTGTTGTAATCTTTGTACAGTTGTTCAGTTATGGAGTTAGATGTTCAGTATAGTCACAGAGGAACATTATCTTGTTCTGGTAATAGTAGAAAAATGACTTATTTTAATTTAAAAGAAGTTTGGCTTGCTTTGTGATAAAGTTCACAATTACCGCAGCTATGCATGCAGTTTAAGTTTATAATTATTGAGTTTGCATAGAGTTTAAGATCGTAAGGCACTGAGTTTATGATCGTATCACATTGAGTTTAAGATCTTAAGTCATTGAGTTTATGATCATATCACATTGAGTTTTTGATCGTATCACGTCATGTCTGTCATATAATTTATTTATTGACAGAGCATGAACATCCTAATTTCACAATAACAGCACTGAGTACAAACTCAAACACTGCATTAGCTTTGTATGGCCAGTATGCCTTTCATATGCATTATCTGATGGCCACTACATGATGGGGGATAGATAAAAGGTAATACTCTTGCATGAAGAACTTAAGATTTTGAAAGACGTGGTTTGATACCCTTAAGCCGCCTCTAGGTCGGCTCAGCCTTCCACTCCCTAGGTGTCGGCAGTAAATGAGGGGAACCTAACAGGCCGTCAAGACGTGTGTTAATTAAGATCTTGATAATTGTACCATCATGTTTCAATGTAACTTACTGCAGTTTGTCGTTGATCTTGTAAATAAATATGAATATATGTCCATTAGTTGGTGCACATTTACCAGTTGGAACACTGTTCCGCCTTATGTTCACGACTGCCGTACCGAGACTAGCTTTCACTTTAAACTTCAACTTATCTCTTCTAGTCTGTAGATGGTAGATGTTTCCTAGTGCTGGGCTTTAGTGTGCACTGTGCATTTATGGATATTTAAGGAAGCCATTATCAAATTGAAGTTCTATTGTATGGTATTTTTTGTATGGACAACACTGTGTGCACTTGTGTGTGCTCCTGTGTACATGTGCTCATATGTGTGTGTTCATGTGCGCACTTGTGTGCATGCTGTTTGCTTGTCAGTGGTACATTGTACTTGTTATTAAGTGCTTTCAAAACTAATTTATTTGAGTTTTTAAACAAATGCATATTTTAGATGTGTTGTGAATGCAGTTTCGACACTAATTACTTTTTGTAAATGATTTTTTCATGATGGATCTGAGTCTGCAATAGTCTTTATTTATCACACAGTCATTTTACTTGTTTGAATGTTCTATTTGCTATTTGTCTATGATTTCTTGGTCTAGTCGTATTGCAGCTAAAGTGTTTATGTAGTGAATCGAAGTGTTTACATAAGTTAACAGTTTTGCATAGATCATGTATACTGTGGTTAAAGAAGGCTTAAGAAGCCTTCAGATTTCAACTGGGTGGTCCATCATGGTCTGTCGGTAACACCCTTGCTCATGGAGCATATGGTTGCAAGTTCGACTCCATGTTACAACCCTGGGCAAGTTGTTTACCCATACGTGCCTCTGTCATCAAGCAGTATAATTTGGTACCAGCGTAAGCTGGGAAATAAACACAAGTCCTGCAGTATCACTGGCCCCATGTCCGGGACTTTTGGATTAGGGGTCGTCCATATATTACGTACGCAAAAATCCGGGAAAATTTGACCCCCCCTCCCCCCCTGTTCGCAAGCGTACTTTCTTCCACACCCCCCCCCTGCGTACGTACACTTGACGCACCCCTCCCCCCCCGGGAGACCAGCTGCAGAAAGTGTCTCGAAAGTCTGCACTTTAGGCCAGATTGAAGGATGATTGAGGGCCAATATAGACAAATTATAGGTATCTCGTTCACAGCACAGAGTAACTGCACATGGCTTTTATATAATGTAATAAAATGCCATCGGACAACTATAGGACAATACAGAGTTATAAATAGGCTAATGTGGACGTCATAATTAGAAATTTATTTTGCGTACGTACACTTTTGTTCGACCCCCCCCCCCCTCCCCCCCGTTCGCACCCGTACGCAAAATCGCCAAAATCCGACCCCCCTCCCCCCTCATTGCGTACGTAATATGTGGACGGCCCCTTAGTCCATTGCCGGCTCAAGGGCCTACAAGAAGGAAATGATCCACCTTCCCTACGTTCCACGTGGGATATGGGAGATATACTTTTTATTTTCTCTAACTGATAAGGAATTTTTATTATGGTTTCAGTTGATGTGATTATTGATTGATGCCTTGTGCATTATAATAACAGCACTAAAGAAATCAGTCGTCTGTATAAATCATATTATTTTTCGGTGTTTTCTGTAAAGAATTTAATGATGTCCACATTTTGTTGTACAGTATTCAGGTCATGCATGGCCTGTAGAGAATGAAACTTCTTTCAAGCGAAGGTTTTACAAGTATACCATTTGTATCAAATGTGTGTGTGTTCTTTCAGGAATCAAAGTGAAGGTTTTTCTTTCAAAGCCAGGCTGTATTTTTTACATATAACTGGTTCCTTCTGTGCATAGAAGTATTAATCTGTATTGAGAACTGTGCTTAACTAGTCTTGACTATATACCAATCTGTTGTGAAGAATTTTTTTGAAGAAATGTGACTGCAACATACTGTAATACACTTGCAGGGCCGTTTTATCCACTAGGCACAGTAGGCACTGTGCCTAGGGCCTACGAAGTTTTCAGGGGCCTACGAAAGTCTAAAAATCTGAAAATGAGATATTAAATGATTGACCGGAGAAATTAAAAAAGGAAAGTTGCAAACAACAGCAAGTTCAAATTTAATAACTTTGTACTGAAACAATTTAAATTAAGTTGTGCTAGTTATATGAGCATTGCGGCTCTTTGCATTAGCAAAATCACATAATTATAAGTTATAACGTCTTCAAATGTCATTTCCCGCATTAAGTCGTTTTCAATTGAAAGCAGTGCAGTTAGCTTTAATGCAGAGTTGACAGTTTAGTTGGGGTCGTAATCGTAATCGTAATATCCAAACTTCTAAGGCGCCACTCGAAGGTCAAGTGCAGGGCATCAGCCTATTCACGAGCGCTACGTCAAAGCAGAGGGTTTCAAGAAAGTAGTCCAAAGGAGGTCCGGTTCCGATTTCCAGAGGGCCAGATCGAGAGAGGAGGCAGAGCAGCTGTCAAGGCGGGTGTCGTTTAGGGCAAGAAGAATTGGACGGGGAAGGGTCAGATGAGTCAGAGTAAGAATGTTTGAAAAGTTGCAAGAGACTTTTTTGAGTTGAAAATCCGGGGATGATAGATAGAGGAACATGAGGAGGAGTATGGAGGACGGGTTGCAATGATGATGGAGGAACTGAGAATCTGCGGAATTCAGGGGAGATCGTTCCAGAAGTGTGGTGCGGTCACTGCGGTGTTGGATATGGCTCGGTTGGAGAACTTGAGATGAGAAGTGACTGAGGTTGAGAAAGGCTGAGATAGCAGCATGATCGGGTGGAGCGGCTTTCCTGGATGATGAAGAGATCACGGGGCTGGGAATATATTAGGGAACTGTAGGTTATTGATAGGACTTTAAAGTGGAATCGCTCTGGGATTTTAAGACCAATGGAGTGATTTGAGGATGGGAGTAATATGGTGATGTCTGGGCGTTCTTGTGACAGCTCTGGCTAGTGAGTTTTGGATAAGTTGCCGACGCTTTATTTGTGTGAAATCAAGATTAAGGAAAAGGGAATTGCAATAATCATGCTTTGAATGAATAATGGAGGTAGCAATGGTGGAGGCAGTTTTTAAGGTCGAGCATAGGCCGGGTGCGTCGGAGTTCACAATTGTGGATGAAGCAGGAGCGCGAGAGGTTGGAGATGTGGTTAGAGAAGGAGAGACGTGGATCAAAGTGACACCAAGATTCCGTACGGGGGGGTCTAAGGTGAATGTAAGAGCCGATGAGTTAATCGATAGGTGTATGGAAAGGCCTACGAATGTAAGAGTGCCTAGGGCCTACGACGACCTTAAAACGGCCCTGTACACTTGTAGTGAAGATAGAAAGAAATTGGGCCACGCGGGTGAACTCGCCTCTAGAGACCGTATACTCACCTCACAAAATATTTATATTTATTTATATTAAAATACTGTAGCGAATACTGACAAAATACTGTATTGTATACTCTTCCCTAATTTGTTTCGGAAAACTAGCCGGTAGCGTGTACTCACCTCTAATTTGACCACTACAGCCCTGGCCACCGGGCTCTGTTCTAGGGCCTAAACCCAATTTGACCCCCTTTCCCTTGAAAAAATATCACTTCCTTCATTATAGAGGAGTTATTGAGGGCCTAGAACCTCAAACTGAAAATTAAAGAAACTCATTATAACATTGTACTGTACACACGAACCTATAGAATGCTCAGTCTAGTCCGCGGATAAGGCTCCAGTGGTATGCAGAAGACTGAACAAACTGATTCAAAAGTTTATTTTGAGTAACACAAGAACCGATCATCAATCGTAATACAAAACAATGAATATTAGACTGCACCATTACTGCTGAGATTGCAACATTTGACAGGTGATTGTTGTCCATCTTTTATAATAGATCATTTTAATATATATATATAATATATATATATGTATATATATAATATATGTATATATATATATATATATATATATATATATATATATATATATATATATATACACACACGTATATACATATGCATCATTAATTCATTTGGCCACTTGGCTTCTTTTCCGTTTGCTCGTTGGCCCAAAGGATCTTCTTTGATCATATCAGTTCTTTTCTGTTTTCATTCTATTTATATATATTTTTTCTGTTTCTTTTTAGTTAAATTGACCGTAAAGTCATATGTTACAAAAGAAGAAAATCATCTTTTTCGCAGTGCAGGTATGAATATTAATACATAGCTTCAACAACTGTTTTTGCTATGGGTAGATCAGTTTACTGATGAAAAAGTGGCTGAGGAAGCCATGGCACACATATATAGTCCCCAAATATAGGTAGGGGACCCTGGCCCGATATATGAGGTTTAATAGATCTATAGGGGTTTCAGCGCTCGTGAACATTAAGCTGGTCACTGCGCGGTACTGGTACGTTAGCTTTCGAGTGACGCTTTAAATTAGAAATATTGAGAAACAAGGAATTCGTAAAAAAGTCAATAGAATTAAAAGTTTGTAGACGAAATCATAAAAAAGAAAAGGGTTTTGAGGTTATTGTACGAAATCATAAAAAGAAAAGGGTTATGAGGTTATTGTTGGGAGACGGGAAGAAGTTGTAAAACGTGTCGAATGACTAAAAAAAGGTCATTAACTTGAGATGAGAGCGAAATTTTTCGGAGATGAAGTGGCAGAAAATTTTTTTCTTGGTACAAGATTTTCCAAAAACGGTCGTCGACGACCGTGGCCGACTTTGTCCCCCCCCCACCTCTCAGACAAGATCGCCGCCACTGCTTCTGGATGACCAGTTTAACCAATAACCACTGGTTGTCATCCACTGGTTGTTTTCGTCGAAGAGACATTAGTCTCTTCGACGAATACCGGTAGCCTATACAGTTTGAATTATAAAAGAGTGTTTGAGCTACGTGTACACTACACAGGTGATTGCTTTCTATGCCTACAACGAACTAGTTTTTGACTAGTCAAGAAGAACGGCTATGTATAAGTCTACTCAGATTCTACTGAATACTAGACATACCACGTGCGATATGCCACTGCATTCGTACCCGACTCGAGAGATTGATTCACCGCTTCCTGTAGACTTTTTCATTCTCACTGTTTCTGCTCTTGCTGGCAGCTTGGCTATTCTCACACTTGCTGCACTCTCAGTCCGTTATGATGATGATAGCGTCTTGCTCGCCTCCCTGGCAGCTGGTGATCCTATCGTCATCATCATCATCATCATCATCATCATCATCATCATCATCATCATCATCATCACGGCAATTATGGTAATAGTTTGCAGCTAATATTATTCTGATCTCTAGGATTACTGCTTAGAGGAAGTTTCTCGAGATCTGTGATGGATCTAGACTTGTATTTCTGGTTCAGTATAGGCTAATTATATAATATAATTATACTGAACCGGAAATACAATATAGGCCTACCACAGCTACACGAACGCGATGCAGAAACATGCATAGTTTCGCGGTTTAGAGTAGACCTATTTGAATGCCGTTTAAATCGTAACTTGTAAATTTCTCATCATTTAACTAGTTCTTTGGAAAGCGAACAAAGGACAACTCAGCTTTCTTTTTGTCAAAGTAAGCGCTAGGTCCGACTGATCGCGGTCTGTAGGCTATACATGTCTACAACATGAAAACATAAATGCGCCTAACGCTTCAGTTCAGCTTATTTGATTGAAAAACATTTAAATATGTATAAATTTATTTCACGTATCTTTGGCAACCACAATTAAGTTAATGCTGGATTCTCCTCCAAATTGGTGCAACTATTCGAAGAGCGCAGTAGGCTATACAGGGTCGTGGAGTGAGGTCGGCTTGCATAGATACACGTTTACTAGACAGCACATAGGTGTCGCCACACTATATATATACTCAAACCAGATATTTGTGATGACTCTCCGATTGTAGATAGATATATATCATCTATGTTGCTGCATTCGCCATTGCCAAAGATTTTTGCCATTGCGATTTCCGCCATTTTGTTCAATAATTTGCGTTGGAAGTATTGTTTCGAGATTATTGAACTGACGTTTGAGATTTGTTTGTGGGGAAGAAAGTTAAAGAAGAATTTGTACAACCAATGTATGTTTGGTAAATTGATCCTGTAGACAGTCTCTCTCTAGTATTGTTTGGCAATCGTACGAGATTATGATCATAATCTCAAGATTTCTGCTGCGCCCAAAAACGGTGACAGTCGCGACAACCAGATTATTCAGAGGATGGGTAATACACACGAAACGACCGATTGCCGTCGCGCTGCTTGTAAACAATGGCTAGAGTCAACCCCAGACTGTGAGATATGACCGTGCATAAAACCTCTCGAAGTCGGAGAATATAAAAACCGAGTATGCTGCTACTCGGGGATTTGTCTGGAATTGCTGAATTATTATGTGAAAACCCACAGATAGTTAAAAGTTAAATTACTTAAAGACGTAGATCTCTTCATGGCCACTTGTGAGAAATGATTTAAAATTTACTATATAATACTAAAAGACTAAAGTTGTAATATGCCTATTTTCTTCAGGCAATTCAAAATCTGCATTATGTACTTTAGCAGTTTTATGTTTAGTTTTGGTTTTTAGGATCTGTTAATTTTGTCACTCCAGATGTCACGTAGAAGGCAAAGGTCCTGGAGTACAGACTCCTACAGCACTACATGTAATGAGCGATACAAAAGGGCACGCCTGTCTCCGTCTGCTTACAACCGAAATTATCTATGTGATTCAAGTTATTACAAATACTCAACTTACAGGTTTGTTCACTATAGGGACTCTTCCAGACAATGGTGTGTAAAATAATTGCATTGTCTGTCTTGTGGATGTTGTAATAAATTAAGTGAACCATTCATTAGAAGACTGCTTGTAATTTTTAGAGTATGAATTTTAAAATGAGGAATAGAATGGCAAAATCTTAATATCGATTCTTTCAGACATTTGAAAGTAATCATTAGGTGAACTGCTTTGTGGATCTGGAGGTGGCATTTGAATCTCTTAGTTATTTTTGACAACAATAGTTGTTTTAGATAGTAGTTAATAGTATCTGACTTTGATACTTGTACCTGATTACGGCCTGGATTTGGTGCGCCATTGGTTGATGCCTAGTACATTAGACATGAGTGCTATGGAAGTTGCTAAATCATGATAATGAATAGCTACTATTTCATCGCTTTATGAATGGATTCTTCTGTTAGATTGCATGACTGATTTAACTTCGTGCTTTTCAGTTGCTCATCGGTTTTATATCTGCTCTTGAATTAAAGGAGTGTACAAGAATTACTGGCACTGGGTTAGGAGCATTACCAATTAGATAACCCTAAAGGACTCATTATAGTATGTGTTCTGCACTTCAGCCTATTACCATGTTTTCTTAGGTCCTGTTATCACGTAAATGTTACCAACCAGTTTTCAGAATCATTTTCTTGCAATACTGTCATTACAGAAAAGACTACAGTTGTCGTAGGACTGATCAGCAGTACAGTTCAGGGCGAAAATACAGTTCAGAACGACACTACAGGTCAAGACAGCACTACAGTTCTGTCAAGTCCAGAAACAGTCGACATTATCGCCGCAACAGGTCCAAGTACAGTAAACATTCTTCGCGAAGGGATAGGGACGACTGGAGATCGAGTCGATGCCATCGCAGCTATGATCGGTATTCAAATAGCAGCAGCAGTGGCAGCAGTCGAAGCTGTTCACCATGGGTAAGTGACATTCTATTGGCTTTGATAAAGTGGTTACGTCATAGCCATTTTTTTCTATTGTTCTCCTTTTATTAGGCTCATCAGGTATGTCAGCTTTATGATACTTCATCTGAAGATAGTGTTCTCGTACAGCTGCACACAGTGCTATTATTGGTAATCATGTTTATACAGTGATGATGTTATTTTATGGCAAACTGAAACGTCTGCATGACTGGTTCTGATGCAGGTGTTTTAAAGGTGGTTATGATTTGCTGTAAGGAGTGAGCTTATGCATGGAGTGCTAGCTGACGTACAAATTTACTGAAGAAAGTTGTTAAATAACGATAGTGAAACTTGGCAGTAATTTAAGAAATCAAGATGGTATTAGTGTCTGTTCAGACAGTGAAGTTACATATGAAAAGGATTTAAACAGAAATCCGAGTTACAAAACACATGAGTGATGTTGGAAAATTAAATGATGGCTTTGAAAAAAAGACTAAAACACGGAAAATGGCTTTTGCACTGAAAACTTGTCAGCTAAAAAAAGGCAAATCTAATCTGCACTTTTGGTGTTGATTTGATGAGCTACAGTATTTTCACACATATCCTGTAGTTATATCAGATTCTACAAACTGCGTACCCCACTGGTTATCTCGGTGTGTGGGTTATACCCAATTATTTTACACAGATGGTCACAAGGAGCATCCAATATTTTCAGAACCATAATGTAAGCCAGTTGTGGAACACTGCTAAACAAATTTGTTTCCGATGGCAAATTACAGTAACCGTTGAAAATAAAATTTATTCTCACTTCAATATTTTTAATACCTGCCGAATAAAAAATTTGCTACTTTTGCTCTGTGTTGCATTGGCATAGGACACATACATTTTAGTACACGCTCGTCGTTAAAGGATTAACAGGTCCGGACTGTATAGGGTATACAGTACACCCATACATAATACCAATTCTTGCATATACCATTGCTCTGTTACCAAGAAAAATTTGAATATTTCACATTTTTGCTCAGTTTAACAAGGATTTAGTAAAATAAATAGCGCATACCATTTAAGATGTTTTAAAATGTTGGTAGGCGCTTGTGGACTATGCCCTGTTTTATGGTTTACTCAATGTCTGCATGGTATACGCGTGTTTTGTCTATGAGTGAACTACAGTGTGCTAGTATATTTGAATGTTGAATTATCATGATCTCAATTGTTGGTCCTGTTGGACTCGCATTCAAATTGGGGAATATTAATTTATTAAAATTAATTAATAAATTTAAAGTTTGAACTGAAGCAAATTGAAATTGGAAAGACCATAAAGGGTTAGAAGGGCATAGCATTATTATTATTAATTAATTATTATTGGTAAGTGCCAGAGCATCATCACTGGACATGACAATTTTAAAACTGAACCCTGTGTGCAGCTGTGTTAGTCTCTGACTAGTTGGAATTTCTATTAATTTATTAAGGTTATTGGGATTTTTTACATTTTAAGTGGAAAATCTGAGCTGTTTTGACACATCGTGATTGGATGTGGTGTGTTGCGTGTTGTTGTCTATCACATGACAAATATGATCTCATCTGGTGCTGAAAACTACACTTCCAACTGATGATGACATTTGGAAATCATATAGAAGGATAGAGAGGTCTTGCGTCCGTCAAGTGTCGACAACGATAAAGAAGGTCACCTGATATGCAGAGGAGGAGACATTCTACACGCAAGATGTACACTCGCTTTAGTAGTTTTTCTGACTCATCATCCCTGATGCACTGACTGCTTTTTAAACAAAAACCACATTTCAACTAGACTTTGATTCAACCAGAACACTCAGACAAGGATGCTGTTATCTGGCCGTGCCACACAATTATCTTTTGCCATTTTCTTTTGTTTCTTTCATCTATAACAACACCTTTATTTCTTTAATAGGAAGCTTTGCATGTTCAAAGGAGCATAGACTGGTCCTCGGTCCTTTGGCCAGTGACAGTGCTGACTTTCATTGTTTCAGCCTTTTCAATGTTTCTGCCATGAGCTGTGTTGCCTTTTATTCCTTCTGCCAATGACAGCGCTGCCTTTTGATGCATTCTGCCAGTGAAAGTCCTGCCTTATATTTTTATATTTTTCTTTTATATTTCATGTAGTAGTTTTCAAACTGGGCCGCTGAGTGTAAAGGATATGGAGACCCATTATCTCCATTGGATTTGTTACTTGCTTTAACTCTTGGTTTACCGGTACTTGAAATACGGTGACTTCCAGGTTCCCTAGTAGTGTCAAGTAGTGATGTATGACTTACTCAACTCAAATTGTATGTAATCCCAGCTGATAACATTCGGTTGCTGTCCCTGAACCATGAAGCTACTTGGGATATCATGCTCATCAGATATTTGTGAGGAAATTGTCTGCATTTTGTTGTCATGCAGGATGACTAACCCTTGGAATTTGGCGACTGACAATCCTGACTGCTGCATACTTACTTGACCCTAATTCAGAATAGACAGCTTAAACAAATGGATAAACACGACACTTAATTTAAAAATAGATGACGACATATTAGCTGCCTGTAATTACCTACACAGTCAAGCTTAACTTATTGAATGCTGCCACAGCAGCACAATTATGGGCATTTAGGTTAATGTAGTTTTTTGCTAATTAGAAATCATGTAGCAATGTCAAAATTTTTTAGAGTAATACTTAAATTTTTTGTCAAACTTGAAAGTGTTTGTTCAGAAACCTTTTTAATATCAGTTTAACTTGTATCATTGATACAGAAAATTGCAGCTTTTGCATCTTTCAAATAATTTCATTTTCGTTATTATCAATTTAGTCCATATGATTTGGTAGAATCTAGGATACAAGTAGGAAATTTTGAATAGTTGTAAGCATTGGGTTTCAACGTGCTGTTTAGGCACTGCTGTTTGTGCATTTGCCATGTGTATTAAACTAACTGTCACTATCTATTTCAGATCAGATTGTTCAAGTTCTCGGTGAAGGAACTTTTGGAAAAGTTGTTCAGTGCAAAGACTTACGAAGGTTTGTGCTTTCACTAATGAACTCCTTTCCACTTTGTTGGTTCAAAGTGTTTGCCGCACTAATCGCTAAATGATGCTGAGGTTTCAATGAGTAGTGGTATAAACTTTATAAATACCTGAACTACATATCATAAGGATTATTGGAGGTGGACATTTAAAAAATTATTAGCACAATTAACATGTTAAAATTTTATTGCTCTTAAAATTTTAGCGCAGTTAGTGTTTTAACACAGTAATGAAGTCGTGTGCTAAAGGAACAGTAGCTGGCTGCAAATGCAGAGTAACTTTCATGCTGGAAAATGCAAACAGATTGTAGTGCTGTGCTCTGTCTGCACAAATGGTTGAAAGTTCAGCCAGCTGAACTTAGTTCAACTTACCAAACTTCAGAATACTGAGATATTCTAGATTTTTTAAACAATTTTGAAGCATATGTTCTTAAAATTGCCAAAAAATTGCCATTAAGCAAATAAATGGAAACATTACAGGTTGAATTGAATTCAGATAGAAATGACAGAAGCTCTGAATTCTAAGACAATCTTGATTTTAAAAAAATGTTTAATTTTGTGGTAAAATGGCAAACAACTTTGCCAGATTGATAATTATAAAAATTTAAGTTTTGTAATTTAATAAAGTTATTAAAAAATTAGTTATTACTATGCATTACAAATTTGTTAGCAAATTATATTCATGATGTCTTATATAAATAATCAAACTATTCAAACTTTAAAATCGTGTGGTTAATTTTGCTTTAAAATTTTGAATCAGTGCCCATATGTAATGATTTTGTAAATTCATATAATCTGTAACAGGTTGTAAATGCAACAGATGAGTTTTCCAGGTAAATTTTGATGTGTTCCAAACTGAGACTGAGCATTGGTTTGAAAACAAGGTCTGTCCATTGCACAATTTTTCAAAATGATGTGGTTGACTGGAAATTAACTGTTGAAGTCTGTTTTGTGAAACAGGAATAACGAGGACATTGCGCTGAAAATTATCAGAAATGTTGAGAAGTATCGAGAAGCTGCCAAATTGGAGATTAACGTCCTTAATAAAATCAATGAAAGAGATCCAAGGGGAGAAAGGTAAGACTTGTCTTTGATGTTACTAAACAGGGTGACTAGGCTTGGGTACCTACCAGAGGGTGGCCGACATTTGACCAACTCAAAAAGGCAGACAGATGTCGGGCTTTTTATGGGGGTCTGAAACGACTCTGTTTGTATGCTCCATAAACTGCTCCCACCCAAGAAACTTACATACCCCAGCCTCAGTCTCACGATAGATTGCTTACTCCACTTGAAAATAGCATGAGGAAAAATTCATTGGGAGAGTGCCGTACTCATGTTGTAAGAAATCCATCTGCTATTGCACTGGCTCCCTACTGCCCAGCGTATTTCCTATCGGATCGCTGCCTTAGTCTCTCACTGTCTTCTAGGCTGTGTTCCATCTTACCTTCGCGACCTTGTCCGATGTCGTAGCACGTCGGGCACTTCGCTCCTGGACCAGAGGGGTGCTCTTGGTCTCATGTGCTCGTTCTTCTACTGGGCAGCGCCGGGCTTTCTCAGTTATGGGTCTCTCCACTTAGAATAGGCTTCCGCTGGAACTGCGATTACTACCTCTGAACAATTTGCCTGCGTTTCTTGAATCACTAAAGTCTTTATTTTTTAGCCGTAGCTGGACTGGGAGTGCTCCTGAGTAGGTATCTTGAAGGGGCACTCTATAAATTTCAGAATGAATGAATGAGTATTGATTCTGATGCCGGTTTTTGTAAACTTTTGTATTCTGTATGGTATTGTTATTAGATGTATGTATACCATAGTGCGAATTTTGCAACTGGTCAAATAAAGAATATATTTATTTACTTACTGTATTGACTAATGTAAGGCACTATTTTAACACAGAAAGCATGAACCGTGCTTACCAGTAACTATCTTGCCAACCATATCATCAGTTTGTTGGATCATTCCATGGAAATGGCTTAGTCAAGAGCAGTCTGTGCATATGAGTTGTCATTGTTGAACTTAAACTTCTGACAGACTACCATACTTAAGTGCCCTGTAGACGACAATTCACCCTAAGAAGTCACGCTTTTGTTGCCCTAATGAAAATGTAATTTATAGGATAAGTTGTGAACAGGAGTATTGTGATCATAGTTTTGTAGCTTTTTACAAATGCTAAGTTTTACTTTTCTGGCAACGATACATACTTGGCAGTTCTGTGAATTGTACAGAAGCTGTAGAAAAACTAGACCTAGTTGTAATAAGATGTTGCGTAATAACAGTTTTTTGCATGAGACTAAGTACTGTTACATTTCTATGCTGGACAGGTAAATGATTTGAAGGTGTACCAATATGGCAGGATGACTCATTTCAAATCCTGTCCTTAGCATTATTTATGTAACAACTGCTTTGTTTTCTGTAATGCAATAGAAGAGCTTTTTTGGAAGAAACCTGCAATTTCATTTGATGAAGGCCACTTTGCTTCAATGTATTTTTGGCAATTTACAGTTTATGTGTACGAATGTTGGATTGGTTCAACTATCATGGTCATATGTGTATATCATTCAACATGCTTGGCCTCAGTGTATTTGAATTTCTGGTAAGCTATTTAAATGCCAGTTTCTGTTCCTATTGTCATATTGCTGTGCATGCAGAAAAACAAAATACTTGGGTAAATGAATACGCTCAGTGAGAGAAGCTTGCGGAGGTACTTGATAGCTGTTGAGCTGTTAGCAGGAACCCACCAAAACGCGTATATGGGCATGTATGCTTTAGGTTTCAGACCTATGTTCCTTGTAATGATTGCAGTTGCAATCATGATAGTGCTGCGGTTTTGAGGACAAGATTTAGGAACATGTTATCTGAATAAAAACTAAAATAATTGCTATTAGAAATAAATACTGATATAAAGTTCTTCCAATTTAAGTAACACGCCTTGTGCTGTGTGTGGTCGTGTAATGGAAACATCTGTCTTCACATTAATTTCATTTGGTTGATGAATTGGTTGGATGAATACCATTGTGAAACATATCTGGTTGTATGTATCCCACTGAGGAACAGATCTGTTAGAAGTTAGTTGTAATGAAACAGAGATAGGAGATTCATGCTAAGTAGCAGCAGAGAAGTCTCTTTCTTGTGAAAGTCCATCCAGGTAGCTGAAAGTGGGGGGGGGGAGAATTAGCCAAGCAGTAATTGCTACTAGTCAGAATAATCATCAGTGATGCGTAGAGGCATCATTGAGGAAGCCTGACAGTATATATTAGGGTGGTCCTTATTTTTGAAATGTTGAAATGTTGAGCTCCCACCCTGTAGGGTTGTTTGGTTACATGACATGATGCTCAGGTATAAATATCTTTTAATTTAGATAATGTTTGGAGGTCGCCCAAGCATGATATAATATTGATTTAATACCGAAATTTGAATAAATTAAACTTATTCATAAAACGAATTTGTCAATTGTAATTTTTACATTTTGTTCATTTAAGATGTTCAATAACTATATATCAACCAACAAGTAATTAAATATTCTTTGAAGCATTGTTTGCAAAACATAAATATTTAATTAATTTAAATTTTTAAGAATTTGTGAAATAATGAATCCGTCAAAGTAACTGCAGTCTGCAAGGTTATTGACTAGTGAGTATAAGCAATTTATGTAATGTATTTACACCAACTTAAATGCATTTCTGGTGATATTTCATTTCATGAACACTGAACAGTTCAACATTTTAAAACAAAATGGCCTTTTGCACTTCAGGAGTGGAGTGTCTAAGAACGTGTAGTTGGAATGTGCTTTGACACAACTAGCTCAAATACAGGCATCAACATTGGGGCCTGTGTTGAAATTGAGCGAAATTGGAAGGATTTGCTGTACTTTGCATGCCGCCACCGTATAATGGAGCTATTGGCAGGAGCCGCATTTACAGCAAGCCTTGCCCCCTCATCAGCTCCAGAGGTTCTTCTATTTAAAAGATTTCAGCAGGCATGGCCCTTTATTGATCAGACTCAGTATCAGACAGGTACAGAACTAGATGAAATCCATGACACAGTGAAACAGGAAATACTGGAATTTGCTCAAGACCAGTTGCTTCATGAGTCCGTGCGAGATGATAACCATGAATTCATCGAGCTGTCGATCATCTTTGTCAGAGGTTCACCCGTACGTGGAATCAACTTCATTGCATCAGGTGTGATGCACCATGCGAGGTGGATGTCGAAAGTCTGAATGTTCCGATCACAATTTGAGCATTTGAAGAGAAAGGCCTCCGTAAGATGTGTGTCCTTGCTGTCATCATTTATCTGAAAGCCTGGTTTACAGCACCACTATATAGCTGACAGTGCTCCTCGCAATGACCTTCAACTGCTTCAGGATCTCTACATCTATGTGCAAGAAACTTGATCACCACTTGTGGTACCTGTCAGAATATTTAGTGAGTCTTGCTCTTTTCGATCCCAATGTGTCGTGCGAGACAAAACAAAACTGGCGACTGCATTACAGTCCAAGTAATCTGTTCCATGGATATGGTTTAAAACGAATCAAATTAGGAGCAAGCAAGGCCTCACAGCACAACTTGGAGGACTTTGTAACTCCAAGCACTCGTGATCTTCTTAGCAGCCTGCACATTGGTTCCGATTTCTTGTGTTTGGACCCTGAAACATGGGCGGATAGAGATGATTACAGGCAAGGCATAGCAATTATAGTCAACAAGCTTCTTGTCACAAATGACAATGCTGAACGAGGTGTAGCCCTTGTGCAGAAGTTGAACAAACTCATAACCCACGATGAGGACCAATTCCAATTCCTGCTCCAAGTCGTGGCTGATCATCGACGTCGCTACCCGGATTGTCTAAAGTCAACTACGTTGGAATAAACTGTTTGACGATTAAACGTTTTCTATAACATTACAATATTAATTTGAACATTGAACAATTGCAAATTATTTGTCTATTTTACTGCATTGCAATAACCTACAAGTACTCTTTTCGGAATAATCCGTGTTCGTATTTCATTTAGCACGATCAAAATACGAGTTGGGCGACCTCATAACATCGTCTGATTAAAGAAATATTTTAGGCTTACTCCATTTTTGCCCAAAGGAACACTTTAAAATGGTGGGAGCTGAACATTTCCAAAAAATATTTTTTTTATTACTCTAAGGACCACCCTAGTATATATATATATATATATATATATATATATATATATATATATATATATATATATATATATATATATATATTAAAACCAAGAGTTTTGTGTTTGTAACAATTCTTAGTTTAAAATTATCACAGCATTTGTGTTCTTGTTCGATTGATATACTGTGTAGCTAAAGTATAGTTATTTAAAATACCAGCATCGAGATGCAAGCATTTAAGAAGAGTGTAACTGTTATATTAAAATTAGGCCTGAAGAAATCCAAATAGATTGCCTACAGAAACCCAAGCAGCAGGGAGACATCTACAGAGAATTATTTCATTTGGTAGAAGCAAACGAGAGTAACCAATGTATTGCAATAGCAGACAACATTTCAGTGGTGCCACTGATAACCGTTGTGGACTGTTAGCTGGAGTCTGTTGAAATTGTAGGATGTTTTACCGAAAATCTCTAGAAACTCCTGATTGACTTGGATAAGAGTTATGTGTTTGGTAGCTTTATCAAACACTAAAATCAATTCATTAACATGTTATCTGTAGACAATATGAAAGGATTTATTTATCGGGCGGATGTGGCCGTATTTGTATTGGGGCACACATAGCTCAACACCAAGGCATGGATATTTGCCATGTTGCATTATGATCTAATTAAGCAGTACTTCTAGTTACCTTGTTTGCATTGAACTTATGCATTTGTTATTTTAACATTGCAGAAAGAGAACAACTATCAGCCCTACACAGTGGACCAAGTTCGACATATGGCCTTTCAGCTCTGCAAATCTGTAAAATGTATGTATAAATTGGTCATGTAGTAGTGTTTAAAAATTCTTAATACAATAAAACTTCTTCAGTGAAAAACCTGCACTCATAATCGCTCTTGTTCGGAGCATGCTGAAGAAATCTAATCATTTATGATCCTTGGATGAAACCACAAATTAGCCTCTAGTATGGGTGATTATTCCTAATTTTTCCATAAGTTTAAGTTATACTGTTGATACGAATTGTGATTTCTAATTTTCGGTCAGTTTATATGTAAAGACATTGGAATACCTTGATTCCGATGATCCTTGTTTCGATGTGAGTCCTGGATCCAGTATTTGATGAATGTTTAAGTTTGGTTTACAGCTGATGGGCTTTACCTTCACTGAATCTGGACTTTGAATCCTGGTGCATTGACAACTTATAGTGTTGGCCATGAAGGATAGAAATTGTTCATCCAGTTGGTGGATTTCTTTTGTCGTGTTTGCTACTGCCTGTAACTCCTCTGAAACCAGGACCATGCATTGTTATTATTAATAAAATTTGTAACGTGCGCATGGTCACACCAAAATTTGAAGCCGAGGCCATGCATACCAGATCTACCGGTACTTAAATACAATACATATCATACAAACATAGATACATATGGTTCTAAAAAAAGCTTTGTGAATGTGGTTGTGTAGTTCTTCATGACAACGATTTAACACACACCGACCTCAAGCCAGAGAATATTTTGTTTAGTAACTCGGATTCAGACACCGTCTTTGATATCACCAAGGTAAGAGTTGCTGAAACAATAATCGATCCATTATATTTGTTCATTTAAATTTTAGTCCTGTGTTGGATCTTAGTTTCTTGTGATAGCTTTTATTATTAATGCAGCTAGTTTGATTTAAGGTAGAAAACCACCAACCAGCATGCATTTTATTAATTAGGGAATAATATAAACTAGGCATGTTTGGCAAACCATTAAACCATTACCAATGCATGATAACACTCCAGTTATTTCAGCAGTTTTAGTGAAATCCTTAATCTTCATGACATTGTAATTTAATATTGTTGAAATTGTATTTCGATTGTTTTAAGAATTATATTGTCTTGCATGATGTGGCACACGTGCAGTAATTTTTTGTCATTGGCAGTGAATCGTAGAGGAGTGAATCCTGAATACGTGGCTTTAGCTGAGTGATACTGCTTTGCTCACTTGTCAAATATGCAGAGACTGTTAAAAGGTCATTGGTACTTTTCTGAAACACACTATTTATTTGTGGGCCTTTGTGCTTGTTGTTGCAGAAGAAGGATTACCACCATGTCAAGTGTCCTGATATACGTCTAATTGATTTTGGGTCGGCTACATTTGACTACGAACATCATAGCACTGTTGTTTCAACTCGACATTACAGAGCACCTGAAGTTATTCTTGGTAGGTTACTGAATGTTTTACCTGTAATTTTTAGAACTGTGATAAGCTGTGTTTTACTGTCAGTTAAATGATTCTAGTTGGTTAATGGTTTAAAAAGCATTGATCTTAGACAAACATGTGGTCCTTCACAACTTGTTGAGAATTAATTTATGCCGCCTTTTGTGCGGATTCTCTAGTACTGCACTTAATACTCCTAACTTATGCATATTAAATATTCATTGACTGAGAATTGTTACACTTGCTAAACAGAAATTAGTTAATTTAAAGTATGCTTCACTTGACCTCGGGTGCACGATGGCCTAGTGGTTAGCATGCTGGACTGTCAACCGAGAGTTCAGGGAGAAATTTGTTTATAGATTTTGTGCTCGATCTGCACCCTCTAGCCAACTCACCTACATTGAGTAACTTGTGTACACACTCCTCTCTTGAGCCATGGCTGGGCTGGGAACACCTCTGAGTAGGTCTCTTGAAGAGGTGCTATAAAAATTTCCAGAATGAATGAATGAACTGACTGTACACTGTTGGTTGGAAGATGAGACGGT
Organism: Allolobophora icterica; assembly: GCA_963556255.1. Taxonomy (NCBI): domain Eukaryota; kingdom Metazoa; phylum Annelida; class Clitellata; order Crassiclitellata; family Lumbricidae; genus Allolobophora; species Allolobophora icterica. Next base: position 28,696,780 of record OY744614.1, read on the forward strand.
GGGGGAGGTGAATGGCCACCCACCCTCTTATGCTGAAGATAATGAAGTGGCTGACACGTTATACTGATTACTGCTTCAGAGATAGCTTAAGGGACTGCTCTTCTCTTCTTACTTGACCTTTTTGGTTTATAATGAGTTTGTTTACAAGGGCACAGAAAGAGCAGTAAGGATTTTGATTTTGTATGTAATATTTAATTAATAATGCAATTTGCTTTTTTCAGAGTTAGGATGGTCGCACCCATGTGATGTATGGAGTGCTGGCTGTATAATATTTGAGCTCTACACTGGATATACGCTATTCCAGGTATGACTTAAACTGCTGTGTTTGTTGTTAGGGCTGAATAACTGTACACTGACTGCATCTGTTGAGTTTCTCTGGATATAATTGTTTAAGACTTGTCATCTGTTTCTGTGGGGCTCTTATGCTGGGAATGCTAGAGTAGCCTCTTATGTAATACAATTACAATGCAATAAGCTAGTTCACCTTTATTTTTCGCGCAAGGCATGACGGGAACGACGTTCATCAACAAAGTAAAACATGGCGGATCGCTTAGAATCTCCGCTCACGCAATTAACAATCGCACAAGTGCGCATTTTATTGTTACACTGTGATCGACTAGTGAGTCAAATATTTTTTAATATCTGGGTCAAACTAGATCATAGCAATATCGGCAACGGCATGCTTCGGTTTGTTGATGAATGGCCGGAAGTGAAAGCATAATGGCTGCGCATGCGCATTGCTAATGCTGAACTGGCTTATTGTATTTTGATAATGCCCTCCTTCCAAAGTTCAGAAGTGCACACGGCCATACGACGTAATTGCAGGATATGTTATGTAAAATCGCCAGTACGGTAGAGTTATGTTACTATATTATGGAGAAAGCATTTTCACAGTCCATGTATAGTTGTATACTGTATAGTCTTTAAGACTGAAAGGTAACAAAGGCAGTTGCTATGTTGTGACATCATTTCAAATGTAATTTGGGATTGAAAGACAATTGCATTTGAAGTTAGTCTGTTTACATTTGCAAGACCCCACCTTTACTGTATAAATGCATTAGTAGCAAGTCATTAGATTGGACTGATATAACTGTAGACAAGAAGATGGCAAGTATCGTAGTCGTAAACTCCAAATTTCTAAAGCGCTACTCTAAAGCTAAGTGCAGGACACCAGCTTATCCTTCACGAGCAGTGTGTCATGTCAAAAGGGTTGTCCTGAGATGTCAAGGGAAGATCCAGTCTGGTTGCTAGGGAGAGATGGTAGAAGAGCTGCTAAGGAGGGTTTCGTCCAGGACGAGAAGGCTTGAAAGGCAGAGGATTGGTTGGAATACAGTAGGAATTTTTGAAGATAACAGTGGGTGAATGGTAGTATTGGTGAAGGAACTGAGATTATGAGGAATTCAGGAGAAGATAGGGGGAGGCATTGTTTGCAATTTTGCCAGTGGTGAGTCTTGCCAACTTAGATGTGATGGTCAGTGTTGGGTAAATTGTCTTAAGTATTATAATTAAACAGCATTTGTGTTTCACAGACTCATGACAATTTGGAGCATTTAGCAATGATGGAAAGAATTCTTGGTGATCTTCCTTACAACATGATAAGAAGAACGAGGTATGCATTTATCAAAAGTGCGATTGTTTAAAGCCATCCTTTTAGGTTTGTTAGTTGCTATTTTGTTACCTGGTGCTGTGTGTTCACAGCTGCTAAGATGTGGAGCAAGCAATCTAAAGAGCTGATTTGTGGTTTAATGATGATTGAGTGTTTGCCATTGGCATTTTTATGGGGCTTGAAATTTTTACTATACTGAGATTATTTGGACCAGGTTGCTTGAGAATGATATAGCTAAGCTGTTGGTTGTGGAATTTGCTTTGTTCAGAATCACTGCAAACCAGTTAGAGCTGTTGAGAAACTGTAATGTTACTTGATTCTTATTCAGGAAGAGTAAATATTTCTATCGTGGTCGTTTGGACTGGGATGATGAATCGTCATGCGGACGCTACGTTAAAGATAACTGCCAACCTCTTCAGGTTTGTGGAATTATTTCTCTCTGAGCCAGGACGTTTTTAATTAACAGTTTATGTTCGTACATTTATGTAGTGTGACTCAAGGATGAGGGCAGTTTTGTCATAAGGATTTACTGAAAACCTGTTCCCAGGAGATCCAGAAATCACAGGTTATGCTTTACAAGAGAAGTAGGTAACCCTGAAACAACTAAACGAAAAGTAGCAATTACCGAGGGCCTCACCCAAGAACATTTCTGGAAAACTCCTGTGCTGAGCGTATGAAATCCGGATATTTATTAACAAAATCATTAAGCTTCACCCCAAGGCCCCTTTTGGGTGTTCTATTGGATCGAACTTTGTCCTGTAGAACTCGTACTTTGATGCCTTTACTTTCCAACTGTTGCCCTTTAATTATTCTTAGTGTTTTTACGTAGAACTTTGCAATCTAGCCTTGTGTAGACTGTTTGTAAAGTATATTCTTGAAGCGTTTACGATATGATATTCTTAAATAGTTCTTTCTATTGAGGATTTGAAGATTTAACATTTTAACGACGAGCTGCATTGGTTTCCCAGTCACTTTTATTACACGCTCGTCGTTACAGCATTAAAGCCTACTGTGACTGAGTAATGGTATTTCTTACTACCTCGCTGTTCCTTCATTTTATACTTAGTGGTTTGTCTTGTTTCTCTCTACAGAAATACATGTTGTCCGAATCTGAGGACCATCGATTCTTGTTTGATCTCCTCCGTCAAATGCTCACGTACGACGTTAGGGATCGATTGACACTAGGAGAAGCACTTCGACATGTATTCTTCCGAAAACTCTTCCCCAATCCACGATACGATGTTGGAAATTTTGGACCTCAGTTTTGTAACTACCACGGCAACAGCCTCAGCCGATGACCCCATCACCCGATGCATGAACACATTGATGTACCTATTGTCTTCTGCAAATGTATATAGCGTCATCTCTTCTGCAGATGAAAAGAATACTAAGTAATTGTTCTGCAGATTAGAGGAATGTTAATTTATGTGCAATTTACTGAAAGATCTGCTTTGTGTTTGACTGTTGACGAATTAACTGTTCGTCCTTTAACTCGTATTTGCTGTTCTCTGTTTTGATTCCTTATGCTTCCGTTTTGGTTCTTAATGCCTAGGCAATGTGTTGGCATTTGAATGCTACAAGTGTAACAATGGGCATGTCTTATTTAAAGTCATGATATCATATCATGTTATGCATCAGTTCAAAGTTAATGACAATAATGAAGTCTGATAGAAGTAACAGCTGTAAAGATTTGTTAAAATCTGTGTTGATAATACCAAGATCTGAGAGGAAATTCATAAAATGCTGCTAAATGTAAATTGTTTTTCAAGTTTTACGTGCCCTGATGGCAGCAGATCTGAAACGAACTGCAGCAGTGCTGCATACATGACTTCAAGTATGCAAATTGCAAAAGTTCATAAATATTGTCAGTGAAATTTTAATCTCAAGCACAAATGCTATGAAGTAACAGCAACCAAGAAAATTAGGCTAGATTTTGAATGAGCTTCAAACCAAAATAATGCTGTGTCGCAAAAAATATTTCCGCACAGGGCCAAAAAGTGTTGATCGGACACCACCGTCACAGTACAAACTTACGCCTATGCGCATTTTATGAATGAGGAATGCCAAGGAGTAGGACTGCATCTGTTTCAGTCGGTGAGGTATGCCTGGCCATGTGCGGCTTGCATTTTAGAAGTGCTTGATGGCTACATTCGAAGTGTCGTAGGAAAATGTTTGCAGATTTTCAAATATTGAAAACGATGATTTTTGTACACCAGTTCCAACGTGTGTACAATTCATCCCTCTGCCTCACCGTGTATATGCGTATAATGTAGTTTACAGCTAATGGGCAATAAGTTGGTATTAGGAAACTAGTAGCTGAAGAGAAATGCACCAACTCGTTCTGCTTTGGGCTGCTTATAGCAGCAAAACTTCAGTGTATCGAACCTCAAGGGACCATCTTCAACAGTTCGATATACATGTATATATATCCGAGGTGCAAAACAGGTGAGGTATGACGTTGAGCTCCACGTTTGTAATTTAATGTAAAGCTCCAAAAATCCCAGCGCCATACAAGGCGTGTTAGAGACAACCAGCTTATTCACTCGCCATGAAGTTGCATGGACTGAAACCCTCTGGATTTTGCAAATATTTTACAAAAATAAATTTTTTTTATTATGATTATTACAACAGTCCCGACACGATTTTCGATGCGCAAAAGCAATTTAGGTAAAGTCCTTGATCATTTATTTTAATTTTTTTATAGGCCAATTTTTTCTTATACAAAAACGTCATTCCCACAAAAATTTTGCCCCCCAAAATTCCCACCCCCAAAAAATTCATGTGGATGCCTATGAGTTTAATCTAGTACGGTATCAGTTAGGTAGCAGAAGGTCTTTGTGTAATGTAAATTTGAACTGATTGGTAATTTCACCAACTCAATCAAAAGACTGCTGCCTAGTTGAAAATTACTCCTCGTTGTAATTTGCAGTTCTCACAATGACGCAGCATATTTTTCAAAACACGACGGCGCACGTAAATCCTACGCTACATGTTAAACTAGCATACACATGCATTGGTTTCCAATCGCCTAGATTACTGTAACGCTTCTTACTGGTATCAATAAGTCAAACATGCCAAGCAGTGAAGCTGCAGAGAGTTCACAATTCCGGCTAGATCTGCCATAACTAATCCGTCTAAATTTGAACCTCTGTGCTTAAATCTTTACATTGGCTTCCTGTTAAGGAAAGAATTCGTTTCAAATTGGGCTCATAGTTTAAAAAAAATTTGAACTTTGGCCAGCCACATTACTTAAAACCAGTTCTAATTCCCCAGACATAATATCATTATTCAACGAGGTCATCTGAATATCTTTGGTCAGTGTTGAAGGCATGATGCGAAGACAATTCCGATAAGATTTTCGACTGATTTCCACCACTCGTGATGGAAATCAGTGATCTCTATTAATAGTTAGGCCTATTGGATTGGTAATGCCAGAGTCTTTATAGATTATAGTTGAAGGCTCTGGATAAAGCCATCTCTAAAGATCTCTATTAATAGTTAGTTAGTAACTATTAATACACATCAGCGGTAGAAATTTGTCATATTCCACATACGACTGATATGACGTCATTCTTGAATTGTTATTATGAAATGACGTCATTGAGATTTTTTCTTAGTTGAGGAATGGCGTTCATCGAAATTCTCATTAGACCCTCTAGATTTTGCTAAGTAAAGCTGTCTTTGTTAATAACTTGCAAGACGACTGTAATTACCAATTGATTAAGTTAGTTCGTTGCGCACGCTGTTATTGAGCTGTAAGGACCATAATCAATAAGCCTTACAAAACGACTTTCACTCTTATCGAAATGAAGTTTTGTCTTTGCATCATGCCTTCGATTGTCAAGATTTCCGGAAGGCTTTCTTTCGTAAGTTCCGCCTGTTGCGAAAATGGTAAGTTGACAAAATTTCCTAATTATTTGATGCTGCTCTAACTAGTTGAAACTGTTGATTGGTAGACAGGCCCGTACAGTGGCGTCTAACCCCCCCAAAAGTAAATGGAGAATCAACCCCCCCCAAATTTACCCTCTGAAATACACATTTTGGTGTTTTCTGAGATTCTGCAGTGGGAGAGACGCCAATCGTCTTTGATATGACGGCGTCGTAAAATAAACGAATTAATCAGTCATTCTGAGACAGTTAGGCCTACAGATTAATGAATTAATGGATGACTTAGCTGAATGTTTTCTACCTCAGGCCCTAATAGGTGCTGAGTTCACGTCTAGACTGAAAGTGCCCAAAGAGGGTAAAGGCAATTATCGCGCGTAGCGCGAAAAAAATTTTTTTGACCTTTTCGGATTTTAAATATTTTTGCTTTGTTGGATTTGGCTATATTATCACACGGGACAAAAGAGCTATCATGAAAAAATGCAACCCCCCACTTTCAGTCAAAATATGTCAAACCCCCCCACTTTTGAAGTTCGATGGAGATCGTTCTCCACACTCCACCATTGGTAGACGCCACTGGGCCCGTAGCCATGGATGAGGCAAGACGCGACGCGTGCCTCGTAATTCTCAGGACGAGGCATGCCTCCTCTTACTTCGACATGAGAATTAAGCCATCGTGTAAAGAGTAATTGAGTGTTTCAAACATTACCTTGCCTGGCTTCTTCTCCAAGCGTCCTGCGTAACTAATATTAATGAGTTACCTCTGCTGAAGTTTATATGTAGGAACGCATTCTAGGTAACTATGGAACCAATCTATACAATTTCAATTCGTCATTTTGCTTTCTTTCGTAAGTTCCGGTAATTAAACAGGTAATTTCCTGAATGTAAAACGAGGAGAAACGTGCAGTTTCTCAAATCAGAAGAAACTTATAGTGGGAAATAATTACGGGAATTTAGAAGGAATGGAGGTGACAACTATAATAATAAGCTGACGCGAGAAGAAAAAACGAGTTGCCAGCTACTCTAAAGGACACCCTTGTTGCATGCCACGGAGTGTTCTACCCAAATATTTTACCATTAGCAGCTTCTGCTTTGTTTACCGGTAGGGTCTTGCTGTTGTGAGCGATCGTTTATTGCTGTAAGCTAGATGTCCAAAGACATTCTCTAGAACAACAATATTATGTCTCAAGATAGACTGAATGGCTTGGCATGACATTACGTTCATCAGAATAGAACACTGAGAGATTGGACCACTGGCGTAAACTTGTCCAAAATATTGGGGGGGGGGGGAATTTGGTTATTCATTCTACACTTGTTGCATTTGGTGTACAGTCCATCTCAATTATTGGAGGGGGCACGTGTCCCGGCTGCCCCCCAGAGTCTACGCGTATGGATGGGACAGCTCTGGGAGTCCGGCCATCGCAGAATCTATTCAAAGTAAACAGTTTCAGTGCTAAATTCAGTGCTAAAAATGATGCAGCATCACGAATAAATTCAGTCTTGTTGTCCTCGAGACCAAGGTCTTGGTCTCGAGTGCACTCGAGTTCGTTTCTAAAATTTTGAAGTCTTGGTCTTGGTCTTGAGAACAAAAGTCTTGGTCTTGATCTTGAGGTTCAAAGTCTTGGTCTTGAGGTTCAAAGTCTTGGTCCTAGTTTTCCAAGACCAAGACCAAGACTCGACTGTCAGTATGAACAGTCATTTAACAAAACGCAAGAATTAAAAAAATTTATAAAAAATAATACAATTGCTTTAGTAGTTGCACGGTGTGAATGAGGCTGTGCTGCTGTTTTGGACAACTATTTTGACCCGATTATTTACTTCCGGTTTTGCAAGCCTCAGTTATCTTGTATCTGGAAACCCTGCCAAGACTTGTTTCAGAAGCCAGACAAAAGGCGTTTGGAATAACACTTTGAGAGGATAAACCATGGGAGGATTTTAAAAAGACTTACGATTTGAACATTTACATCCAGTGCTTGAAAAGTTGTGTGTGCCAGCGACTTCAGCACCTGTAGAACGTCTTTTTCACATGGCGGAATTTTTATGAGGCTCCATGCACAGGGCACGTCTTGGTCAGAAAATTCTGAGCGAATTGGTTTTTATAAAACACAACAGGTATTTGGAATAACATTTCGCATGAAGGACTTTCGTAAATAAGCTTACGAATTCGGAATTCTCTGCAATCTGCATTTAGGCCTAAAGTTTCTTTGATTGAATCAAATAAAAGACTTCTGTTTTCATTAAAATAGCGAGTAGTCCGACTTGACAATTTTTTAGTAAGAAATAGAAGTCTGGATATGATTGTGATTTTTGGGGTTTTGGTCTCGGTCTTGGTCTTGAGGTTCAAAATCTTGGTCTTGGTCTTGATGTTCAAAGTCTTGTCCTTGACCTTGGTGTTGAGGTTTAAGGTCTTGACAACAAGACTGAATAACTTTATAAACATGTTCATTTCAATGCATTGATATTTTTAATGTAACATGCCGCATACTCAGGTTTGCCAGTGTCTGCGTATATAAGGGATGTCCTCCACTGGCTCTCCTATTCACTGCGCATTACTTACAGAATCTCTGCCCTGGTCCGGCGGCGCTTTGAGGGCTTGGCCCCTCCATACCTACCGGAGCTCCAGTTTTGTTGTCAAGACCTTACACCTCAAGACCAAGACCAAGGCCAAAACTTTGAACTTCAAGACCAAGATCAAGACTTTGAACCTCAAGACCAAGACCAAGGCCAAAACTTTGAACCTCAAGACCAAGATCAAGACTTTGAACCTCAAGACCAAGACCGAGACCAAGGCCAAAACTTTGAACCTCAAGACCAAGATCAAGACTTTGAACCTCAAGACCAAGACCGACACCAAGACCCAAAAAATCAAAATCAGGTTTAGACTTCTATTCCTTATTTAAAAATTGTCAAGTCGGAATACTCGCTATTTTAATGAAAACGTGAGTCTTTTTATTGTAGGCCTATTCAATCAAATTAACTTTAAATACAGACTGCAGAAAATTCCGAATTCGTATTTACAAAAGTCCTGCATGCAAAGTTTTATTTCAAACGCCTTTTGTATTTTATAAAAACCAATTCGCTCAGAACTTTCAGTCACTTAACAAAGCTCAACAATTAGAAAATTTATCAAGCCTGTTTGCGTCATACGACAAATACCCACTTGTAGGCAGGGTTGTAGTGGTAAAATTTGAGGTGATTATACGCTACCGGTGACCAGCGGCGTAAAAAAATTTGAAGACCTTTTTTTGGAATTCGTCTAAGAAAAATTTCAGACTTTTAACAAATTCCCTTAAAATTTTCTGACTTTTTACGATTTCGTCTCTGAAAAAGTTGATGACCTTTTTTTTTTAGTCATTCGCCCTAAAAACCTCAAAAAACCTGTCAAAACATCTCCTTTTCCTCCAAATTTCATTACTCGGGTCTCTACAGAGGTAAGTATACGCTGTATACCCGCGTATACCCTCGTCTACAGCGCTGAGTATACCGGTACGCTCTCAAATTTCGCTAGAGGTAAGTATACGCTGTATACCCGCGTATACGCTCGACTACAGCCCTGCTTGTAGGTCAGGAAACCCATCAGCAGCAGCAACAGTTATGCTATATCTGGAAGCCTTACAGAGACTTGTTCTGAAGACCTTGGTCTCGAGGACAAGACTGGGGAGCTCTGCTATCCCATCTCATGTTCGCAGAGCCGTTGCTCTCTCCGCTCAGCTGCGAAAGCTGAGGTTATTGTTCCCCGCGCGCGGACAGCCATACGGCAGCGCCGTGCCTTCTCTGTGGCCGGCCCCATGACCTGGAATGGGCTCCCTACCACACTCCGCCAAATACTGACTGGTCATTTCACCTCATTTCCTACTGTCCTTAAAACTGCGTTGTTCGACCGTGGTTGGGCTGGGGGGTGCTCCTGAGTAGGCATCTTGAAGGGACGCTATATACAAATGTTTTCATAGTAATAATAACATAGCATATTGTACAAAAGAGATTTAAATATTCAATATTATCCTAAACGCCGATTTTGTTTCTGTTTTTTGTTTTGTTTAGTTAAGATGTCTTCTTTAGATAAGATATGTTCTTTAGTTAAGATGTGTTATTTAGTTTAGATAGTTCCATAGTTTAGATCTGTTCTTTAGTTAAGATACTTCTTTAGTTAAGATGTATTCATTAGTGTTAAGATCGTTCTTTAGTTTAGATATGTTCTTTAGTTAAGATATGTTCTTTAGTTAAGATGTATTCATTAGTGTTAAGATCGTTCTTTAGTTTAGATATGTTCTTTAGTTAAGATATGTTCTTTATTCTAGATGTGTTTTCTAGTTAGCATATGGTTTTAGTAAGATGTGGTCTTTAGTTACGATAGCTTTTTAGTTAAGATGTGTTCTTTAGTTAAGATGATTCTTTAGTTTAGATATGTTTTTTTTAGTTAAGATAGTTCTTTAGTTAAGATGTTTTATTAGTTTAGATGCTAAGATAGTTCTTTAGTTAAGATGTGCTCTTAAGTTAAGATAGTTCTCTACTTAAGACGTGTTCTTTAGTTCAGATAGTTCTTTAGTTAAGATGTGTTGTTCAGTTGAGATAGTTTTTTTTAGTTAAGATGTGTTCCTTTGATAAGACAGTTCTTTAGTTAAGATGTGCTCCTTAGTTAAGATAGTTCTTTAGATAGGATATGTTCTTTAGTCAAGATAGTTCTTTAGTTAAGATAGTACTTTTCTTAAGATGTGTTCTTTAGTTAAGATAATTCTTTAGTTAAGGTGTGCTCTTTAGTTAAGATAGTTCTAGAGTTAAGATGTGTTCTTTAGTTAAGATATGTTATTTAGTTTAGATATGTTCTGTAGCTAAGATAGTTCTTTAGTTAAGATAGTTCTTCAGTTTAGATGTGTTTTTAGTTAAGACAGTTCTTTAGTTTAGATGTTTCTTTATTTAAATCAGTTCTTTAGTTCAGATGTGTTGTTTAGTTGATATAGTTCTTTATTTAAGATAGTTCTTTAATTTAGAACTTTAGATGTATCCTTTACCTAAGGTGGTTCTTTTGTATAGATGTGTTCTTTAGTTAAGATAGGTTCTCTAGTTTAGACGTGTTCTCTAGCTAAGATAGTTGTTTAGTTTAGATGTCTTCTTTAGTTAAGGTACCGGGGTAGTTCTTTAGTTAAGATGGTTTCTTTAGTTAAGATAGTTCTTTACTTTAGATATTTTATTTAGTTAAGATAGTTCTTTAGCTAAGATAGTTATTTAGTTTAGACAGTTATTAAAGACAGTTCTTTAGTTTAGATGTGTTGTTTAGTTAATACAGTTCTTTTAGTTAAGGTAGTTCTTTAGGTTAGGTGTGTACTTTAGTTAAGATATGTTCTTTAGTTTAGACGTGTTCTCTAGTTAAGATAGTTCTTTAGTTTAGATGTGTTCTCTACTTAAGGTTCTTTAGTTTAGGTGTGTTGTTTAGTTAATACAGTTCTTTTAGTTAAGGTAGTTCTTTAGGCTAGATGTGTTCAGTGTTCTTTAGTTAATATATGTTCTTTAGTTAAGACGGGTTCTCTAGTTAAGATAGTTCTTTAGTTTAGATGTGTTCTCTAGTTAAGATAGTTCTTTAGTTTAGATGTGTTCTTTAGTCAAGATGTGTTCTTTAGTTAAGAGATTTCTTTAGTTTAGATGTGTTCTTTATGTAAGATAGTTCTTTAGTTTAGATGATGTTGTTTAGCTAATATAGTTCTTTTAGTTCAGATGTGTTCTCTAGTTAAGGTAGGTCTTTGGTTTAGATGTGTTGTTTAGTTAAGATGGTTCTTAGTTAAGATGTGTTCCTTGGTTAAGCTAGTTAAGATGTGCTCTTTGGTTAAGATGTTCTTTAGTTTAGATGTGTCTTTAGTTAAGGTGGTTCTTTAGTTTAGATGTGTTCCTTAGTTTAGATTATGTTCTTTAGTTTAGACGTGTTGTCTAGTTAAGATAGTTCTTTAGTTTAGATGTGTTCTTTAGTTAAGATTGTTCTTTAGTTTAGATGTGTTTTAGTTAGGATATGTTTTTAGTTAAGATGTGTTCTTTAGTTAAGATCAGCGGCGTAACCAGGGCTTCAAAATAATTACGCAGCTTGTAACACTGAGGGGAGGGGTCCTGGGAGGGGGCTGTGCCCCTTCCCCAGGGTAAGAAATTTTTTTCTTTAGAGGTTTGTAATGGTGGATTTTGGAGACCATCTTTTTGGTTAAAAGTAATAACATTTTACATAATTTCTATGGCAAATCATATAATTTCATAATGTGATTTAAAAAATTTTCTCAACTGCAAAGTCCCAGCAGCTAACGTAGACTAGAAACAGACAGACTCACCAAAGAACAAAATTTTTAATTAAATAAATCTCTCTAAAATCTCAGTTAACTAACACACATCGAAGTAAGCATGCATAGGGCTATAGGCAATAGGCCCTATGCATGTTTACTTCGATGTGTGTTAGATAACTGAATAAATATTATACGCTGTGTGTTAGTTAACTTCGATGTGTGTTAGTTAACTGAATATGTGCAACAAGATTAAAATAAGTTAATAAATATGAAAAATCCAAAATGGACATCATGTAAGTACCCAAAAACTACAAGGTCATGTGTAGCCGAGTCTTGGGTTCATATGGAGCGATATTTATTATGTATAATATATTGTACTTAAATTACTTGTACTTGAGTACAATATATTATGTATTATATATTGTACTTAAATTAATTTTCTGACCCCAAACTACAAGGTCATGTGTAGCCGAGTCTTGGGTTCACATGGAGCGATATTTATTATGTATAATATATTGTACTTAAATTAATTTGATGAACTATGTACACCAAAGTGCGGTTAGCAGTTGCTTTTTAATAAAGGATATACTTACTTACTTACTTACTTACTTACTTACTTACTTACTTACTTTACTGGTTATTTTTTTCCATTATAATTTCATTTCATTTTTAAAATTCCACAATGTAGGGGTTAACCTGGGGCTTTCTAAAATCTCATTGAATCTGAGCGACTCGCAATATCGATGGTTCCCGCTCAGAGGTAGGGGCCTACCGACTCGGACTCCAGATCCCACGATTCCCCCTTCCGGTCAGCAACAATGCCTGAACCGAGCTCTATGAGAACTGAAATAGGTCGTGTTAATGGGTGCCGATCCCGAATGGGGGACGATGGGGACAAGACCCCCACCTTTAACAGTGGGGGGACACACCATACAGATGTCTCCCCCACTCCCTAAATTTTGAAGAAACACCAAAAAAGGTCAACCAATTTTGGACCTCTTTTTTGACCAGATCAGCTCAAAGCTCTTTTTTCAACAGATAAGTTCAAAAGTGTCCCCTCTACCTGTCAAACAAGATCGTCGCCAGTACTGTTGTGTTACGTACCCGAACTGAAACTAAACGTTGATTGTCTGAGACGTTTGATGGAAGCCTTCTTCGAAGATGCATTACAAGACTTAGTAGACCTAGAAGCCATGACTCGTCAGTAATGGGTTTCGAACAATGACTTGGTCTTGCTCTCGGTACGGAGAGAGTGAGTGAGTGAGTAAGAGAGAGAGAGAGAGACAGACAGACAGACAGACAGACAGACAGACAGACAGACAGACAGACAGACAGACAGACAGAGACAGACAGAGACAGAGACAGACAGAGACAGAGAGAGAGCTGCTGAGAGAGTGGGGGGTGGGGGGGCAGTAGCGGGACGAAGGAGGCATATGGTGCCCAGGGCAGTTGCCTCGAGCGCAGGACCTAATATGGAAGGGGAAACGAGGAATTTTCTGACCCCAAACTCAAGGGCGTAAACTTGTCCAAAATATTGGGGGGCATGGGGTCTGGACCAGAGGAGCAAAAAACAAGTTTTTTCTAGATGAAAAGTTGCTTTTTTAAAACAAGTTTTTCAAGATAAAAAGTTGTTTTTTTGTTTTTTTTGTTTTGTTTTTGTTTTTATGGTTCTTGTTGTTTTGGTTGTTTTTAAGATTTTCGGATTTCGAACCATAAAAATCATGAAAAAAGGCATGAACAAGAGCTCCAACTCAATTTAATTCAGTTGCGATTTCCGAAAATTAAAAATCATTAAATCAATGTTATTAAAGTAACTTCTACAAAAATGGGAAAGTTATTTTAAAAAATCAAATTTTGTGGTTTTCTTTTTTTAAACCAATTTCCGAAAAAAAACTTTTCACCTCTGGTCTGGACAGTCAGCAGAGGCTTCCGGTGTTAAGTTAATGCGTATGAAATGGGGCGTTTTGCTTACATGCAAATTTGTTTCATATTGAAGATATTGAAGATAAAAATAAATTTTTGTTTTCATTTCAGATGAATTTCTGATAGTATTTCAGTTCTGTGTCTCTGTTTTTCTGTTTCTGAAGAAATTTGTCTATATTGAAACATAATATTTTAATATTTTAAGAAATTATCCTCTCGAATTTTGGGGGCATTGCCCCGGCTCCGCAATTATTGGTGGGGCACGTGCCCCGGCTGACCCCCCAGAGTCTACGCCTATGTATATACATGTTTATATATATATAATTATATACATATGTATGTATATATATACACACACACACACACACACACACACACACACCTACACACACACACACACACACACACACACGAACACGAACACACTTATTTCTGAAAAGTACTGGGGTGTATATGTTTGTAATACATACTTAGGGTGTATATATTTGTATTATATACTTGGGGCTCTTCTTTTGGAAGAATGGAGAATCGAAGGAAGACTGGAAAAATAGTTATGGATTCTGAAAAGAATATTGGAAGGTGCTTGTAAAATTGTAAAAGTCTGAAGGGTGGCTGGAAAACATGTAGAGGGATTCTGGTGACGTCGGAAAGATGTGTGGGATAGGTGTGGATGGGGCTGGAGTGTTTAGGGAATTTTGAGGTAATGGAGAAGTGATGGAGTGGTGGTGGCAGATGGAAGAGTTATCAAGCAGGACTGGTCTTCGAAAAGGCCTTGAACCGAGTTATCTGTGGCAGTAGTGTGGCTGTTATTTTGATAAAAGACTCATATGGACCAAAGTTTAAGCCTGGGACTGCTAAATAGAGAAATAACCCAACGCCTATGCTGTACACTCCTGGCATAGGCCTATGCACTCCTAAGAGCGAGTGTAGACAGCTGGATTTCTTCTTTAAACTAAACTTCAGTTATCAGCGAGTGATGGCTGTTCATTGTTGTGTGATCTGTGGTGCAAATAACAAGTGGTTCATTCGCTTTCCTTGTTTCCTTTGTCAGGTGGTTACACTATGGTACATTGATTTTTTGTAAAACCTTTAAAAAAAACTTTGAAACCCTGGGTGAACACCTTCTTGTATTGTATTGTATTGTATTGTATTTACGAATTTATAAAGCGCCTCTTGCAGTACAACGTAATCAGAGGCGCTCATATCATACTGTATGTCTGTCTGTATTTTTGTCTGTCTGTCTGTCTGTCTGTCTTCTGTCTGTCTGTCCATCTGTCTGGTGTCAAAACTAATGTGGAAGTGAAATAAATAATGTCCATATAATTAAAGTATGGCATGAGCCTAAGTTGCTCATGCCATACTTTAATTATATGGACATTATTTCATTCCCCCTCAACAGTTGCTGGAAAACATAATTTGCTGGTTTCGATTATATCTGTCTGAACGAACCCACATGATTATATCGGGTGACTAAACAAAATGGATCCACATTAAGCTGGGCGTTCCTCAAGGTTCTGTACTTGGTCCTCTACTCTTTATTCTCTACACGGCTGACATTCCTTCTCTTTTTCCACTCGGGAGCTGCTGGTCATCTCTGCGGATTACGTGCAAGCATTTGTCCATGGGTCTCCTTAATCCGAATTGCACTTAGTTGAGCGTATTGAGTCTTTGTGGAAGTCTCTACATTCCTGGATGTGCTCAAATCGTCTCTCTCTCTTAATGGCTGCAAAACCCAGTTAATTTGGTTTGGCTCCCCTCAACAGTTGCTGAAGATTGATTTTGCTCTCCTATCGGAAATCTTTCCACACTACTCCTTTTCATCAAGTGTACGTGACCTGGGTGTTAACTTGATAGCTCTCTCTCCTTCAAAGATCACATCTCTAACTTCACACGTGTTTCTTACTCCCACTTAGACGTGTTATGGCTGTTCGACGATCTGTCTCATCCTCTGTTTTCACAACGCTGGTACATGCTTTCATTTGCTCCAGAATTGACTACTGCAATTTGCTTCTAATCGGTCTTCCCAAGGCTCGAGAGACGAATCAACAGTTAAAAGAATGAACGCATGATTGAACGAATGTAGTGAAGGGATAAATAGGTAGATAGATGAATGACTGGATGGATGGAGGAATAAGTGGATAAACAAATGAATAACTGCTTTTCGTTTCTGTTTGTTGTACACCTAGAATGAAAACCATTGCAAAATTTAATGCACAATCTTTATTAGATGAATATCACTCATTCTGTTTCCGTCAGCCTCTATTAACGTCTCGACAAAGTAGACTTCAGTCTGCATTTTCATAACGATAAGAACTTCTATGTCAGCGTCTGTTCATTGATGATATGATTCCACACTGACTCTTCCCGTCTGTCAGGGTTTAAAGTGGAGTGGGAACGGTGTTCCCACTGCTCTCGAAATTCTTTGCTTGCGTTCCCACTGCTCACGCTTGCGTTCCAATGAAGCTCCTCTTTAGAGTTCCCACTGCTCACCGAAACCACTTTCACCACTGCCGTCTGTCCAACTCTTCCATGCGCCTCCTTCTAATCCCTCGCCAAGACCTTGAACCTCAACCAACGACCAATAAACACCAAAACAAAACCCACGACCAAATAAACAGCACATGACACCAAAATAAAAAACAAACACACAACAAATAAAAACAAACTAACAGTACAAAGCATTTAGATTTTGCATTGTATTTAGTTAACGACAAAAGAAACAACAAAGCAAAGTCCAAAGGACAAAGTAAACAACAAAATAAAGAACAAAACAAACGCGAAAGTAAACAACAAACGACAAAGTAAACAAAATAAACAACAAAATAAACAAGACAAAAACACAAAAACTACACACAGGGCTTACGGGATTCTAATCCGCGCCAGGGGCCCCCCTGCCTTCACGAGCTTACGGGAGATTAAGCCGCGCCAGAGGCTCGGCAGGGGTGTAGGTTTTGATTATTTTGTCTTGATTATTTTGTTGTCTATTTTGTTACTTTGTCGTTTGTTGTTTGCTTTCGTGTCTGTTTTGTTGTTTACTTTGTTGTTTAGTTTGTCGTTTGTTGTTTGCTTTGTAGCTTGTTTTGTCGCTAAACTAAACACAAATACAAAATCTAAATACTTATAAAAAAAATCTACAAATACACTACAAAAAAATAAAGACAAATAAAAAAATAAATACACAGGGACGTAACTAGCGTTGGGCTTGGGGGGGCTTAAGCCCCCCCAAACGAAGTTGAAGCCCCCCCAAACAAGTCAAGCCGTTGTATGCTTACGGCTAAAATTCGTATGAACTCTGTATAAATGTTGCCATGTTCAAGGTTTAAGCCCCCCAAACGAAAAATCCTAGTTACGTGCCTGTAAATACAAACACAAAACGACCACCACACCCTAAACACACCACACCCTAAATACAATCCGACAATACGGAGCCACTCAGCAGCCATCCCAATGCCCATCCTCTTCAAAACGACCACCAAACCCTACACACACCACACCCTAGAGCCACTCAGCAGCCATCCCAATGCCCATTCTCTTCAAAACGACCACCAAACCCTACACACACCACACCCTAGAGCCACTCAGCAGCCATCCCAATGCCCATCCTCTTCAAAACGACCACCAAACCCTACACACACCACACCCTAAACAGAATCCGACAATACGACACTGAGCAGCCATCCCAATGCCCATCCTCCTCAAGCAGGAAACTTCCTGCCAGAATATCCAAATGCACCTATTGAAACACAGTAAAATAATGAAGGTTATTATTACACGTTATGACAAAATAGTAACATGAAATGAAAGAAACAGTGAACATGGAATTGGAGGAGCTGTGCAGCAGGCAAACACAATTCCTGTGTAGAGATTTTCGATCATTATTATTCTACACTTAGCTACGTCATACACGGCCTGCTTCTGTCAATCTTCATCCACATATAATAATAATAATAATAATAATAATAATAATAATAATAATAATAATAATAATAATAATAATAAACATGGAGGACGGCGACCTCCAAGCTTACATGTAATTACACTCCTGCTTTATAGTTTCTTAGAGCCTGAGGGATTTTCGTACCTCGGGCTTTAAAAAACAAAATAAAAAAATAAAATAATAATAATATAATATTCTTTATTATTTAAAATTGACAGATGCAGTAAGATTACATTGAAACATGAAAGTACAATCAAGATCTTAATTAAACACATGGTTTGGCAGCCATGCAAGGCGCCGCCCTAGAGGGGGGTTACGGGAATCGATCAGCGAACCTAATGCTCTCCTGGCCATGAGTGCTACCATTACTCTATCCCCCCCTCCCCAAGTATCTCATTCCAGTGGTTTGATTTTGAGGTGCAGACACAATCCCTGGTCAGATAAAAATAAATCCATCTGTTTTTTAAGTTCAGTATATTCAGTATGTATTGAAAGACCTCAGGAAATTTTACTCAACTGGTACTGCGACACGTGTCTTGTACACAACGTGAATATCAGCTTTCACAACATAAAATTATGAGGTAGAATGATATAATTCACAATTTGTATAGACAAGTTCAGAGTAGATTAGTTTGTACAAGATATATTCATCTTAATGATCTTTAATCAAAATTTTAGATAAACATTAAGAAGTAAATGACAATTAAAATACATATCAAATGTACATCAATAACTCCCCATAATTTGCATTATCAAAGTTACATTATAACAAGGTCAGGCAAAGAGTCTAAATTTAATCAGCTATAGATCAAGTCTTGGATTCCATCCCTACACCAGAGCACTGTTTACACAACACATCTGCAGAATTTTAATTGTATTTGAAAGTTTATACAGTGCCACTAAAAGAGCAAAACTAATCGCTGCTAGCTTATATGATGTAAAATGTCATTCAGAACTGGAATTACAATAGTTATCAAAAATCAGAAACCTACCATCTTTGGCATGGCGCTCCTTGCTCTTTCTCATCCTTCTTGTCTTCCAACTGATCTCTCTGCCTCTGGAGGTCTGAGTTCGCCGCCTGCAGTCCTGCCAATCGTGAGCTGAAATCGCTGATTTGCAGTCGGCATGTTTGGAACACACAATGAATGACGGTGGAGGTGTTATCGATGAAGGACGACGAATGTGACCTTCCATGGCTTGCCGATCTAGATGCAGAACGGTCACGACGTGTAGACTTCGCAGTGGAGCGTCTGGTTTTGAGTGTACTCGTATGTGTACTCGTATGTCCTTCCTTGACAGTAAAAACCTCCATCCGGTTGCAGTGGTCAACCACTTCCTGTGTGTTTCTTCTCAGGCCTTCGAGCATCGACTCGGTGTGCTCGAGCCGGCATTTAACGGACTATCCACGTTGAGGATCAAGTCAGGCTTTGACGGGCGACACAGCTTGTAGCCTTGTGAATCAAGACTCTTGTGAGCAGTTGCCAACTTGAAAAGTTCTGACAGAAGGAATCACGCATTTCTGATTGTTCGGCAGACTGACAATCAGTCGCTGGGTAGTCTAAGATAAAACACAACATTACGATTTTGGTCTGAAAAAGAAAGTTCTCTGTGACGGACAACAGACGCACAGCTGAATTCCAAATTCATATTCTTCTTCCTTAGGCAGACACTTCAACAATGAAGTAGAATCCTACTGTTTGGATCGTTGGGTCATCTACCAGACATAGCCTCCCTTAAGATGTTCTTATGGTTAGGGATGCATGTACTACTCTTTATCAACGCTTAAAACTCTTTTGCCTGTGGGGATGGCCTGGAAGTGAATGCATATGAGGAGACACTTGAAGAAGTGCTACATGAATGCCCTGAATGAATTAAAAATTTCCATATAGAGGAGAATTTTAACTGTAGTCTTGTGGACTACCTAGGAGCAACGTAAGTTAAACTTTTCACAGACTAAAATTAAAATATACCGATATATTAAACACTTGCTGGTTGCATAAAAGCTGTTGCCTGATACAGATTTAATTCATGTTTTTAATTTATAAACTCATCTTGAACTTGGTAAAGAAGAATTCAGACTTCATAAAGTGGAAACCAAATCTACTGAAATGAAACGGCTGTTTTCTTACCTCAAATGACTGCTGGGTCGACGACTTGAGTTTGTCCTTCTCTGACTTTTTTTTTAACAAGTTCACTTGGCTGGGTCCAAGTGACGAGCGTCTTTCTCGGACTTCTTTCTTTAACCAGTTCAATTGGCTGGGTCCAAGTGACGAGCGTCTTTCTCTGACTTATTTTTATAACCAGTTCAATTGGCTAGCTCCAAGTGACAAGCGTCTTTCTCGGACTTATTTTTATAACCAGTTCAATTGGCTGGCTCCAAGTGACGAGCGTCTTTCTCGGACTTATTTTTTAAACCAGTTCAATTGGCTGGCTCCAAGTGACGAGCGTCTTTCTCGGACTTATTTTTATAACCAGTTCAGTTCAAATTTTTAATTCATTCATTGGGGCGTGGTGGCTCAGTGGTAAGTTTGGCGCCTTGTGACCGGAGGGTTGCAGGTTCGAATCCCACTCTAGTCGCTGCGTACGGACCTTGGGCAAGTCCTTCATTCGCAATTGCTCGTGGCGCTTCGGCGTGAAAATTCCGGCACAGTATCAAATGCTGTAGTCGGGAGCGCCTCTGAGTAGTAGTTGACTTCGAGAGGCGCTATAGAAATATCCGAAATAAAAAAAATTGGCTGGCTCCAAGTGACGAGTGTCTTTCTCGGACTTATTTTTTAAACCAGTTCAATTGGCTGGCTCCATGTGACGAGCGTCTTTCTCGGACTTATTTTTATAACCAGTTCAATTGGCTGGCTCCAAGTGAGGAGTGTCTTTCTCGGACTTATTTTTAAACCAGTTCAATTGGCTGGCTCCGAGCGACGAGGGTCTTTCTTGGACTTTTTTTAACCATGCGACGAGTGTCTTTCTCCTCATTCCCACGGTCAGATTAATTCTGCTCCATCAGAGGTGGTATTTATTTAGTATGATGACTCGAAGAACCACTGGTGGTATGTCCTCTGCCGCCGCGACATCGACCGCTACCTCCAACTGAACCTTGTGATCGACTTCCAGAGTAAGACTATTCCTCCTGTCTCCCAAACCTTCGTTGGTAGCAAAATAAAATGCAGCCTTTCAGTCGAAGAAGTTACACAGTTTGTGTTACCATGTGAAATATAAAGAACTTCACAAAAAAGACCCAGAACAGTTTCGTATTTTCCATAAAAAATAGCCAATGACAATCATAAAACTTGGGCTGCATATAATAATAAACAGATGAAATACACTGCACATAATGGCTGAAAAATCTTGGCAAATGTGGCTCAAACAAATTTCACTGTAATTAATAATGAAACACCATACCTTCTCCTGTTTGGTCTTCGGCGCCCTCCTTCACGTCCAGTTGCTTGCTGTTCCTGGCCATCTTCTTCAGCAGTTGCTTCACATTTCTCAGCAGAATACCTGTAGTTCTCATCTTCAGCGCGACGGTGATTACGTATTACCAATGAAAACAAGTCTGTATAAAAGAGTCCAAGAATTGTTTTACAGCTATTTCACTATTTCCTCTGGGTCTATACAAATCTATAAGTTTGTTCTGTACCAATAAGTATGTTTTCAGAACATACTTGTCCTATTTCCAAATTTTAAAGTGACTAAAATCGACTTTCCAAACATATTTTTAAAAGAAGGCATACTGACTGCAACCTACTTGTCATATCATAACAAGCCACATCATGGTTCTGTTAAAATTGACAAACGCACAACTCTGTGTTTTGCTGTTTTGGCCATGTCAGCACAAATTCAGACAAAATTCGCAAACTCGCAAAAAATTTGTGATCGTCAGATTCTCTCTGTCTCTCTGTCTCTGTCTCTGTCTCTTTCTCTCTCTCTGTCTCTCTCTCTCTCTCTCTCTCTCTCTCTCTCTCTCTCTCTCTCTCTCTCTTTCAGAGTCTCTCTCTCTCTCTCTCTCTCTCTCTCTCTCTCTCTCTCTCTCTCTCTCTCTCTCTCTCTCTCTCTCTCTCTATATATATATATATATATATATATATATATATATATATATATATATATATATATATATATATATATATATATATATATAAATAAAAATAAATATATATGTATATATATAAAAAAAATTATATATATATATATACAGTGATGGGCACTAAACTATTTTTTTAGCTAAACTAAAACTATTTTCCAACTAAGAAAAATAGTTTAACTAAAGTTGGCAACTAATTTTGGAAATTAGTTAACTAAACTAAAAAAGTAGTTAAACTTTTTCCAACTTTTTTCCAACTTTTTACGACAAACATTTTCACAATAAAAGACGTTAAGTGAACTGTAATAATGCAAAGCGTCAATGACAATTTCATCTTCAAACTATGCAATGTGTACTGTTCTGGCATACAGTTACAAGTGTACTGTAAGTAGTGTATGAATTTGAAAACACAGGCTGTTAAGGCTAAAACCATGCAGTGTTAAAATGTTATTTTGCTGACAGTGTTCAATGTTCACTGTGGAAAAATAGTTGCATACTGCTGATTTATTTTAGTTAAACTTTTTAGTTAGCAACTAAATTTTGTAGTTAAACTATGGTTTTAACTAAAATATTTTTTTTAGTTAAACTTCTTCCTTAACTAAAATATTTTAGTTAAACTTCTTCCTTAACTAAAATTTTTTAGTTAAACTAAAAGTTAGCAACTTTTTAGTTAACTATTGCCCATCACTGTATATACACACACACGCGCACGCACGCACGCACGCACGCACACACGTGCCATAAGCCTATCTATAATAGACATATCGAAAAATTCGCGCATAATAGGCCTACAAGTTTTCAAGTCCATTCACTTATCAAATGCAGCAAATTGTCTTCTAATAATCTAATTAGCTGGACAAATTTACATAAACAAATTTACTCAAACATTAATAATGATTTTTTATTTAGGGACGAGCATGATTATAATTAAGGACTTATAACAAGCTTTAGGTCTAACTAAACAAAATTTACTCGACAACGAAGCCATTGTCTGTCACCCTTCACTCAAACGATGGGCTCGTTTCTTCCACGTGATATAAATCAAATAACATGAACATATTTCGATAAGAAACAATTATAATATGATTATAATTATAAACAAACTATTATTTTACCTTGTCGAAATTCTGTTTTTAAATTTAAGTCATTAATTTTCAGCGAAAGAGGCTCGATTTGAGCAGAAACCTTCTTTCTGTTACCAAAAGCTTAGAACCTCTGCCGGTTACTGTGGTAACAGATTTGACGTCATCACATAAAATTATGTTTGTTTCTGTCGTTAGCCAATCATGTTATTTGATTTATATCACGTGCAACATACATCCAATCATGTTCTAGACTGTGTTCGATCGACTGGTTGACTGCTTTGCCGCTCATTTGTGCATGATGCTATCTATAATTCGGTAAGTATGTACGCAAAAGAGTAAATGTTACTTATAGGGTTGCTGAATATAATTTATTTATTTTATTCCGTTATATAAGAGCTGCGAACGAGTTGATGTACTGTCGAGGTCGTTGACTGTTTCATAAATAACAAGGATTCTATATTTAGAGGATTGGTTACTCATGAAAAAAAGTTGTACTTCCGGCAGCGGGGAGATCGTGGCGATATCTGTCGTCGCGGGTGTACGGGTCTCTCGAGAGGTAAGCAAGTCTACAGACGCGATGTGGTGTTCAGCTATTAATTGCACGAATTCTAGGAAGAAGAATCCAGGATTATCTTTCTTTCGGTTCCCAAAGAACCAAGAAAGGTAAATGATAATAAGTGTATAGATATTGGTTTTAATTACTGTAATTTAAGTAGTCTAAATTGTGGAAACATGCGTTGGGCATAGCGAAGCTATAGACCCATGTTTAGGCCTACCTGCAGTCAATGGCATCTGACAATTAGAAAAAAAACCTGCGTTGTGTTTGCTTAACTTTCCCAGTAACAAGTTAAAGTAAATGATAAGTAATTTATAAGTAAAAGTTTTAATAAATTTCAAGTAATGTAAACCTTAGAAATATGCACTTTTTGCGTCGTATGATAAGGCCTATGGCACATCTGACATCTTCAAACCACAAAGCAATCGTACAATCAATGTAGTGAAACATTTTGTGGATAACATATTATTGGGTTTATTTTTACTCTGGTAATGAAATATTTTGCGTTACTTGTCTGTAAGAAAGTTTACTTTGCGATACGTGTTTGGCAGATGCAGGCGGTGGGTGCAGTTAGGCCTATGTCGACCAAGGGCGTAAACTTGTCCAAAATATTGGGGGGGCATGGGGTCTGGACCAGAGGAGCAAAAAACAAGTTTTTTCTAGATGAAAAGTTGCTTTTTTAAAACAAGTTTTTCAAGATAAAAAGTTGTTTTTTTGTTTTTTTTGTTTTGTTTTTGTTTTTATGGTTCTTGTTGTTTTGGTTGTTTTTAAGATTTTCGGATTTCGAACCATAAAAATCATGAAAAAAGGCATGAACAAGAGCTCCAACTCAATTTAATTCAGTTGCGATTTCCGAAAATTAAAAATCATTAAATCAATGTTATTAAAGTAACTTCTACAAAAATGGGAAAGTTATTTTAAAAAATCAAATTTTGTGGTTTTCTTTTTTTAAACCAATTTCCGAAAAAAAACTTTTTTCACCTCTGGTCTGGACAATCAGCAGAGGCTTCCGGTGTTAAGTTAATGCGTATGAAATGGGGCGTTTTGCTTACATGCAAATTTGTTTCATATTGAAGATATTGAAGATAAAAATAAATTTTTGTTTTCATTTCAGATGAATTTCTGATAGTATTTCAGTTCTGTGTCTCTGTTTTTCTGTTTCTGAAGAAATTTGTCTATATTGAAACATAATATTTTAATATTTTAAGAAATTCTCCTCTCGAATTTTGGGGGGCATTGCCCCGGCTCCGCAATTATTGGTGGGGTACGTGCACCGGCTGACCCCCAGAGTCTACGCCTATGCCCAAACTACAAGGTCATGTGTAGCCGAGTCTTGGGTTCATATGGAGCGATGGCCATATAGGCCTGTCAACCCTGGATGACGTTACTCATCTTTAATACATAATACATAGCGAGCTACCCAGCCACGTTACAGACGCATCAGTTTTTTTAGAATTGGTGGGCCTTATATATATATATATATATATATATATATATATATATATATATATATATATATATATATATATACATATATATATATATATTATATATATATATATATATCATATAATATATATATATAACTTACTTTATTTCGCTCAAAGCAGAAACACGAACATTACAAAATATCGCAAAACGAAAAGCAATTGTGCGAAAACACAAAAAACCTATGGCGCTTTCAATTTACAATGTCCCAAAAACAAAAACAAAAAACCGTTAAAATCTTTACGCAGTTGCGTAATTGCGTAATGCTAGTTACGCGCCTGGTTAAGATAGTACTTTAGTTAGGATGTTTCTTCAGTTTAGATGTGTTCTTTAATCAAGATGTGTTCTTTAGTTAAGATATTTCTTTAATTTAGATGTGTTCTTTATTTAAAATAGTTATTTAGTTTAGATGTGTTGTTTGGTTAAAAGGCGTATAGTTCTTTTAGTTAAGATGTGTTCTTTAGTTGAGATGTGTTCTCTAGTTAAGATAGTTCTTTGGTCTAGATGTGTTCTTTAGTTAAGATGGTTCTTTAGTTTAGTTGTGTTTTTATTTAAGATATGTTCTTAGTTAAGATGTGTTCTTTGGTTAAGCTAGTTAAGATGTGTTCTTTAGTTAAGATATATTCTTCAGTTTAGATGTGTTTTTTGGCTAAGATAGTTCTTTAGTTAAGATGTGTTCTTAGTCAAGATTTTTCTAGTAAGATGTGGTCTTTAGTTAAGAAGTTCTTTAGTTAAGATATGTTCTTTAGTTAAGATATGTTCTTTAGTTTAGACACGTTCTCTAGTTAAGGTAGTTCTTTAGTTTAGACGTTTCTCTAGTTAAGGTAGTTCTTTAGTTTAGATGTGTTGTTTAGTTCAAGTGGTTCTTTAGTTTAGAGAGTGACTAAGGAAGGCGATGGATGGTGCAGCATATTTTCTATATTCTATGGGGGATGCACAAGCACGAAAGCAAGACCCCATTTGGCTAAATATTTACTTTTACTATCACTATGCAAGGATGGACGGACATCCTGTGTTGATGACATTCTTCATAACTCTCAGGCCTTCTGGAGACCATTCTGCGTCGTCAGAATTACTAGTGGTGGCATCCCCACAAAAAACCAAACGCCGTGACCGGAATTCCTCTTAATCATCCTTGTTGGCATTAAAAGTATAGGACCGACCCATGTAGTGTGCCGGGTTAGGGGCCGTCCACATATTACGTACGCAATGAGGGGGGGTCGGGGGTCGGATTTTGGCGATTTTGCGTACGGGTGCAAACGGGGGGGGGGGGGGGGTGGACAAAAGTGTACGTACGCAAAATAAATATCTAATTATGACGTCCACATTAGCCTATTTATAACTCTCTATTGTCCTATAGTCAGTCGTTCGATGGCATTTTATTACATTATATAAAAGCCATGTGCATGCAGTTATTCTGTGCTGTGAACGAGATACCTATAATTTGTCTATATTGGCCCTCACTCATCCTTCAATCTGGCCTAAAGTGCAGACAGTCGCTCCCGAGACACTTTCTGCAGCTGGTCTTGGGGGGGGGGGGGGTGAGCGTCAAGTGTACGTACGCAGGGAGGGGGTGTGGAAGAAAGTACGCTTGCGAACAGGGGGAGGGGGTTCAATTTCCCCGGAATTTTGCGTACGTAATATATGGATGGCCCCTTACGGTCTACATAATAACAAGTCCTCGCAATTGTTAGGAAAGCTAACTGCATGGCAATGCCAGCAGCCAATCATCGACCGAAAAAGATCTGCAGAATCGCTGCAAGGTTAGGCCCCCTAGCGATGATTAGGAGTCGCACGGTTAGTTGGACGCTTAACGGGTCAGCAAAAGGGTTAAATGCTGCATTAACGATTCGAATCGCGAGCAGTGAACATGAGACGAACTGTTTCGAAGGTTTCTCACCAGTATTTAGGTCTCATACGAAGTGAGTCAGCGTTGAGTAAAGTGGGCTGTTGTTGGTTTTATTTTGTTCCGTATACGTTACACATTCAAGCTTCCGTCTCATGAAGCTTGATTGCAAGATAGACCGAAACAATGCGGACAGTCGAATGAAACTACGAAGGCTGACTGACCAACGTTAAGAGTTTAAATACATTTATTTACTTCTGGTTGTAGTATTGCTATAGTTGGTTATAGTGGGACGCGGTGGTGTAGCGGTATATTCGGTGCCTTGTAACCAGAGGGTCGCAGGTTCGAATCTATCTCAAGCCACTGCGTAGCGAGTAGCGACTTTGAACAAGTTGCTCACCTACAATTGTTCAGCGCTCCTGAACAGTTTGGTGCCCTGCGCCTGGCCTTCGAGTGGCGCTTTAGAAGTTTGGAGATTACGATTTACGATAATAGTGGTCCTAATTGAACGAAACACGAAAGGAACATCTTTTACATCCTACTTAAACGAATATAGGCTATAAAATCTAATTGAATGACTGCGCGAAGAAATGTACCTTAGTCATGCGCTTAAAGCATTGCTCTAATTGGCGTCACATCATCTAGGCCTACAGCGTCACGATCTCGTAACGATGTTTATATATAACGGCGTCGCTTCTAATTATTGATGAGAGGAATGCATCTCCGGCGCCGATCGCCAGCGATTCCTGGTCTTCGTCCAAAACTATTAACGACGGATCACGACATAGCCAGACAAGGAAAAGGACACCGGGAACGACGCACAGACATCTCCAGACGTACTCGAGCGGCGACACTAGGCAACGAGCGATCTCTCCACGCATACGAACGACTGTTTGGGAAACGGAAACAAATATCAACACGGCGTCGTCGCTCGGGCTCTGCAGCCATCGAAGAGCCAGATCTGAGCCGATGCCATCGACCGACGGAAGTATTTCTGGTTAGCAACTGAAAGTAATCGTCCGTTGGTTGCACTTGGCTTGGACAACGGAAGACAACAATTCAGAGGCTGTCTTATGTTACCAGACAACGCAGGATAATCAACGCAGGCGACTCTTGTTTTGTTGTTGTTTCCAGCGTCAGTTCATTCAACGAGAAACCTCAAAGAAACTTGATCATTGACATATAGACGCCGTCTAAGTGTGAGATGATGTTTAGGACGCTGGGTCTGTAGCCATGCATGCAGTTGCCAGGCATCAGCGCCTATAGTGCACGCAGAATACTAACGATTGCAATTGTTCTGCAGTTAGTTCTGCACTTATAATTTAAAAGCTGTCAATTATAGAAACTGCTGTTCGCGATCGACTGAGGGCGTCCATAGGAGACACTTCTGTCAAACAGCTAGGTTGGTCAGTGCAAGGATAGGCATAGGCCGACTCGAGACCTCATCTGTAGAAGCAACGATGGGTAGCGGCGCCACAAAGCCAACGAACACTGAATCTTCAAAGGCCCAGAAGAACAATGAACCTTCAAAGGCCCAGAAGAACAATGACTCTTCAAAGGCCCAGAAACCTCCGCCAACAAAGAAATCTGTCCAGGTGAAAGTTAGTAGCCTTTTCTTATACAGTGTTAGAATTTCAGAACAGGCATATAGATGCAGATGGTAGACTCTGTTTTTGTCTCTTCTCTGTGTCTCTGTCTCTGTCTCTGTTTGTCTCTCTGTATTTGTCTCCCTTTGTCTGTCTGTCTGTCTGTTTGTCTCTGTCTTTCTGTCTGTCTCTCTGTCCATCACACACACACACACACACACACACACACACACACACACACACACACACACACACACACACACACACACACACACACACACACACACACACACACACACACACACACACACACACACACACACACACACCTGCACACACACACACACACACACACACACACACACACACACACACACACACACCTGCACACACACACACACACACACACCTGCACACACACACACACACACACACACACACACACATGTATAAGCAAAGAATAGGTTCAAGAGAGTGGAGCGCGAAGTACTGTATAATATAATGCAATTCACTTCATTTGAGCTTCGCTTACGTAGAATGAGCGAATGTCAATGTCAGTCAAGAAAGCTGAAAGATCCCGTTTATATACTGCCACTGGCGTAAACTTAACCAAGCTATTGGGGGGGGGGGATTCGGTGATTTATTCTGCACTCGTTGCATTAAATGTAGTCCATCTCAATTATTGGGGGCACTTGCCCCGGCTGCCTCCTCCCCCAGAGTCTACGCATAAAACTGCTGTTTAGAATCTACTTAGAGTGCTTATACATAATTGCACTAATTAAGCGGAAGACTGGAAAAATTGTGCCTCCTAGAAATTTTTTGCCTCCCCTTGAAAAATTCCTGCGGACGCCCATGTAAGTAAACAAGTCAAAGCTGACAAAATAAGTCGAGACCTGAATGACGTCAGAGAAACGAACAGACAGGACAGAAGTTGGCAGTAAATTCCATCTGATGGTGCTTATTAGGAAGTCCAGCATGTTTGTACAATGGAGGTGAATGAGTGCGAAACAACGTTTCTCGCTAAAGCTGTTCACCTGGCCTGTTCACATAATTATCACAGGTCTAATTCGAAGGCCAACCGGTATACCCGCAAATTAGTAGCAAACGGTTCTGTCGTCGATGTCAATATACCGTTCTCTCAGCGCATTGAATCCGCTGATTCCCTGTGAAGACTGAAGAGCGGAGTATAACTCAAGTTCATTGATCGCCGTCAATGGCTGCGTAATTATCATGAAAATCAGCGAATTCTCGTTGAATTGATGAAGAATTAGGCTATCAAAGGACATGTCAATGCGATACAGTATCCAAGTTAATGATTATAAAACAGAATGGTACATTACATAATGTAACGAAAAGCGGACTAGCAATTGAACCTTGATGATGGACTTTGCATTTCAATGACAGCTTGGCACTAACCCCGTCAGTTCAACGCCTTTCCCATCCATGGTTTCCACTACACAATTCGTCAGTTCTTTGTTTAACATAACATACTATAACATAACAAGGTTTTTAGTGGCTCAGAAGACTTTCATCTGTGTCAGAGCCACTCTCTCGAGCTTCCTCTCAATTGCACCTCGTTCTAGTATCCAAGTTTATTGAGTTTCTTCATAAATGCAATAAACGAGTCCGCAGTAGCAGTCCCCTCGTCCAACTTATTCCAATTGTTCACCACTCTAGCACTGAAGAATCTGCATTATTGTCCCAGCCGATTTTTTAACAATCTTGTAGCTGTGCCCTCTATAGTTCTGTTGTTACTTGAGAATTTAAAGAGCCTTTGTGCTGGTATTTTATCCCTTCCTGTCACTATCTTGAATGTCTCTATTAAGTCTCCTCTATTTCTCCTTTTCTCCAATGTTGTCAGCTTGCATCTCCTCAATCTTTCTTCGTATGTCAGTTGGTCGATTCGACAAACTGACATACGAAGAAAGTCAGTTTGATCATCTTCGTTGCTCTCCTTTGTATCTTCTCTAGTTTTTCTATATCCTGTCTCAAATATGGGCACCACACCTGCACATAATACTCCAAATTAGGTCTGACCAATGATTTGTATAATTCGAGCATTATTTCTTTTTCTCTGCTGATTATTGTCCTTTTAATCATTCCTAGTACTTTGTTCGCTTTCTTTGCAGCCTCTGCACACTGTCTTGAGGTTGAGAACACTATTGAATTGAATGTCTCAAAGATGCGACCTCTATAAGTCTTCGGCATGAAAACTCCGACACAGTATCAAATGCTGTAGTCGGGAGCGCCTCTGAGTAGTAGTAGACTTCGAGAGGCGCTATAGAAATATCCGGAATAATAATAAGTAGGCCCTAATTGATTTACTGATTGATAACACTGAAAAAGAAATTGAAACTACAGACAATGTTACTGTTGTTGACTTTAACTTTGCCGATATACGCTGCAATTTGTTTGCGAACAGGAGAAACGCCATTACAGTCTGTCTGACTTTCCTACGCCTGACCTGTTGGCTTATTGCCAGAGGAAGTACCACGAGGACAGAAGGCAACCAAAGCACCCTGGGTCAGACGGCCTCCTGCCACCGTTTCCTCCACCGACGACCAAAGCCCAGATCTTCAATCCCGCTGACTACAAACACATCGATGACTATGCGCAAGCGGTAAAACCACCTCAATCCACCTCCGTTCTCCGTCCATCTTTGGCCAATTTCACCCCCTGCTCGCATGAACACAGGGAGTCCATACTGGACCAATATTCCCATATCGATCCCATTTAGGTCCCATCTAATGTCCATGGCTATGCTGGCTATAGGTCGTTACTTTCATATCGTTCGCTTCCTCATTATCTTCGCATACATCACTGGTCGTCATTATCACAGTATTTTCCTCTTCTTCTTCGGAATCATCATCATCGTCATCGTCGTCGTCGTCGTTGTCATCATCATCATCATCATCATCATCATCATCATCATCATCATCATCATCATCATCATCATCATCATCATCATCATCATCATCATCATCACCGTATTCGTTGTGCTTGCTCACGGTAATCATAATGGTCGTCCTAGTCGTATCATCTAGATTGGATACTTGTTAAAAGCTGTGCTCTTTCAGACTTCAGTCCAGTCATTCATCAGTCATGCGCTCGCCTTGTCTTGATGCCAGTGGCATCAGCAGTTCTAACACAGAGCAATGCCTGCTAATCTGTCTTTCAATGGCCTCTG
The DNA here is from genome assembly GCA_963556255.1 of Allolobophora icterica. Lineage (NCBI taxonomy): Eukaryota > Metazoa > Annelida > Clitellata > Crassiclitellata > Lumbricidae > Allolobophora > Allolobophora icterica. Next base: position 28,728,217 of record OY744614.1, read on the forward strand.
ATTGTAGGCACCGCTGAAGTTAGCGGCCAAGAGTTATGAAGCCCTAGTAACCTATCTGATTCGACCGGCAACGAATGACATTGGAAAGGTCCGAGCCTTCTACGTCTGGATCGCAGCGCAACGTCTTCAGAAGGTCATAGACTTCATTGGACAGGATGTACCGTCGTCAGACAAACCTCTATTCGCTGTTCTGCTGATCCTTGGGAAGCAGTGGGGCAATGGATACTCAGAGCTCTTCTCAAACATGTGCAGGTAAGCCAGTTTGTCCGTCTAGCCTATTGCCTCTGCTCCACGTCATACTGCTTCTCCTGCTCCTGCGAATTCTCTTCTATCTCCACCTACGACTGTACAGATCTCCTACTTTGTTAAATTTTTTAATTGATTAAGCTAGCCATTTGAATTTACTCATATTCAGACTTTAATGGCTGAAACAACCATCTCCTTTAAATATATTTCTGAAACAGAATTTCATCGAGCAAGAGAAAAGTTGTCGTTCATGGATTTACGTGGCGTCTTCGATTAGGCCTAGTCGTTAAGTTGTGGTTACTTAGCCCCGACTTTACAGTCTGTTGTCAGCTGGTAGGAAACATATATAGAACCCTCTGCGTGATATCCGCCAGAGAGTCTTGCATTCTAGTAGCAGATCTGTGCTTTCAGAATTAGGTTACCATAATTTGGAGGCATCGTTCTAAAGTTAAGACAGCGCCTTCTAGTATGTAACTATCATGTCTCATGATTACCTCGGCTGACGTGAAAACCTTCATGAGATTCGTTACCTCATTCTTGAGCCGGCGATACTCACATTGTTTACCTCGAGGTAGATAGGATTACCAGTTGCTCTAGATAGCCACAGTGGCATGTGGTATAGTTGGGCACACTGAGGGTGCTCGTGAATAAGCTGGTGCCCTGCGCTTAGCTTGGTGCTTACTATTATGATCACGACGTCCACTGCGTAAATGCAGTTTGATGACTGCGAGCTTTATTCCTTTTGTTCGTTGTTTTGACAAACCGCAACAGACAGGCGAAGATTCCTTGTCAGATCGTGAAGGGCCGAGTCAAGGGTTCTGGTTATCGTCTGGGTGAGAAGACGAAAGGTACGAACGACTACTGCATCGTCTTCGTCGACGGCGCCTGGCGCTTCGTCGACCAACACTGGGGCTCTCAGTACACGATCGCCGGAGTGGAGAACGACGATTGGGAGCTGATCCACGACACGGGCAACGACGATGGCAATGACGGCGGAGGGAGATCGACACCGAACGGGAAGAAGGAGACGGAGAACGGAGCGAACGTCCAGGGTGAAGGATGGGACTACATCTGCGACGACTTCTACTTCCTGACCGACCCACAGGCCATCGTCTACACGCACATGACCTGTAATCCTGCGCTTCAGCTGTTGGCCCGGCCGGTGACCGAGGAAGAGTTCTGGCAGATGGCCTACCTCAAGGACGCCTTCTTCGAGCTCGAAATGACGACCGTTAATCAACCGAAGTGCATTCTGGAGGCAGACGCCGATGGAAAGATCGTCTTCGAGTTCGGGCTTGCCGCTGAGCGTCGCTGCGCCTTCTCGTTCGCGTTGTCCAAGTCGACACAGGATCCGTCTCTGAACCTCGTCAACGGAGTGACTCTCGACCAGTTCGTCATGATGCAGAGGTCGCAGGGCAAGCTCAAGATCCTCATCAACTTTCCAAAGATCGGAAGATTCAAGTTCGACCTCTTCGGACGCGACGAAACAACGAAAATAGGATTCACAACCGTCTGCGAATACGCCATCATGTGCAAGAAGCCCAACTTCGACTTCGAGCCGTATCCGGAGAATACGCGCGGCGAATGGGGACCCGGAAACGACACGGAGAAGGTCGGTCTCGAACCTATCGACGTAGAGGGAGGCACTCTTGTCGCCAAGGACGGAAAAGCTCAGGTCCGGTTCCACACAAACGGATCGAAGAACCTGCTTTTCCAAACGAAGCTCAAGAATCCGGACGATTCAACGGAGAAGTTGGACGATTGTGTTTGCCACTACAGAACGGACGAAGATGTTACGTTTCTCATGAAACTCCCTCGTCGAGACAGATACGTGTTTCTGATCTATGCAATGGATCCCCAGCAGGACAAGTCCTTTAGAAACATCTGCAACTATATCGTCCGTTCCGACGAGGGGTGCCACGACTTGGCTCCATACCCGCCTTCGGACAACAAATACGGGCGGACTGGCGACCAGGCGGTGAAGTTGGCGGACCTGCGCCTGATGCCTCAGACGCACAGGGAAGCTGTAATCGATCCCCTGAACAAGGATGAGCTGAGTCTAGCAATGGCAACCGACAAAGACGTTGACCTTCAAGCGCAGATGAAGAGGTATTTCCAGCAGGAAAGGGAGACCGACTGTTCTCAGTATGTCCTCTACAATCGTACAAAGGAGAATCTTTTCAACGTCCAACTGAACTTTCCGAAAGTCGGTTTCTACAAACTGAACATCCTGTCCCAGAAGAAGATCGTCTACCAGTACCTGATCAACGTCCAGAAGCCGAACGCCAAGTGCAATCCATTTCCTGTCGTTTCGACCAACTGGAGAAGCCACTACGAGGTCATCGAACCAAAGACAGGTCATCTGCCCGTCAACCACAAAGTCCACTTCAAGGTCAGGATCCCGGAAGCGAAATCGGTGTCGGTCGAAACTGGTGGAATCTCGAAGGACCTGGTGTGCAAGAAGAAAGGAAGCGACATCTGGGAGGGAGACATACAGACCCCGAAGGAAGCTGGAAAACTGTTCGTCCAGTACACAGCAGACGTCACCAAGGATCGCGTACAGCCGCTCTTGACCTACACGGTAAGAAAAAAATAGTTAACGATACGAAGACCGACTGTAGGGCGGCGGTTTTCAAACGGTGGAACGTGTACA
>OY744614.1:28736115-28793615 GCA_963556255.1 Allolobophora icterica
GCGTTCTTTGTGGGGGGTACGAGGGGTACCCGTACCCCCACATTTTGGACTGGGAGTACCGTACCCCCAAATTGGGGGGAACGGTACAATGCCAATCAATATTTTATTATTGCGCCTTCCCAGAGATCGCAGTCTCCACCGTGTTTCGTATATGTAAGAAATTGGTACCCCCCACTTTTTAGACCAAAGTTACGTCCCTGCCCTGCCCGCAAGCCGACATGGAGCCCATATAGGTCCAATATTCTCATACGGTACCTGTATAGAGCCCACATGGGTCCCATCTAATGCCAATGGAGATGCTGGCAAGGTTAGGCCTAATATACGATCTCCGTAGCAAGGAAAGAGAGGCGGGAAGGGATGTTTCTCGGAATCCTTTCGTCATGCTTTGGCAAAACGTAGGCGAAGCCCATTTTATTCGCTCTTCGACCTTCCGTAAGAAATATTCGTATTAATCAGACTTTCGTGCCACATAGTTTTTGTTTTTAGTTAAAACTTAATATCATTGTAATTTGAAAATATTCGAGGTCATTCTTATTAAAATCGTACGTACATCTACAAGTTATATAGCTCATTTAGTCAGCCCAGGGGCTCTTACTTACTTTAAGTCAACCTAGAAGCAATCATGGGCGTCCGCAGGAAGTTTTCTAGGGGGCAAAATTTTTCTTGGGGGCAAACTTTTTCTTGGGGGCAAATTTTCTAGGCAAAATTATTTTTTTGCATAGTTATTCATGAACACAGAACACTAGACAATTTTCGAAATCCAGGGAGGCAAGTGCCCCCTTGCCCCCTTCCGTACCCCCATGAAAGCCATAGATTATCGCATAATTGTGGTATTAGGTTGTAGTTTCTTCAACTTTCTTGTACGATGCTGATGTATAAAGAGGGCAGTCTAATAGAATCCATGATGAGCCTACTTGTGGTCACACGAAAGCTTAAACGACGAAATCTCTGAGGTTCTGATTGTATCAGTTCCCCCCGTTGCACTCAGAGAAAATAATTGAACTCTGTGTGTGTGTGTGTGTGTGTGTGTGTGTGTGTGTGTGTGTGTGTGTGTTTGTGTGTGTGTGTGTGTGTGTGTGTGTGTGAGAGAGAGAGAGAGAGAGAGAGAGAGAGAGAGAGAGAGAGAGAGAGAGAGAGAGAGAGAGAGAGAGAGAGAGAGAGAGAGAGAGTGAGACAGCGGAGAGAGAGAGAGAGAGAGAGAGAGAGAGAGAGAGAGAGAGAGAGAGAGAGAGAGAGAGAGTATAGGTGTGTGTGTGTGTGTGAGCACAGGTGTGTGTGGGAGCATAAGTGTGTGTGTGTGTGTGTGTGTGTGTGGTGTGTGTGTGCGTGACCGTAGGTGTGTGTGTGTGTGTGTGGTGTGGGTGTGTTTGTCACTCTGAGCATCACAACGTAACCATTGAACGATTGCAGGACTCGTCAACAGTCTGGCCCTGGAAAAGCTGCGGGAGTCGATTCGAACGAGAGATCGGACGATGCTCAGCCTCGCTCTGGATGACTGCAAAAGCAGCGGACTCCAGAACAACGCCGAGGTCAAGGACGCTTCAAGGACACTGCTCGTCATCGAAGCAAGGCGAAGTCAGTAGCAGCAGTAGCACCACCTGTCTATCTGCATAATATATATGCATACGTAGGCCTATGTACTTGCAAAACAATACAGGTGCAATTTGGTCGTCCTTACAAAGATCTGAAGTGCACATTGAATCCGGGCAATTATTCTAGTTAGATGAAGCAGCCGAATGTCGCTAAATTTAAGTCGATTGCCGACTGACTGGAGTCAATTGCTGACCGGGAGACAGGACGGACACAGACAAGCAGAAAGACGTGGAGAAATACTAGGACAGGCATAGGTCACCGAGTTTTCTTGGTAAAAGCTGACACATAGGTAGGGCGAAGAACGAGGTCGGATGAGTAAGTGGACCGCCAAGTGAACGGGAGGTGACAGCATTTTTCAGAAGACTGACTCATGCCTCATGATAGCATCAATGACGCAGAACCTTCGACCGAGATAGAGAAAGTCCGGACGGACACCGAGACTATATAAAGGGGACGCCTTGTTTGAAAAAGGACGATAAAATTGCCGTTATGGAGGTAAATTCATCAGCTTTTCATAATCAGTTACTGGCAGGGTAGTATGTCCAAAATGATCTTCATGCGAAAAGCAAAAGTGGAGAAGAAATTGGTACCCTCCACTTTTTAGACCAAAGTTACGCCCTTGTATCTTTCTTCCGTTTCTCTGTCTGTCTGTTTATCTGTCTGGCTGTGTCTGTGTCTCTGCCTTTCTCTACTTATTTATCTGTCTGTATCTTCTGGGCATCTAAAGGTGTCTTGAGTTGGGAAAGTATCGGGAGGAATGAGGCAATGAATGATTGAATTGGTCTCTGGTTTTTCTGCCACAACAGGTTTACAGAAAGCCTGCGAAGAGAAGGACCCTGCGGAAATGCGAAATCAGATCGAGAACATCCGGGCCTCTGGTCTGCTGAGGTACTTACAGGAAGAGGTACGCGAGACTCACTACCAGCTGGAGTTCCTCGAGCGAATGCCGCACGGCCGCCAGTCCATCCTCGACATGGACAAGAAGACGATGTCGGAGATCCGCCGCTACCACAATCCGCCTCCAGCTCTGCACAAGGTCCTCCAGGGAGCATTCCTATTGCTCGGAGAGGACGAAGACACCACCGACGTAAGCATCCGTTCACGATTTCCGCAGAGACTAGGACCACTTAAGCCATCGTACAGACTATGGCTAAGGCTTTAGCCATATGGCTTTAGTCACTGCGCCATTGTCTGTCGTTCAGAAATACAATCATAAATCATTCTACGTGAATGATCCAAGCTCGACGGTAGAATTGAAGGTATATTCTAGCGTCTCAGATCGTAATCATAATCTCCACATTTTCTAAAGCGCAACTCTGAAGCTCTATTCATGAGCGGTGCGTCGTGTAGGAGATTTCCAGAGAGCGAAATCCAGTGAAGTTCGGTTGCCACAGAGACCAGAGAGAGGATGTAGAGGAGCTGCTAAGGTGGGTTTTATTGAGGACGAGAAGGTTTGGAAGGCGGAGGATCGGATGGATTAGGGTAGGTCAGTATGAGAATTGTAGAAAAAAGACTGGGGGGGGGGTTAGACCTTGATTCATGTGGAGTTTGGGTGTGCAATGAAGACTTTACTATGGGCTCCTAAGAAAGACTAAGCAACCCCCCAACAATTCTCACCCTGGGGTAGGTAGAGGTATGCAAATCAGCGAAGAGGTAAAGACCTTAGTACATGTTTCAGATGCGCTCTCTTTAGGCGTCATGCATTATAGGGTAAAACAGTGCCTAAGAGTCGTTTTCGAAATGTGCAGATTACGATTACGACTCATTTCATAAATGCGTTCATTCGTAGAACTGGAAAGAGTGTCAGCGCATCTGCAACCCACAGGGACCGAATGGTCTGACTCGCAAAGTCCTTGACTTCAACATCAACCGAGTGGAACCGGAGATGATCGAACGAGCCAAAGAGATCCTCACAAAGGACGTCGACATCACCAAAGTCCAGACAGTCGGACCTGGAGCTGGAACCTTCTACGTCTGGGTCAGTCTTGTGTTGAGATGACCTCCTAACATCTTTCACTTAACTTGCTTTACGCGTAGGCCTACATAGGTTAACATTACACGTATAATGTAGGTCAACATTACACGTATACATATTGATGATTTGATTAGGTGTTGTAACGAGGTTATAAGTGCACGTGCACTCGACGGGTGATGGGCCAGCCCAAGGGTACGGAGCGAACCGAATGACTTGATGATGACGATTAGAAGTTGAGACGTCTATTCAAGAATCAAGGTGCAGTGCACATCAAGAACTAGAGTAACAGCAAATCTCCGACGTCCCTAGTGTAACGCAGGGGAGGCCATGTCCCCAGTGTAACGCAGGGAAGGCCAAGTCCCTAGTGTAACGTAGGGAAAGCCAGGTCCCTAGTGTAACGTAGGGGAGGCCAGGTCCCTAGTGTAACGTAGGGAAGGCGCTCATTTCTCGTTCATCGACCACTGATCGAGTTGGCAATAGACGACTCCCAAGGTCCTGAACACGGCTCCAGCGCATCTGCCTAAGATCCAAGCTAACGTTGGTACCAATTTTTACTGCTTGTTGACAGAGGCACGTGTGAGAAAATAACTTGCCCGGGGACGTTAGACGGAATCCGCATGTGAACTGCGAAATATGAAGTTGCTAAAACTTGCTATCCATCATTTCTGGAAAAGCCTTTTGAGCCAATTCGAAGTCCAAGTTTTGATCAGGCACGCGTTGCTTAAGCGATGATGTGCAATTGACTGTCGCTATGATGCAGAACGACTTAAGTTTTACAAGCGCGTTGTTGTTCTGCAGGCAATGGGTGTTATTGACGAATACGAGGCGACCCAAGGCACCGGAGAAAACCAGAAAGTACGTCCAGCGAATCGTGAACGTCAGAAGGAACTGCTCGGTCGACTGCAGCCGACGGAACCAGTGAAGAACCGCGGCTATTACAAGAACCTCGCAACGACTGGACTGCAGCCAAACCAACATGCGTCGACAGCTAGATCTCCGAGGGACAGTCGCCAGAATGGTGATATGCAGTGGCGGTTCTAGGCCGGGGAACCTGACAGAGCAGCCAGTTGGATGTCGCCCGGTTTTGTCGAAACTGGGAGTGGTGACAAAAGAACTGCATTGAATTCTTTACATCAACATCAAGTTAAGACACTTGGAAACAGATCTACGTGTATAGGGCCTACTTTTTTAAAAGTAAAATATAATTATGAACTATAAACACTACATGCACTTAACGAAGTACAAGTTTACAAATTTCATGCCTAAAGTCAAACTCGTCCACAAAGGCATTCATGTTAATCAACCCTGAATGAACAGATTCAATTGACAGCATTGCTAAACTGCTTACACGAATTACATATAGGCCTACAGGGTGGCAAAAATGGTCCCACAGTATAAAATGTAATTTCTCGACAACCGCAGATTTTTAAAACCAAAGTGTCAGGATTTACAGAGGAAAGATTTTACAAAAATCTATGAAAATTTCACTGGAAAATTTTCATTGCTTCAAAAAGTACAGGTGTGTAAATATTCAATATGTGCATTATTGAAATAAATTCTGCGTTTTTGTTCATTCGCTTAGTTAGTTAACATGATTTAATATAAAAAAAACTAGGATGTAGTAGTCCCCGGCGCCGCAGCCATCCGCCGCTAAGCCCTCAAGTCGAAACCAGTCGCTAAGCTATCGACTGCTAGCGACTTCGTTCACTTATAATTTAGCTTGTTTTAATCGCGGTTTCAGTTTCGATTTGACGAAGACATCAGCAGCAGGACATGAGCAACACTTACATTCCAATCCAATATTCGTTTGTTGCGGAAAACAAGCTGACAAGCCGCAACTTAGTACATTATAACAGATAGAGTTTGCTCCATTAGTACGAGTTCTTATAGAGAATACGGAGGATCGGGCCTGTAGTACGTTGCTATTGTCTTTTTTGTTTGTTTAATGAATTATGCATTCTATTACGAAGATGGTGTTGATGATTAAAAAGACGGGAAGAATAGGCCTAAGCGGAATTGTCGGGGGTTCAACCTCCTAGTACTTCTAATGACCCCACAGTTAAGTCTTCATTGCACACCCCAGGGGTCGTTTTCAACCCCTCAGTTATGCTGGTGAAATATAGCATTATTTGATTTTGAATCTCTGACAAAGTGAAGAAAGTTCCACGGTGTATCATGTATGCATTTTTTTATTTTCAAAGCAAAGGAATTGATTTTGATTCGAGTTCGACTTGCAAAACTGCTAGCGTTGAAATCTGCTGCTTTCAAATTTCGCTGGCATCAGTTTGCAAATATTCAACTTCACGTGGATCAAAAGTCTAACCCCCAGCCTTTTTCCTACAATTCTCACACCGGGAAGAAGTGCCAGAGTACATGATTCTCGTTCTCTGCTAGCTGCCTGAAAGAGGCACGCATCAGCAGTTTCGCCCAACTGGTTGGTCGTAAGGTCGGGACTGCTCTATATCCTCCTCGTTTCATTCGATTTATAAAGCGCTCAATTTTACGAATTCGCAATAACATGAATTTTCAGTCATCGAGCGGAGCCCATACTCCCATATTGGATCCGTAAAGAGCTCATGTGGGTTCCGTCTCATGCCCGCGGAAATGAAGGCACAGTCAGTAGGCCTACAGTATACGGTAAAATGCATTATATTGTTAGGTAATCAGTACGCATGTCCAACAGTCATAGCTTATTACGTGAGAAGTCGATAGCAAATCGCTAAGTCAGTCGACAAGTCTAAGCGACTTAGTCAGTCGCTAACTAACAAGTCAGTCGGTAACTCCTTAGTGACTGACTCCGGGTACTAGGACGAACGCGCACTTAATTCATGAAAGACGTCGCAGAGATCACGCATTTGTGTAACCGTCAAGACAATGGCTCCGACTAAAAGTAGTAGGTAATTGCATGTTGCTAAATAATTACCTAATTTATATACATGTAGATTTCAGAACGATTTTGCAATGAGCAATACCGTTTTTCCAATCACTTATTGGTAATAAGCATTGGCTTCACCGTTATTCTTTGTGGACCAAACCTACCATTGAACTGGTACTAGATTACGATATTGGCCTTTAATGATTATCTTCAAGCGGTATTGAAACAGCTGGCTTATACCAGCTTCTTAGCTGGTATAAGCCAGCTGTTTAGTTGGTAAACAGCTTTAGTTGGTAAATTTAGTGGATGGCTATTGCTGCCTTCATTGGCAGCGACCTTGTTGGACAGGTGGGGGGCAATTTAGAACTGATCTGCTCAAACAAAAATTTCGAGTTCACACATGAAAAAACTGTTCATGTTTTTTGGTTTCTTCAAAATGGGCAGGGGGAGACAGATGTATGCTGTGTCCCCTCACTCTTCAAGGTGGGGCCACTGGGGCGTCTTGTCCCCCTCGACCCCCAGGATCGCCACCCAGGACTGCCTTGTTAATACTATAATCAGTTTTTACTATTATAATTACGGTTAGCCTGGTTATTGGCTTCATGATACAGCATACTATGGCAGTCAATTAACTATTCTTTGATGCGTATTACACCTACCATTCAACTGGTATATGTACTCGGCTAGAATGGTAGTCGTTTACAGTTACATGTATTACAGTAGCTGGTATAGCAATACACAGTTCAGTTAATTTAGACCCAGATGAGATTTGGAGAACTGGGGTTTGGTGAATAGAGCAGGTAAGAAAATGCATGCAGGTGCAGTATTTTAGACAGGACTGGTTGGAGAGGACACCATAAACACTAGAGGGATGGCGAAATATCAGAGCTTGTTCCAGCTAGGACACTAGGGTACATCAGTAATACATGTACAGAAAATGGGGACAGTAACAAATGCAGTATTAAACATGCACTGTGGCAGTATGTTTGCATGCTCAATTTGAAATCTCTAATCCGACAAACTGGGTAGATCAAAAGCAGCCTCTGTTCAGAAGATCTGAAAGTGCAGGAACATAGCCCTTAAAGCAGAGGTGGGCAACATACGGCCCGCGGGGGCTTTTCAACCGGCCCTTGACATGTCTTTAATAATTATTAGCATTGTATCTGGCACTTTTATCCGGCCCTACATGAATGTTTGAATCTCTGAACGTAGGCTGACATTTAAACATCTGTTTCTTATTTATTAAGAATCCAGCCTCTTGTCTAGTCAACTAGTTCACTACTCATTCATCATTGATGTTATTACTTTCTGCCTGAAACAATACCACAGAGTGGGTAGGTTCGAAACTTTGGAAGCCATCTTCACTTTGATTTCAAGCCCTGAAAATGGTTGCACTGTTTCCAAGCACCTGTATTTGTGAACAGTTCTTTTCAAAGATGAAATTAAAAAAAATACGGAAACAGGTGCAGACTAACAAATGACAATCTTTCTAATGAAATTTGAATTGCCGCTTCGAACATTAAATCAACCATGCTGAATAAATTGTGTCGTGACAAGAAGTGTCAGATTTCACATCAATCATTAAATATAGCACACCAAGCATATGGATACATTGTACACTAACAGTTTTATATATATTTTTAACATATTTAGTATTTTATTGTAGTGTAGGACTGTAGGTAATTAGGATAATTATATTTTCATCATAAAAATTATCTTCATTTAGTTTAACATAAATTTAACAATAACGGTTAAGCATAAAATATTATATCGCAATAGTTAGTTTGAATAAAATTAGTATTGTCTTATTTTCTTGGGCAAATGAATCTGCAAAAATTAGCCCGCGATTGGCATGCGGCCCCTGAGCTGCCCTTAAAATCTTAGGTCGGCCCTCTGTTAAAAGAAGTTGCCCATGCCTGCCTTAAAGGTAAAAAGTCTAATCATGTTTTAGGAGCAAACTGAAAGCTCTGAATACCAAAATAACCAGGACTCTGAACTCCATTCATCCAACATGCCTCTTTGTAGTAGCACAGTTGCAGTGTGCTTGCACTGTCTTGACACAGACATTAGTTATTTCACAGGTAACAAAAACTTTCACGAGCTTTCTTCACCCTTACAAGTAACATTGGATAAAGAACGGACTTCTTCTACATTATCATAATTCGGTCATCTCCGAATAACATTCAGCTGAAAAATCTTGTTTTCCAAAAGATTATGTAGCTACACTTCATGAATTCAAAACCCAGGTTACCCGCTAAAGGTATAAAACATAAACACCATTTAATTTTGGCTCTTGCAACCAATATTTTTATTAAAACAGCTTTACGGTGTAAATGGCTGACAAGGAAGTTCCAGCTGTCGATTGACAGTCAAATGCTTCTACGCTGACGAGCAGAATTTTGGCAGGCAGACTTAGTCAAACAAGGCAAAACCCATGTCTTCATCCTCTTCTTCCTCCTCTTCCTTCTTCTCTTCTTTCTTCGCCTCCACCTTGGCAGCAGCAGCAGGAGCTGCAGCAGCTACCGGAGCAGCAGCGGCGGCAGCAGCTGCAAACTTAGATGGATCCTTAAGGAACTCCTTCAACTGCAATTACAAACATGCTCAGAATTACAACTGAAGTGCACAGCAAACATGGAACCATTGTTAAAACTTAACTACAGGAAGCTCAGTCTCCCAAGCAAAACGTAGAAGTCTTTGACATAGGAGCGAGGTTTGCCAGCCGCAATCGTAATAGCACATTTATACAAGTGCCACTCCACGAATCTGTCCTCTATCATCTTCGGCAAGTGCTTATATATATAAAAAAAATGCAGTTGTGCTGATGGAACAAAAATATTGCTCTGTCCTGAATCTGAACCTAGTCCAATAGGTCAACAGTAAAACATACTATCAAATGAACCATCACATACAGAATGTAAACTTACCACATACAACCCATCTCAAGTTATTCCATGCTTTTGTATATGAAACAATTTGCGATTCAACGTTGACAAATTAAATATGTTATAGAATCTACAAATCAGTTTTAGACAAAAATTTCAGTGATTTTTGTAATACAAATCAATACACAAGGCGAGATCATAAGCTGAACTTACATTCTCAAATAAAATGGAAAACTCACCGTTTGAGCTTCCTTGAATTCAACGTCTGTGGCTGCAGCTACAGCCAACAAGTTCTTGAATCCGTTGACAATGGAGTGGGGAACAGAGACGAGGGTTGGATAACCAATGGCAAGCGACAGGCTTGTGATGTTGCTTACACCCTAAAACAAATTGATCACAAATATACATTCTCTGAAAACATGCATGTCCCACTTTAAAAAATTTAATCCAATGTCAATATGTTGCACAAGAAACGACTGAACTGGGGACAAGGCGTGACCCCCAAAGTCTTCTCAGTTACTTTGTTGAGGGGTTAAAAGAACTAGTAGTTGAACCCACTTGACAACTAAAACACTGCACGACTGTACTATATCTAGTTCATTATTTTGTTCCTTGAACAAAGACTCAATCATTAAATGAATCACAAGGTGCCAATTACCAATAACCTTCATAGACAGATAGGTGCAATAGAGAGATCAGTCTCTTAATTAAGACAGTCCTGCAGCAACCATAGGTATGAAGGTAGCAACTTCTCGCATCTGCACAAGAGCCTCTTCCCTGACAGCTGATCTTCCCAACCATACTGTACGGTCAGTGTACTAATAGCCAAGCTGGCTATAGAGCACAAGTGATGCCAAAATCTCAAAAGAAATTTCAGCCCTGGCAGAGAAAATTACCCTAAAAACTGTTGGTGTACATCAATCAATCCCTTACGATATATACTCCAGATACTTTTAACATGCTCTCGACGAGCTGCGTTGCTTTCCCAGTACCTTTTAGCACACTGTCGTGCTCAAAATGTGAATCCCCTCTATGGTAAGCCATAGAAAAATGGGGAAACCACATCATTTCAACCATCATATACCAGTACACACTACACGTCAAACAAAAATACTGGCATGGAAAAATCATTTCACACACTACCCTACCAGCCTTATTGCAACAAGTCTTTTTAATACACACAAATATTACGTTACCTCAAGGAATCGGGCTCTGATGTCATCATCGGTGATATCAAGAATGGATATATCGAACACAGTGCCGCTGTCGTACACTACAAAAGCAAAGTACACAGTCTAATGACCTTCAATTAATGTTAATTAAGTAATCGTTAGCTGGGCCTGCACCATCATACAAACGAAAGCGGTATGTAATGGTTCAGCTTAGTCAAGTTACCTGTTGCTTTGTACGAATGCCCTTGGAGATCTTCCGGTTCCTTGCTGACATATGGGTAATTCCGTGGATTCTTTGGATTTTGGATGTAGCAAATGTTCAAAAATGAAATGTATATAAATGCATAAAACCAAATATTTTCTTGATCTACGATGCATTTAGAATGTCAATTTATGAGTTTCCCTGCACGACATCTTGCAAAAACTTTTTTACAATGTGATTTATGCAACATACATGAAAATTTTATCATTACTGTCACACCTGTTTGGGCAGCTGTGATCTCATGATTTTACAATCAGAAAGTAATTATTAACAGTTGAATTCTGACCATATGATATTCTGCTAACAAAGTAATCTGTAAAAGACTTTAAGTTTACAGTTAATTTACATATTTAGCCTATTGTAAGTCATAATTTGTAAATATTTAGTTAATTTAGCAGTCTATTATCTCCAGTGAAGGCAGGTGAGACAAACTAGCTGTTTACCTGGCATTCCAAATTGTTAACCAGTAAATCTACTATTATTGTAACCATTAACTAGCTCAATTTGCATGTTGATTAGTTTACAATTGAGTTTTTTAACGACTGTGACAGTAATAAGAATTGTGACAGCAATGAGACTGTGTGACTGTAATGATAAAAAATGAGACATAAATGAGACACGGTATAGTATTTAATGTGACTGAAATGAGAATACAGTGTGACATGAATGAGAAATAATAGGTTGATATTTTAAGTGTGACCGAAATGAGACGTGACTGTAATGAGAGAACTGCACTATGTATGGATATGCACCGAATGTTATGAGGGCTAACGAAGCGCAAACAGTTTTTTCTTACTCAGACCACATGCTTCATTCAAAAGTTAGAGCGTTATACACGTGTTAGTTAAACTTTAGAAATAACAGATGATGACTGTAATGAGACACGAAAAGTCGGATTGATAGTTTTTCACGTAAATTTTCATTATTTACGTCATTAACGCCACATGTTTCAGAAAGTTATTGTTTATTTCTATTAATAGTTCTCACCCGCAGTGTTGCGAGCCGTTTCCGGTAGAATGCGAGTAAAAGTAGATCGAGATTCATATAGGAATGAACGCGTGACGGTAATGAGGTGTGACCTGAGGGACAAGATTGTTTGCCGTACTATTCTTAAAATAAGCCTCCGATTTAGACGATTTGTAAGCAGATGAAAGAGGACACTCATAGCTTTAATAAAATGCATCACTGGTGTAGCTGCTCAAGAGATTACAATTTCTGTAAACCTCCAAAAACGGAAAATACGGATCGGGACGCGGGACTGTAATGAGATTTGACGTGTGTGGAGTGCTAAATGAAATTTAAAACAAACAATCCAATCTTTAAAAGATAGCGGATTGTGTTCTACAGTTTAATACGAACATTTTGATACATTCCGTGCCTCCATACCTATACAAATGCAGCCGAGGGACACGAAATCCAAAAAATCCACGGAATTACCCATATGTCAACACAACTGCACTGTGCCTTCTCGAACATTAGTCCATCCTTTTGGAACAATCTTCCCATTGACATTCAAGCTGTCCCTTAAAACTTTTCTCCAATTACTTTTTCCAGCTATGTTAACACACACACACCTATTCAGATCCTCCTAGACAGCCATATTGATAGTGCTTTTGCTGAATTCCTAAAATGCACTTTATAAAAATCCAGCCATGTACATACAATCAAACACTTTAGTTACTCACAAATAATTTAATAATTTTTGTAGACTAATAATAAATAACATTTAATCTTGTAGATAATTAGTCTAAGAAAAGACTAGAGGAAATTCAACAGCATTTTTACCCATCTGAATCTGCAGCCCATAGGTGAAGGGCGAGATGTTCAACATGTTCAGAAGGGTGGCTTCAGATGCTCCCACTTTCTCTCCAGCCTTGATCAGTTTCACATCGTTCTAAAAACAGCATCAAACAGATTGCAGAATTTCAACTCATTCTGGAATTCACTTGAGGTTTTAATTGAAAAATTATTTTCTTACCTTTATCTGACTACCAAACACTTGACAAAATTACGCATACCACTTTGCTTCAAACAGAAATCTATAACCTAGTTAACGTAAAGTGGAAAATTATTAATAAACATTTAACATAAGAAACAAAAGCTTGCACAAAAACACCTTAAAATACACTTTAAAATTAACAACAAGTCAAGATATTTCAACTATTTTAGCAAACTGGCAGAACATAAACTGCAAACAACATACCAGAATTTCAATGGTTCCCTTTGAGATCTTGGTCTGAATAGCCAAGGCCTGAAAGAAGGAAGTCTTCTCAGGGCCAAGAGAAGTGTTCTGGGCTGGAACCGTCACATCCAGAGGAGCAATGACTCCGGCTTTAGCTGGGGCTGCCACCTTGTTCTCCTGAATGATCTTGCGTACTTCTGACAGTTCTCCCTTGGTGAAAACCAGCCCAACGTTTCCCTTGATAAAAGGAAGCAGCCTGAAAAGTCAATCAGAATACTTGTATCAACCGCTAGAAAATACTACACATAATACACACCAGCAGTATGTATACACACACACATATATATATATACATATATATATATATGTGTGTGTGTATGTATGTATGGGTGCTTGATAGCCTAGTGGTTAGAGTGCTGGACTCTCAACCTAGAGGTCAGGGTTCAAATCCCCATTAATGAAGAAATTTGCCAATAGCTCTGCTCTAACTGTACCCCTAGCCAACTCAGCTACAATGAGTACATTGATTGCATAATGCCAGTGGGAAGATGAGATGGTGAGAGAGGACTGGCAGCCAGCACTCATATACCAGGGCCAAGAGAAAGAAGTCACCAGCACTTCACACCCATGACTAGCTTAAGGGAATGCTCTTCTTGACAGATATAATTATATAAACATACAGATATGTGTATAATGTATATAGATAAATTTTCATAAAATATCCATCAGGGCAGAAATCTGGTTCGAGAATTCTGCTCCACAAGACGATACGGAAATGCTCATCATCATAGCACAAAGATGCAAGAAAATTACATACCAATTACATTACACCAAATTGCAAATCTCTGATATGTAAACAAACTAAAGCTCTGTGGTAAACACCTTACTTCTCAAGGGCTGGGTTGTTTTCCATGTGACCTCTGATCGCCTTCCTCATCATCGTGTTTTTGCCCATCAAAACAACTAAAGCAAAGAAAGCAAAGGTTATACTCTTTTTTGAATCTACACTGAAAAAGATATGCCATTTCATATTTTATAATTAGCATCATCAGCACAGGCAGCATAACTCAGCACCAACTAATTTTGAACTTTAGGCATGCTAATTTATTTCGCGTACTAACTACGGATTTTACTTGTGTAATCAATTACAAGCATAATCATGTTAAAAAGCGTAGTTATGTTATTTTTTAAAGAACAGCTTCATTTGATCCAATGTTTGCATACTTGCAATTCCTCTTAGAGCAATCCTGATCTTCTGCATCTGATGGGAGCCAACGTTATCTGCTCCAACGATGAAGCATCGTGGAAAATTATCCATCAGTTCCTGAAAAATATAACAAGTCTTAATTCTAGCACTTCATCCTTCACAGAAAAGCAGACATTTTACAAGAGCCGTTTCGTTCTCAGATCCTAACCGGAGGCATTACTGCTATTTCTCGTCGTCTCAAGACTTTTCTTTTCTCATGGGGTTCCATCACTCAGAGCGCCTCTGATTAGTTGTACTGCGAAAGACGCTTTATAAATTCATAAATACAATGCAATACAAGCTCGCTAAAACAAGTTATACGTGTCATAACCCTCAGACGGTAGCTAAGTATATACAAATTCTATTCTTGTTATCCAAGATAGACACAAAAGAGCAAAGCAGAACATTTTAAATGTAAAAATCACTAAAATATGCCTACGTAAAAAAAGTAAACTTAACATCAACAGCCCCAGGATGTCATTAAACAATGGATAAAATACGCTAACAACACATCATAGAAGTAGCCAAAGCATCCCAGAAGTGGTTAAAGCAACTGAGAAGTAGCTAAAGCATCTCAGAAGTAGTTAAAGCATCCCAGAAGTAGTTAAAGCATCCCAGAAGTAGATAAAGCAACTGAGAAGTAGTTAAAGCATCTCAGAAGTAGGTAAAGCATCCCAGAAGTGGCTAAAGCATACTAGAAATAGCTCAAGCATCCTAGAAGTGGCTAAAGCTTCCTATAGCCAAAGCATCCCAGAGTAGCTAAAGCATCCTAGAAGTAGCACAAGTATCCGAGAAGTAGCTAAAGCATCCCAGAAGTAGCCCAAGCATCCTAGAAGTAGCTAAAGCATCCTAGAAGAAACTAAAACATCATAGTAGCTAAAGCATCCCAGAAGTAGCCCAAGCATTCTAGAAGTAGCTAAAGCATCCCAGAAGAAGCCAAAGCATCCCAGAAGTAGCTAAAGCATACTGGATTTTAAAATTCAGGGCTAGGGTTAGGCACCCCGATTGTACATGATCGCCCATAATTGTCCACTGTGAAGGTCAAGTTTACAGATTACGATAGCAACTGACATACTACCAGAACTGCAGCACATCTGAAGCCATCTTTAAACCAGCAACCATTCACAGGAGGTATATTAATCTCACACACTTATGACTCAAGCACTCTCGACTGAACAACGTAAAGTTGTTGGACGGAAAGTCACAATCCATAGAGAACGATGAATGGCAACTTCCCAAAGTCCCAAGAGTGGATCTAAGGAGTGTGTTTCCGCAAAGGTGTACTGGTTACACATGTATTAGTAATTGGTAAACTATAATTGCAGTATTGATAACATTATCAACAATATTTTAATAACATTTTATGATTAGTATATAATGCTGCTATCAGAAGACTCGGCATCACTCAAAGATATTACTGACACATCTTTGCCGAATACCTGTAATGCATGTACAGAAACTCTGTCATTCCTTAGTAAATATTTAGGTTACATTTAACACTTCAACGACAAGCTGCATTGGCTTCCCAGTCGCTTTTAGTACACTCTCGATGCTAAAGCGTTAAGCAGTCTAAGGTTAACTGGATTTCTGAATTCCATGGTAGATTTTTGAATTATAGGGAATTATGGAAGAAAGGCAGTAAACCCTTTGCCCAAACAGGAGCAGAAAACGGACATACTGTCATCTTGACGAAGTAGCCGGCCTTCCATGCTGTTCTGTCTTCCTTGACCATCTTGGAAGTGGTTCAGGGATTGCGCACTTAAAGCGTTTAAAGACGGGTTAACGTTTCTAAAACAAACAAATCATCCATTTAAACAAAAATCAGAACACATCAATCAAGGAACAAATTTATCAAGTAATTGTTAACAGCAATCCAAAACAGATTAACAATTTTTTATATGTATAAACAAACACATCAAAATTTACATGAAATTAACATAACTCCCTTAATTGCACTACTGGGTCATTTATTTCAATTTATGGCAATAAAGTTAATTAACTAAATTTAAATTCTTCACGATCCTTAAATCTACACGCACTTGCACCAGGAAAGAATTCACTGTGGTCTTTTATCACGAGTTTTTGATTGTGGATTCTTACCAATACCAAAAAAGGCGAACATGTACAATCGGGGTGCCTATGTACTATCTGAGTGGGTGTCTGCATCGTGAGGGTCGGAGTAAGCGTCGTGAGGGTCGGTTAGGGCTTAGGGTCAGTGTAGTCTATGTATTTGTGTGACTAAAAAAGCTATTCCTGCGAGTGGAACTTGGATTTTAAAATTCAGGGCTAGGGTTATGCACCCTGATTGTACATGATCGCCCCAAAAACTTCAATCGGACTGGGATCTTCCCTAAACATCTCTGTACTACCGCTCTGACGCGACGCAACGCCCTTTAATAAGCCGATGCTTTGCGCTTGCCCCTAGAGTAGCGCTTTCGAAATTTGACGTTTGGACAATGATTTAATTTAGGTTCCGTTTCAAGATAAGCGCTTTGTATTGCTAGTTTCCAAGGAAAGTAGGCACATTCGACTTGTTCTGAAAAGCGACACTATGCCACCTGTTTACCCTTAACATGGATCTAATCTTCTCGCATCCGCTCTAAACATTTGTAATATACAGCAACAATTTTAATTTGAATTAAATGTTCCCAGTTTAGTTGAAATGTGTTGAAATGATGTTAAAATAGGTCTAATTAGTTACTATTTTTACAAAATTGTTTCACACTCCATAATACTCACCCTACAACTCCAAATATAAAACTTGAAAAGGAAAGATCATGGATATAGTTTTAGCACTTCCGTTCGGGTTGCACGTGTACATAGAGTTTATATTTTCAGCAAGAGCACGCCAGTAAGTTAGTTATCGTAGTCGTCAAGGATTCTATATTTAGAATAGAGTCCTTGCGTAGTCGTAAACTCGACAAATCTGAAGCTCTAACTTTTGAGATATTTAAGATTAGGGTTACAAACCGCCAAGCAGTTTCGATAATGTATCCGAGGAGTCCAGAATAATAATTTCTACATTAAATGACGTGCACCATTTCAACTAGCTAGCCGATTTAATTTGTTCACAATTGACTAAACTCATTCGCTTAACTATCGTAATCGTAAACTCAAAGTTTAAGCGCCAATTGAGACTAAGCGCAGGGCACCAGCTTATGCACGAGCGATGTAATCTAATTCTCTGTAACCTTGTCTCGTTAGCTCTTTAACAATGATAACTAATAATTATTATTATACCAATTATCAATCAATCAATCAATCAATCAATCAATCAATCAATCAATCAATCAATCAATCAATCAATCAATCAATCAATCAATCAACTTTATTGTTCTGAGCCCGTTGGAGCGCTGTAGGAATTCAATATCATATCTCTGTTCCGGATACCGACTTGGTATTGAAGCTAGCTCAACAAATGCATGTTATACGGATTTGATTGGGAAATCATAGGCCCTATAGGCCTATATGTGGACTAACTGCGTGTTAAGAAATCTCCAGTCTTCAGAATGTAGCTCTCTATGCCTAGTCTATGGATATTAATTCATCGTTCAGCAAGCAAACGGTCCAGTACTGCACACTGTGCACACGTCTAGCCGACAAGGCTAATCACGATCGACAACCACAGCAGGCCCTTAAGCTAAGAAGTCAGCGAGACGGGTCGAGGTAGCCCAAATTAGTCTAAGACCAGGATTCCTACACTGATCCGTTCCGATCCTCCGACTTCCAAGCTTTCTCATCCTCAACACAACTTGCCTTAGCATAATATGCTCTCACTGGTCCCTCTGGCAACGGACTCAGACCTCCACTGGACATTCGCTCTGATACGACGCAGCGCTCGTGAATAAGCATGCGCTTTATAAATTTGGAATTTACGATTACGATTACGTGTGCGATCATAAATCTACTAGCCCCTCATGGCCGTCTAGGCCTATATAGAGGATATTGTCCTACAGTAGGCCCTACCCCAACAGGCTCAGGCGTGTTTTTGAAAACAATTATCATCCATCTTATCTTAAAGAATGAGAAACAACTGTTGAAAAATTAGACCTGTTCTGAATAATAACCATAGGAGCAATTTATGGGGGTACCCGCACCCCTCACTTTTTGGACTGGAGGGTACCGTACCCACGCCCACTTTTTATGCACATTGTTTTGCCCATTATTAATTTATCTGAGGAAGCTCTCAAGATTCAAAACAATTACCTAGCATTATCAATATTGTGATCACCATCATCATCACTCTCATTGTTATTATTATTACTATCATCATCATCATCATCATCATCATCATGATCATCATCATCATCATCATGATCATCATGATCATCATCATGATCATCATGATCATCATGATCATCATGATCATCATCATCATCATCATCATCATCATCATCATCATCATCATCATCATCATCATCATCATCATCATCATCATCATCATCATCATCATCATCATCATCATCATCATCATCATCATCATCATCAAGCCTATAAGTATTATTATGCTTGTAATATAAACGATGCCGTTATATGTGGTGCGTGGTGGCTGAGTGGTAAGTTCGGCGCCTTGTGACCAGAGGGTTGCAGGTTCGAATCCCACTCTAGCCGCTGCGTACGGACCTTGGGCAAGTCCTTCACTCGCGATTGCTCGTGGCACTTCGGCGTGAAAACTCCGACACAGTATCAAATGCTGTAGTCGGGAGCGCCTCTGAGTAGTAGTAGACTTGTGGCTATAGAAATATCCGAAATAAATAAATAAATAAATAAAATAATTATTTAACAGTCGCGAAGCTGAAACAATGAGAAACTTTCTAGAACAAAGTAAGTTACACCTCTGGAATAAAGACCTATTGTAACATCATTTCAATCATGAAACACGTTTTTTTGCTAGTTAATTTAAACTTTAAGAGTAAAGGCCCTTTCTACGTAACTTTAATTTTGAAACACGTGTAATGCATAAGTTTTAATTAAACTATTGTTACGACACTTATATTATGAAACACATTATTTAATAAATTTTAGATGTATGGAATAAAGGCCTTTGTTACGTCACCTCAGTTATGGAAAAGTGTATTGTCATTATAAGTTTACATTTAGAGAATAAAGGCCTTTGCCATGTAACTTCAGTTATGAAAAGTCTACTATCATTAATTAAGTTTAAATTTAGAAAACAAAAGCTAATTGTTACGTCATTCTAATTGCTAAAACGTTAATTATTTTGTTAATATCAGATTTAGGGAATAAAGGCCTTGGTTACTTCACTTAAATTATGAAAAAGTCTATTGTGACTAAGTTTAAATTTAGAGGATAAAAGACTAGCAATTGTTATGTACGTCATTTCGATCATGGAAGACGTCTATAATTAGTAATTTTAGATTTAGAAAATAAACTCTAGGCCTTTGTTACGTCACTTCATTTATGAAAAAGTCTATTAATGTTATTAAGTTTAAATTGAGAGAATAAAGACCTATTGTTACGTCATTTCAATTGTGAAACACGTCTATTGCTCGTAATTTTAGATTTATAGAATAAAGGCCTTTCCTACGTCACTTCAATTATGAAAGTCTATTGTTATTAGGTTTAAATATAGAGAATAAAGGCCTGTTCTTACGTCACTTCATTTATGATCGACACACGTCTCCTCAATACTGAAACACGTCTATTGTTAGTTATTTTAAATTATTATTTTTATTTCCATTATTTATTATATAATTATTATTGTTATTGCTATTATTATTACGCTTATTATCATTATTATTATATTTACTTTTATTATTATTATTATTCTTATTCTTATTATTATTATTATTATTATTATTATTATTATTATTATTATTATTATTATTATTATTATTATTATTATTATTATTATTATTATTATCATTATCATTATCATAATAATTTATTACTCGGCATTGCGCATAAATGGCGCCAAATATAGATTCATTGGGTGCCATTATAATTATGCAACAGTCTTAACGATGCGAAATTTGGTACACCCCCCCCCATTTCTAGACCAAAGTTACACCTATGATAATAACAATACAGAATATATTACTTCAATTTAATGTCACTGGCATATATATCACATCCTTGAGTTCAGCGGAAAGACCTGGCCACCTACCGCCGATGTCACCTAAGGACTGATGGCTTAACACCGGGGTCTGCACCGGGCTCGACACTCGAAAAACGAGTATGGACAACTTTAACATTTTATATAATTTATTTGCATAAATATTAATGCTCTTCATTGGGATTTCTCTCCGGCTGCGTGACTCTTTCTTCTTCTCCTTCTCTGTCCGCCTTTGGACTCTGACGGGCTGGAATCCTAAGTCATCGCTTGCCGCGTTATTGTCGACATCATTGTCATTGAATACGGGCCTTACGGTAAGTCTACATTGCTGGGTCACGCACTCGCAGTCGCATACTGTCATATAATTAAAAATCCGATTCTCACTCGAAGCGAGACATTTTGAAAAGAAGCCTCACGCCTTCGTTCAGAGTGAACGATCAAATAAAGAGAGCGATACAGTCACCGCGTACATCGTTTTTCCTAGCGATGAGACTTTCAGATCTCCGTCCGTCAGATCATTCGTCTTCTACGACGACGATCGAATTAAATGTCCATCGAGCAAAAAGTTTGTAGATTAAATCTCCATCAAAAAACGTTTAGCAATTTGGCACATTTTGAAACCAGCAGCTTGATGTAACAAAGTTTGAGCACCGCTGGTAGAATATAATTACAATCACTGTCCACTGCAGCAGTAGGCCTACAAGGAAGTAGGCCTAACTTTCTGTAAACTATAAACAAGATATAATAAACGTCTTGTGCTGTCTTCTGTGTTGAGCTTTACTCTGAAGCGGGCTTTGCTTTCATGTTGGCCATATATACCTAAAGTTGACCTTAGCCTAAATCTAGACTTTTAATCTTGGATTTGATGAAAACCCACTTCAACTTTAAACTGCCATAAGATCGAAACCAATGAAAAGTTAAGATTAAATATAAAAGTAAATGTTCAATTCTGTGTCTTAAAGTGTTCTGTCAAAGAGGTATTATAAAGCAGAAGAAACTGAATTTAAATTACCTTCACTTCAAATCTTGACCTTGAAGTTGGCTTTAATTTTAATTTTATGTTGGCCGTAACATTATATGTAAAGTTGACGTTCGATATAGATTTTTGAAACTTGATTTGCTGAAAAACGCCTTCAACTTTTATATTTAAACATAAATGAAGTTTAAATATAACAGTTAATGTTATGTGCTTTGGTGTTCTCTCAAAAATACTATAAAACAGAAAAAACTGAATCTTAATTACCTGGAACTTTCAATTCACATCTTGGCTTTAGGGCCTACTTTCATGTTGGCCATATATATATTCGAAGTTGACGTTCGATCAGGACTTCTTAATTTGCTGAAACCACCTTCAACTATTAATATCTATAAGTTAAGTTTAAATACAAGAATTAATGTTCAATTATGTGTTTTGAAGTGTTCTATCAAAAAATACTATCAAAAAGAAACTTAAATTACCTCGAGTCTTCACTTGACATCTTGACTTTAAAATTGGCTTTGCTTTCATGTTGGCCATTTATCTAAAGTTGACGTTCGATCTGGACATCTTGATTTGCTGATAACTTTAAATTGCCATAAACTAAGTTTAAATATAAGAGTTAATGTTATGTGTTTTGAAGTGTTCTCTCAAAAAATACTATAATGGAGAAAAAAACTGAATTTAAATTACACCGAATCTTCACTTCACATCTTGACTTTACTTTCATATTGACCACATATCCAAAGTTGACGTTCGATCTGGATTTGTTGATTTTGCTGAAAATCCCTTCAACCATAAATATCCACAAGCTAAGTTTAAATATAAGAATTAATGTTCAGTTATGTGTATTGAAGAGTTCTCTCAAAGAGATACTATAAAACAGAAGAAACTTAATTTAAATTACCCGGTACCTCAAATCTTCACTTCACATCTTGGCTTTACTTTCATGTTGGCCATATATCCAAAGTTGACGTTCGATCTGGACTTCTTAATTTGCTGAAAATCTCTTCAACTATAAATATACATAAGGTATGCTTAAATACAAGAATTAATATTCAGTGTTGTGTTTTTTTGTGTTTTGAAGAGTTCTCCCAAAGAGATACATTGAAGCAGAAGAAACTGAATTTAAATTACCTCGTGTCATCACTTCACATCTTGACCTTGAAGTTGTTGGCTTTACTTTCGTGTTGGCCATATATCCAAAGTTGACGTTCGATCTGGATTTGTTGTTTTGCTGAAAATCCCTTCAACTACAAATAACCACAAGCTAAAGTTTAAATATAGGAATTAATGTTGAGTCATGTGTTTTGAAGAGTTCTCTCAAAAAGATACTATAAAACAGAAGAAACTGAATTTAACTAACCTCGAATCTTCACTTCACATCTTGACCTTGAAGATAGATTTGCTTTCAAGTTGGTCAAACATCTAAAGCTGAGTTTCGATCCGGACTTTTTGATTTGCTGAAACCACTTTCAATTTTCATATTTAAGCATAAATTAAGTTTATATATAAGAGCTAATGTTATGTATTTTGAAGTGTTCTCTCAAAAAATACTATAAGGCAGAAGAAACTGAATTTAAATTACCTCGAATTTTCACTTCACATCTTGGCTTTACTTTCATGTTGGCCATATATCCGAAGTTGACGTTCGATCTGGATTTGTTGATTTGCTGAAAATCCCTTCAACTAATAATATCCACAAGCTAAAGTTTAAATATAAGAATTAATGTTCAGTTATGTGTTTTGAAGAGTTCTCTCAATGAAATACTATAAAACAGAAGAAACTGAATTTAAATAACCTCGAATCTTCAATTCACATCTTGGCCTTGAGGTCGGATTTGCTATCAAGTTGGTCAAACATCTAAAGTTGACTTTCGATCTGGACTTTTTGATTTGCCGAAATCACTTTCAACGTTTATATTTAGACATAAATTAAGTTTAAATATAAGTGTTAATGTTATGTGTGTTTGAAGTGTTCTCTGAAAAAATACGGTAAAGCAGAAAAAACTGAATTTAAATTACCTCGAATCTTCACTTCACATCTTGGCTTTATTTCTTGTTGGCTATCTATCCAAAGTAGACGTTCGATCTAGTCTATCTGACTTCTTAATTTGCTGAAAATCCCTTAAACTATAAATATACACAAGTTAAGTTTAAACATAAGAATTAATGTCCAGTTATGTGTTTTGAAGAGTTCTCGGAAAGAGATACCTTAAAGCAGAAGAAACTGAATTTAAATTACCACGTTTCATCACTTCGCATCTTGACCTTGAAGTTGTTAGCTTTGCCTTCATGTTGGCCATACATCTAAGGTTGACTTTCGATCTGCCGTAAGTAAAGTTTAAATTTAAGAGTTAATGTTATGTGTTTTGAAGTGTTCTCTCAAAAGATACTACAAAGCAGAATAAACTGAATTTAATTTACCTCGAATCTTCACTTCACATCTTGACTTTGAAGTTGGCTTTGATTTCAAGTTGGTCAGACATCTAAAGTAGACTTTCGATCCTGACTTTTTGATTTGCTGCTGCCACTTTCAAGTTTTATATTTAAACATAAATTAAGTTTAAATAAAGGAGTTAATATTATGTGTTTTGAAGTGTTCTCTCCAAAAAATAGGCTACTATAAAGCAGAAAAAACTGAATTTAAATTACCTGGAATCTTCACTTCACATCTTGGCTTTACGTTCGGTCTGAATTTGTTGATTTGCTGAAAATTTCTTCATCTGCAAATATCCACAAGCCAAGTTTATACATAAGAATTAATGTTCAGTTATGTGTTTTGAAGAGTTCTCTGAAAGATATACTATAAAACATAAGAAACTGAAATTAAATAACCTTGAAGTTGGCTTTGCTTTCAAATTGATCAAACATCAAAAGTTGAGTTTCGATCTGGACTTTTTGATTTGTTGAATACCACTTTTAACTTTTATCTTTGAACATAAATTAAGTTTTAATATAAAGTTAATGTTATGTGTTTGGAAGTGTTCTCCCAAAAAATACTATAAAGCAGAAGAAACTGAATTTAAATTACCTCACCTTTCAATTCACATCTTGGCTTTACTTTTATGTTGGCCATATATTCAAAGTTGACGTTCGATCAGGATTTCTTAATTTGCTGAAAATCCCATAAACTACATATCTACATACATAAGCTAAGTTTAAATGTAAGAATTAATGTCCAGTTATGTGTTTTGAAGAGTTCTCTCAAAGAGATACCTTAAAGCAGAAGAAACCGAATTTAAATTACCTCGTGTCTTGACCTTGAAGTTGTTGACTTTGCTTTCATGTTGGCCATACATCTAAAGTTGACTTTCGATCTGGACTTTTTGATATGCTGAAAACCCCTTCGACCTTAAATTGCCGTAAGTTAAGTTTAAATATAAGAGTTAATGTTATGTGTGTTTGAAGTGTTCTCTCAAAAATACTACCAAGCAGGAGAAACTGAATTTAAGTTACCTCGAAACTGATTTCAAGTTGGTCAGACATCTAAAGTTGACTTTCGATCCGGACTTTCTGATTTGCTGAAACCACTTTCAAGTTTTATATTTAGCCTAAACCTAAATTAAGTCTATATAAAAGAGTTAGTGTTATGTGTTTGGAAGTGTTTTCCCCAAAAAACTATAAAGCAGAAAAAACTGAATTTAAATTAGCCTACCTCGAATCTTCACTTCACATTTTGATTTTAAAGTTGGCTTTGCTTTCATGTTGGCCAAATATCTAAAGTTGACATTCGATCTGGACTCTTTGATTTGTTGAAAACCCCCTTCAACTTTTATATTTAAACATAAATTAAGTTTAAATAAAAGAGTTAATATTATGTGTTTTGAAATGAAAAGAAATATACTACAAAAGCAGAAGAAACTGAATTTAAATTATCTCGAATCTTCACATCACATCTTGACTTTGAAGTTGGCTTTACTTTCATGTTGGCCATATAAGTAAAGTTGACCTTCGATTTGCAATTTTATATTTGATTTTATGAAAACCCCTTAAACTTTAAATTGTCATAAGTTAAGTTTAAATATAAAAGTTAATGTTCTGTGTTTTAAAGTGTTCTCTCAAAAAAATACTATAAAGCAGAAGAAACTGAATTTAAATTACCTCGAATCTTCACTTCACATCTTGACTTTAAAGTTATCTTTACTTAGTGTTGACCACACTAAATTTGACTGTCTACGTTCTTTTAATTTGGTGAAAACACCGCACTTCAACCCGATGTTTCTTCTGGAGTATATGATCTCTGTATGGTTTAACTCTGAAACAAATAATTCAAAATTGTCAGTGTTTTAGTTGGCGAAGGTGTTTGGTGGTTCAACCCCTACCTCTTCTTCTAACGCCTCAGCTAAACAACTGAGAAGATGCATCAGGTCTTGACTCCAAGCTCTTTCTTGGCATCAATGGTCCGCCTCCTACGGCATGGAATTGAGAAAATGTTGTTTTTTGGTCCAAAACTGGGAGGTAGGGTGCTTTGAACAAAGTCACTGGACTACCAATGAAAATAAGTTACAAATATGGTTCAAAATATTTGCGAACTGAAGTGTAAGAGTTCTGTAACTTCTGTTATTACGCTTTATGTTAGTCTTTCATGCACTTTTTCCGATGTGTGATCATTTTAATTCTTTTTTGCCCGAGGTGCAAATTATTAATCGGGACTGCTACTATCTGGCTGGCTAAGACTAGTCAAGTTCTGGCAGGAAGAAAGTGCTTCAAAGGGCGACTGCATTAAATCGTTGGTGCGCTGAGAGGAAACATTCTGGAAAAGATTACATGTTTATCTAGAGTCTCCAGATATATGGGTGAGAAGGCGCCCAAGCTTGTGTTGCTGTAAAAACGAGCGCATAGAATGATACACACATCAAAAGCAACAAAACAAAGTTGTTTAAAGGGTATAGGTACTTACAGTTTCTGGAAGCGAACGGGCAGAATGCGATGATTCTTTTGGTCAAGATAACACCACCACTGTTGCAAAAACAAAAGCATTTTGACCTCTGAAGTTAATTATGCCGCCTAAGTGTGGAATAGCTTGGGAACTTGGGAAACGCTCTACGTATTTGCGATTTTTCTTTTATATGCCTTGCCAAGTCACAGCACAAACCAAAGAAGCCCTTGGTCTGACTTACTCGTAACTGCTGCGTTTTAAACTTTTTTAATGTTACAAATTGGCAACTGCAATTACTGTTTGCGTTTAATCTCGTTTGACTAATCGTTATTTGGCTTATTTCCGACTCGGCGAACCAGCAGCTTGGTTTAAATATTCTAATTTCTATGTCTTAATCGGTGTTTTTGTATCTTATGCCAGTAGAGCAAATGGTCAATACAAGTCTATAAGTTAATTCACTGCGCCTAAACGTGTATCTTATATTTTTACCACTAGCTTAATTATGAGCTACTTTCATTGGTTTATGCAATTAGGTCTACAAAAAGTAACAGCACAAAATCTGATTTTAACTGCAAAAATATTTTTCCCAACAACACACCTTGTGTCCTGCTGCATGTTAGAATAAGCCCTGCTGGCCGGCCGCTTTCCTTCGAATATGTTTTCGATCACAATAGATTTTAGTATTTTTAAAATCGATCACAGTGTCAATCTTTTTTTTATAGTTTCAGCAAAAATACGTATAATGTATAAAGAAGTTTATAACTAAACGTACGTGTGTCGACAAGGATTATTCCTTGGTCTGTCCGTATCGAAAATCCTACCAACGTTGCCATTGGCATCAGTAGCCTTTATTGTACTAGATGACGTCATCAATTAATATCTAATCACGGCATCGATGTAGAACACGTGACTCTTGTATTCAATCATTTTCGTTTTCCACATCACTCATCTCATCCCCGGAAGGCCCCGGAAGACCCGCGAACCCATCAGGCCTATAAGCCTAGGCCTATTGTTCTGGAAAAAAGGGGAGGGGGACGCTAATCATATTTTATGACACAGCAGATCGTTAAGCAGAAACTACTGCTGACGGATTATATTCGCAAATTCTCAACACCATTGATTTTCAAAACTAACCTTAAGACCTATCTTTTTAA
This sequence comes from Allolobophora icterica, assembly GCA_963556255.1. NCBI lineage: Eukaryota > Metazoa > Annelida > Clitellata > Crassiclitellata > Lumbricidae > Allolobophora > Allolobophora icterica. The sequence continues at coordinate 28,763,391 of OY744614.1, forward strand.
AATGTAGGGCCTACTATGATTAGACTTTCTACTGTTACGCGCTTTCGTGTAATTTCTTATCTTGTTTAGGCTCGCTACAAATGCCAGATTATTATTATTATTACTAGTGTATTTGCCCGTCATAATTATGACGGCAGTGTATATCGTTGATTAAAATGCTCTGATCGCCGTCGTCAAGACTGACTTAACAAACGATATTTCACAATAGAGCAGAAACCGTTTGTGACGTAGCGTTTATCGTCGGACGGACACTATTTGGATATTATATGTATAGATTATTATTATTATTATTATTATTATTATTATTATTATTATTATTATTATTATTATTATTATTATTATTATTATTATTATTAGTATTAGTATTAGTATTAGTATTAGTATTAGTATTATTATTATTATCATTATCATTATCATTATCATTATCATTATCATTATCATTATCATTATCATTATCATTATCATTATCATTATTATTATTATTATTATCATTATCATTATCATTATCATTATCATTATCATTATTAATTAATTATTATTATTATTATTATTATTATTATTATTATTATTATTATTATTATTATTATTATTATTATTATTATTTTTTTTTTTTATTATTATTATTATTATTATTATTATTATTATTGTTATTATTATAGCACTGTAAGTCTCCACACCTCCCCCGACCTGGACGCTACCCCAGATGGTTTGTATTGGGAAAGTTTGATTCTCCTCGTGCCACTCATTCTGATGTTATATATACATGTATGCTGTAAAGTTTATAGTAACACCAATTAATCTGTTGCAGTCTTCATGCAATTTGCGCCGTGTAAAATACACTGCTGTCTGTTCTGTTAGTAGTTAAGATTTATCGCATAACATGTACTTGTACAGCGCAGTGCGTTTGCAGGCGCTTAATTAAAGAAAAAATATTATTATTATTATTATTATTATTACTAAACTGTTCTCATTTATAATCAATTGCTATTAGGCCTACTGTCTATGTGGTGCTGTGTGATCCCATCACATCTGTGTCGACGGGAACTTGCAATAAACGAATATTTGATTTGATTTGTTTCTCAGCTATTAATCAAAATGATTGTACTTATAAAGCTTGTGTTTTCCATTAGTTGGAAACAATAAAAACTATGGTTATGGTCATTTGATACTACTACTTAACTTTTATTGTCTCTATGTTATGCGCCTATTTAGTCACGACGTCATGCGATGTGACGTCGTGCGAAATGACGTCATGCGATATGACGTTTTCGCATCAAGTGAGTTCGTATAACGTTTTAAAAAACGATTAGAAATTTCAGTTGAGATGTGATGCTCGTATTATGAATTGATACATTTGTGAAAGCAAGTCTTTTCGAGCAATTTTTCAGGTAGAATTTTATTCTTCCATTATCGAGTTAAGCTGACGTAATTTGGATCTTTACATTCAGGGATTAGGCTAAAATCGTGGGTGATTGTAAGTTTCGTTGGCACATAAAATGCTCCATAGGGCACTGACGGGACTAGTAACACTGTTAGCGTCAATGGCTTTGCTGTTAACTTTTTCGGATCCTATCGCTTAATTCAAAATGCTTAGACGTCTGAAATTATTTTGTTAACTGATCACGCACCCGTCTTGATGACTTTGGCGTTAACTTCTCGAAAAGGACAAAACTATTGCTACAATGATTTTTTAAACTGCATGAGGGACTATTCCAGTCTGTTTTGCTCATGCCATGGCATTCATCCTCTACTAAGCAGACCTCTTGACCTTGGCGATATCGTAATCATAACCGCTATATCGAGATTTATAGGCCTACAGCGCTTAAAACAGTCGCGGGGATCAGCTTACTCACAGACGCTCAGTCAAAGTAAAATCTATAGGGAGCTAAGGTACTTAGAATCGGATCCGGGTGACAGCACGAGCGAGAACATTCTGGATTGCCTGAAGGCAGTTTATGTGGGTGGGATTTTTATTCAGGAAAGTGAATAGCTGTAGGGTCATTCCATTTGAATTCAACCTACATTCTTAAACGTCCCCTTTACCCAATCTCAGAATTTAATGACATTAGGTCAGTTGTAGGCCTAAATCAACATGTAAACAGGCCTTGTAGAAGAGATTCGCAATCGCGGCAGACCAAGAATATCCTGGATTGACAACATTAAAAAATGGATTGGACTATCTGGAACCAGACTAACGGCTGCAATACGAGATAGGAAATGCTGGACAATGTTGACCCATTCATGTAGCCTACCATCGCAAAGCGACGACGGCGACATGACATGACATGACAAATCAACATGTGATAGGAAGCCGTGTAAAATTTCAACCCATAATGTTGCTTGATTTTTTAAGCATATACGATATGACCAGTTTTGTACTGGCGGAGCAGCGAACAACTTAACTCTCATATATGGGTTTGAAGACAGATTGGTTTAAGTCAATTCCTTCATCAAAACTCTACCTTCTTACAATACCACTCTTTCCGTGATTCTTGATAAACACGTTCTCCAATTACTTACGAATCCTTTTCTCACTATAGCATTTTTTGGTTCAATTTCTATCTCCAGGCTTTAAAATCGTTCCGTCGAAGCTTGAGCACGCTTATAAAAGCAGTCGAGATCCACAAATTCCCTTTGCCACAAATAAGTACGTATACTTTCTAGCTATAAAGTGGCTTTACTCCTCTCTAATTCATTCCAGACCCTTCATCCAGCCCACTTCCAACTTTTCTTCTATCTTTTGCAGTACTAGCAGAGTCGTTTTCTTTCTTCTTGGACAAAATTTCAGTGGAATGACTGGATATTAACCTGACTGCAACTTGATTTCGGTGCGCCATTATACTTGATACTCGTGTAACAATAGATACCAGCGCCATAGAAGTTAATTATAATTGCAGTTATAGTGGTCCAATCTTTTTTGTGGCTTTGTCCAATGGCACCTGGCCAAAGGAAACAGCCACCTTCACTCACATGCAAGTAGCTTACTTACAGTCGCTGGTCATTATTCTGGCATATCCAAATAGATAGATTCTGTGGATACTTTCTTGGCCTTCACCCTCTTTGATCTACATTTGAATTCCACGAACTACTTATTTATGACTTCTTATAATTTGTGTCAAAGTCTCACCGTCGTTCAACAATTAGAAAGGCAACATTGAAATCTTTGGAAATGTTATCTCTGACTTTTCTTTCCCCTAAAATTGATTTTTCCTTTCCCCTAAATTTCTATGAAGCTCCGTTCTGTTGATTCCTCTGAAAATGGTGATAGTTTGGGTTTTGTTGATGGTGGATAGTCCACGAAATTGAGATTTGCTGTTAGATTCGAGATATTTGAGTAATTAGTAATCGTTTTTATCGAAACTAAATAGATTTAAACCAGTGATTATAATGCACAGATATAGCTGGGTGTTGCGGTGACAGATACGATCAGTTGTCTCGAATAACAAGCGTTGACAATGAGCAAGACTATACAGGCAGTGAAAGAAGACCAGAGCCTCACCAAATCGCTTCAGTCTGCAAACCGATTTCCCTGGAAGCTCTACCAGATCGTCAAAGCCTGTAAGTCAGGAGCGATCTCTTGGGACGAAAGCGGAAGAACGTTGCTCGTCAGACCGGACCAGTTCAAGAGGGAGTGCCTCGATCCGGCGAACTCAATTTTCAAGACGAAGAACTTGGGCAGCTTCGTGCGTCAGTTGAACCTGTACGGGTTTCATAAACTTCAGTCGAGCCGAGCGGAGCAAGACGACCAGGAACCAACAAAGCCCGTCATCTACAGATTCCGGAACGAGCTGTTCATTCGAGGTCGACTCGACTTACTGCACAAGCTACATCGCAACGTCGGAATCCGCAAGATGAAACAAAGTTGCAATTGTAATGAGAAAGAAAACGCACAGGTATGTTAGCAGTGGCGTAACAACCTAGCCGGGGGCCCTTGGACATTCTAAGCTTGGGGGCCCTTACCAATTAAAAAGTGAAAATAATGAGATAGCCATTTTAAACTGCAGTTAGGTTAAAAAAAAGAGTATTAAACGTTCTCACTAATGATCCAAAGTTCAAGTCACATTAATAGTTCAGGACAAAACAAGAATACAACAAAAATGTATTGCCAACGTGCACAGTAATGCAATGTCTGTAGTTTTCATATTGAGCTTTCAAGTGACTTGAGAGCTCAATATGAGAACTACAGACATTACATTACTGTGCACGTTGGCAATACATTTTTGTTGTATTCTTGTATTCTTATCGTCTATTCTGGAACTGGCTAATGCCTGCGTGCTGTTTGTCACTCTCTCAGTCACCGTCGCCAGTGCGAAGCGCTTCTTCAGATAATGACTTCATGAATTTGGCTATTCTACTTTATTATTAGCAAATTTGTCTATCAAATTATCAATATTTAATTGTTTTGCGCGTTCGTTTTCGATCGCAAGAAGAGCAAGACCATCAAGCCTGTCCTGTGAGATAGTGGATCTAACTTATCTAAGATACGTTTTTTATAAGTAAAAGACATTAGTAATGTTTCACGCAGTGAAGCAGATAAATATATACTACTTTAAAAAGCAAAACAACAACTGCTATAGTTCTAAATTAAGAAGTTCCTTACCGTCAGTTGAGTCTTAGATTCGCTGCTTCTTGTAGCCGTCGATTAAAAAGTTAAATGGAAGTCGACAGACAGACAGACAGACAGACAGGCAGGCAGACAGGCAGACACACAGACACAGACACACAGACAGAGACAAAGAGACAGAGACAGCTGCGAGAGAGACAGTGACAGAGAGCGAGCGATTGAGAGAGCGAAAGAGACGAACAATTAGGCATATATTATTTCAGGTGTTTCTTAGGTCTTAGCTCCTCTGGAGCTGAGAGATGTGCGTATGTTGTCGATCAGGGTGACATACCCCGACCCGGTGACCTAGACATACACCACACGTACATATATTGTACGTCTGTGGCCCTGTGCATCATGCATGCACCATGAAGCATCAGTCATACATACAGCTATTTCAGGCTGCAGAGAGGCTCAGACCTACATGGGCCTTGTTTTAGTTGTGGCACTTTTGAAAACCATAGGCTAAATATGTCATCAGATGGAACAATTAACCATATTAAAAAAAATTGTGCTTGGAGGAAAATGAAAGAATTTGGCCCTAAAGCAGAATGTGACACAGTGACAGGGTGCACAGTAAAAAAGCTTGGGGCCCCTGGGACCTCGGGGGCCCCTGGACTTTGTCCACCCTCGTTATATGGCTGTTACGCCACTGTATGTTAGCATTGTCAATAACGTAGGCGAATAATGACGAGGATGATGAAGAGCGTAAATAGCAATACGTTCAAATATATATACTAGGACCTCAAAGCATAAGCTAATAACTGCTTATCATCATTGTCTACAGGGTCTCCGCCCTTTTAGGCTTGACCTCTGCGTATCTCAGGGAGCTTTGTCGTCCTTCCCTGGATGTGCGGGTCCGCAGCCATCTCAGCTCCTCAGTGCAGAGTGAGCTTCTACGCACGAACCTCTGTCAGGCAGCATCGTGCTTTTTCTGTTGTTGGCTCTTGGGTCTGGTGTGGGCTCCATCTGGTTTTGCACTTGCTGCTTACGTTTTCTTACGTTATATTCGAATCTAAAGACTGTCGTTTTTAGCCGGGGCTGGGTCCGGAGCGCTAATGAGTAGATATCTTTGAGGGGCGCTATATAAATTCTTGCAGAATTTCTACATGCAATGATTTCTAACATTATAAATGTGTGGCAGGAATCTCGAATGAACAAAGTTAGTATCGGTTCACATTTGCCGATGATCTTGCCCGCCATTTATCGCAGCTGGTCACTGTCATCTGAGTTAAAGCCATCTACAAAGCTGACTTCCTGCATCAAAGACAACTACTCGCCTCCAATTTTCAGCGACAATCGTAAGCCACTGGAAGCAGCAGTGAAAACTGAACCACGGGAAATGTTGCACGACTCATTCATCCGAGGTGATCTGAAAATAGCTTCATTCGGGAGTAAGTGCATAGATGCTTCAACAGAATCACGGCCACCATTGTTTTGGCGACATTAAAAGAATGCAGTTTCCAAGGGTCGTTCGAAATGCACACTAATACAATTTCAATGCTAATCGAGTTTGTAAATCTGATACAGCACAATGCAGACATTAATATGACAAAAGATCAGTGGTGCAGCTTTTGTATTGCATTCGGACATTTATAAAGCGCTTCTAGCGGGAGAGCCATTCAGATGACTTTGAATTATTGTCTACAATGGGGTCATTCAAGTGTATCTTCTGCAGATTTTGTCCCGATCCATTCTCAGTTTCAAACCTTAATTTGTTTAATAATTATCTATCTGGTTCTCTGTTTTTGCTGTTCTTACCACGAGACTCTCTATTCTGGTTCTGAAGTAAAATATATGTTGTCTTATTTAAAGCAGCCAGCTGAGTTTACAGATAGAGGTTAACAGAAAAATTAGCTTATGTAGGCCTAAAAGAAGTGCTATGCTTTCTCGGGACGCCTCTGTAGGAAAAATATTTTGCGTCTGCATTAATAAAACAGTGCCATAGAAGCCATGAGATTAGACCATGTGCTGTGGATTTAGATGTCATTCCTCTCCTCCATCAGTTCAACTCTTAAAATAGTTTCACATATAAACCGGACGGGAAAACCTTGCTGGAACTCTGGGTGTGTGTGGGAGCCCGTCACTTGGTGGCTTTCTAGTTGCCTGATAATTGTTTGCTTACTGATCACCTTTTGTTCTTAGCGACTTTAAAACCATTTAGGCTGGCGAATACTTTAAAGACTCTTATTAATTGGCCAGAAAGACAAACATACATATGTCTAACTGTGCACATGTATAGCTGTGTTTTCTCTGTCTAGTTTTGGCAATGCTGTCTCCTTTTAAAGGTGAAGATGACTTTGAGTCGAAGAATATAACGATGGTGAAGAAGGAAGATTTCGACCAGATTGTCTCCGTATTCGTCGAAATGCTGCGCCAAGACCCGGATGTGCGTGAGACTAGCCTCGCTCGGATGGACTACAGCATAAGGTAAACATAGATATAAGTCTTTCATTCGTTAGTCAATTAATTTATTAAAAATTCATTCTGGTTATTATGCGAGAAACGATGGCTCATTTACCAACAACAGTTATCGGAGCCATACCCATGAAATTTAAAGCTATTGATGTAAGCTGTAGCGTAAACTTTTTATCAGCAACCAATTAACCGCATACCGGCTTTTCTTAACTATTTCAATACCAAACTGCCATTTCAATATATGAATGTCACTTCAGTATTTGAATCCAAGAAAAAAAAACCGGCAAAAGGTCTACATAATGTGCATAAGTTTATGCGGAATTGATCATCTTATTTTAAGTTCTTTTGTTGTATCTGTTGAAATTTAATTATATGAAATGATTAATTTGTTAGTAATTTAAATATAGCCCTGAATTGTTCAAAACGAAGCAAGCGGAAATGTCATGCAGAGCTATATTTTGAAGAGTTCACTTGGATGAGAATTGGATCTAGAAGTTAACTGATGCTGTGTTTTAAATGTATTGATCTAGCACTGCGGTCCATGATCTGATCAGAAGAAGAGCTCAGATCATTCGAGATTACGAGGCCAGGCTGAAGAGGAGTGTTTCGCCCGGGACGCAAGCTGAGGCCATGTGTCTTCCAATTCACGATTCTTCCTTTTCCTTTTCGGCCAATGCATCGAGGCCAATCTTCAAGGTCGCCGACAACCACATGAAAAACGCTGTCAGAATGTCCATGGTCGAGCAGAGCATTAATAACCAATGTAGCTGTATGGATTTCGACAACTACAAAGAAAATCTGGCATACATATGAACTCAGACGCCTAAAGCAGATTGATCCATCTTCATAACTTCTGGATTCCGTTGAAATTGGCTCCTTAGAGATAGGATAAGTTCAGAATTAGTAGAATTATCACTCGGGCTTTAGCAACGAGTTAAGTATTGACACACGAATCAGTTAATTGTATTGCAAATGTTAATTTATAAACTACCAGCCATTAACTGTTCATAGAACTATCTATTAAGGCTTACTTTAATTAAGAATAACTTTAAATTAAAGTTAAAGTTTCTAGATAAGTTAGATTTAAGAGCTATGTAAAATAGAGTAAGGGTGTATACGACAAATTTGTGTTTTATGTCAATAAGTTATAAGATATCAGCTGTGGACATTTTGTTGCATAATTTGAATAGGATAGGATATTAGGATATTTAACTGCTAAACATTCTATAGATACCCAGAAAAGATTTTATAAGATCAAATAAGAAGACATTTTCTAGCCACACATATTCTATCTGCGCATAAAAGATTTCATAAGAGAAAGTAGGATATTTACCAGCACGAAATATATCTACGTGAAGAAGATATTCATGTAAATTTTATTAGCCCAAAAATCTATCTACACAGAAAATGATAAATAGGCCCAAAAATCTATGCTTAACAGATTTTGTAGGAGAAAATAAGAAGAGATATCTCCGACAGAAATCTGGCTACACAGAATTCAATACTTCATATTAGAAGACATTTGGATATGTCAGCCAAAAATCTATCGAGAGATTTTGTAAGGAAATATTAGGATGTTTGCCAATCACAAAGTCTGTCTACACAGAAAAGTTTTCGACCAGTTGCGCTTAAACTGATGGATTTGAAAACCTCAGAGTAAGAAAATTGTGTAGCGTTAGGCTCTACCAGAATCTCGCTCTTTTTGAATGCACACATTTGTTTGTATATCGCGTTTAGGGCCTACCAGTTACTGCGTTCAATATGTTTTTGAATTTCCTGCAGACTGATAGGAAATAAAACGATAGGCATTATAGACCCAGACTTTTTAGTACATAACACGAGGTAAGCGCTACAATATGCAGCTTAAGCCTCGATCCTTTGCTTATGTGCAATTGTTGGTCGGTGGGCATCCGGAGGGGTGGAAGGGGGCATTTGCCCCCTGGATTTTATAAATATTTTACAAAAATGAAATCTTTTGATTACTATGATTATTACAACAGTCCCAACATTATTTTCAATGCAAAAAACAATTATTTAGGTAATTCCTTAACCAATATTTATTTTTGAAGTTGTCACGTGTTCAGTGTTCATGAATTCCACGCAGAAACGTCATTTTGCTCCCCCTTGAAAATTTTACCCCAACCTAGAAATTTTTTGCCCCCAAACCCCTACAAAAATTCCTGCGGACGCCCATGGGCCTATACCTCTCCCGGTCATCTCAGGTCGTCCTACAGTTTCTACAAACTAAAACGGACGCAGAGCCATTTGCTCGCGCTGGTTAATTTTTCAAATGCTCGAGTTTCAATTCTGTGCGTTGCATCGGATTTTCTTAACATTCTGTCGATTCGTTCGGTTCTTTGGATTCAATCCGTTTCGCTTCTTTTCCGTCCGGCATTCGTAGGTTTGGGTCGCAGTGCAGTTCACGTTCGAGCTTTGCCAATCTAGTGCTCAGCTTCTGCTGGACGGCGTTGAAGTTGGCGATCAGCCGAGCGAGACGCGTCTGGTTACGGTCGATAAGTCCTTCGAGACGCTTCAGTTTTTCCTCTGGAGTTTCGCAGTTGTCAGCCTTCATCGCCTCGGCTTCGTCGAGAATGTTGTCCTTCTTTAGCAGCTGGCGACCCTTTTCCATCAGCATCTTCTTCGCTTCCGGGTATTCCTTCAGGGCCTTCCAGAGATCCTCTTTCGACAGCACAAACAGGTCTGAATATCCGACGCTCAGGATGTTCGCTGTGCGGCGATTTCCGTTCTTATTACCTTCAGACAACCAAAGACTATGCTGTTTAATTCAAAGTGTAGTTACACAGACTCAATCGGCAGACAGGTTTTGCCCCGCCTACCAAAACACCCCAGAATTGAATTGTACGTCCCAGCTACTATCTCCATTCAGGTATCGTTGAACATATACTACAATGATGGTGATGATGATGACGATGATGATGATGATGACGACGATGATGATGACAATGACGACGATGATGATGATGATGATGATGATGACGACGACGATGATGATGATGATAATGATGATGACGATGATAAGAAGTAGAGATCTACCTGGGATGTTGAGTATACTGATCTCTCCGAAGACAGTTCCTTCACCGAGCGATGCATAGACGGTTTTTCCATCGTCTGCAACGACAGTCAGCGTTCCTCTCTTGATGATGTACAGCTCTTTGCCGATGTCTCCCTTTCGACAGACGTAGTCCCCCGGACCAAAGACGACCAGATGCAAAGACAGGACGAGGTCAACGAGGAGTCCCGACTCGCATTCATGGAAGAGGGCGACTCTCTTCAGCGTCTCCAGGTGAACGTTCATCGCAATCTCTGCCTTCAGTTTCTCCGGCAGAGCTTCGAGAACCATCGACTCCTCTTCGACGCTCGCCTGTCCGCTGTTGCGCAGGTAGTCGAACCACTTGACGACTCGCACCTCGAGTGCTCGATCGACCTTTCGGAAAGTCAGGTATCTGTTGCCAATTAACTTCTCGTTAGAAGACTCATCGACAGAAGTTGGCCTAATGTTTGCTTATGAGAATCGGTCTTTTGTTAGAAGGTTCCTTGATGCTTAAGTATGTTTAATAGTTAGTCTTCCTTTTACATTATTAGTCCTTTGATTCCTAGACAAAGTATGTCTTTGTTTTAAAAGATATCCTCCGTTGCTTAAGTGGTTTCGCTTCCTCTGATGTTTAGTCGATTTCTTTGAGCTTAAGAAGATTTTTCTTGAAGTCTACTTTTAAATGATTTATTTGTGTTCGAATAGAAGTCTTTCTGTGCGTGAATGGATTCTTTTTGCGTTTAAACAAAACTCATTTTTATTAACAGGGCTTCTTTGGTATTTAATAGCATTTTCCCCTTTACTTTATACGAGAAAAATCTCACATTAATAAACACATTTATAAAGACAATCTAAATCAGGTACCTCTGAAAATGTGAGCCTTTCTCTCAAAAGATTTCTTTGTGTCTTTAACCTGACAAGACTTTGTGTAATTTCTTTGAACAACTATCAACTAACTTCTGTAAATGTTTTGTCATTGCATATATTCTTGTGTCTTTTTCTGTTGTTTGTGATACAATAAATGGCTTCAATCAATCAATCCATATTAAGACGGCGAACAAATTAGCATGTAAAGGAAGAGGAGGAGAAGGACCTTTTAACGGCATCCATGCGCTGCTGGAAGTCTGATCGAACGGCGTTGGAGTTGGAGATGACGCTGCCGACATTGCCGACGATTGTGGCGAAGATGAGAACACCGACGAGGCAATCGATGATGACGAAGACGAACTCCGAGTCTCTTTCCGGTGGAGGCATTTCTCCAATCGTCGTCAGAGTCAACGCAGACCAAAAGAAACTGAATCCACACACAGGGTGCCATCCGCTTATTCAGATTGATCGACTTTATGCTCATAACAATTAGGTTCTTTAAAAAAATAAATGAGAAAACAACCAGGACGCCATCATCCCATATAGGACCCGTAGTGAGCCAATGTGGGTTCCATCTAATGTCCTTGGGAACAGGTGAACCAAATGCTCAACAGTGTGCAGGTAAGGTAGCGCTTAATAAAGTCACAGCAACCATCGTACATTAGCAGGAGACTCACCTGCAGACGTACATCCGGGCCAGTGATGCGTTCTCTGGGTAGAGGGTTTCGTTGACGTCATAGTAGACCCAGCCATCGGACCCGAATCCTATCCAGGAGCTCATGACGAAGTAGAAGCAGGCGTTCCAGTGGATGATCAGGATGATGCAGAGGACGAGGTTGACGATCCGGAAAGTGTTCGGGTAGTTCGTTCGACACTCCGTTCTCTCTGAGAACTCCCAGAGTCTTCGAAATCGAACCAGGCGATTCAGTCGCAGGATGACGATCGGAGCACCAAGGACATTGTGCAGGAAGTCAGTGGGCAGTTGGCTTATCACGTCAATCAGAAACTGACCAGACTTCACGTAGCAGGTTCGAAGTAGCGCATGGTCTGTTACCAGCAGCCCTTGGTCATAGTAAGCTGGGAACAGATTAACCAAACGATAAACATAACTCATAAGCTCTTATCAACTCAAAGCTAATACACGCCTCTATAGACACTCTTCAGAGGTCGAAGGATCATTCGTCTCTGGTGTAAACACTACCAGAGTAATCCAACGACACGACACCATTTTTAACCCTTTAGCGACGAGAGTGTACTAACAGTGACTGGGAAACCAATTCAGGTCGTCGTTAGGGCCTATTTAAAGCGTTAAATCTCCCAACTTGCTTTGGTATTCATTATTTATCCTTGTGATTATTCATCTGGGTCTCTCTCTTCTGCAGTTGGGAAGATTTAATTGGCTCCTAACGATATAAAGAGCTCGTCTGCTGACAGTTACATGTCACAACTTGCTAAAACACGAGTAGGAGTTCACTCCAAAGTGCAGACGACACTGGTAGTGAGCGTCCTTATGGTAGTAGCTTCATAACTTGCAACACCGATAAGTAGGCCTACATGGCGTCAAACGTTACAACTCGTAATCGTAATCGTAATCTTCAAATTTCTAAAACGCTACTCTAAAGCTAAGCGTAAAGCACTAGCTTATTCACGAGCGCTGCGTCGTATCAGAGGGTAGTCCAGAGATCGATGTCCAGCGAGGTCCGAGTTCGTTTGCCAGAGAGACCAGAGAGAGAGAGAGACCAGAGAGAGAGAGAGAGAGAGAGAGAGAGAGAGAGAGAGAGAGAGAGAGAGAGAGAGAGAGAGAGAGAGAGAGAGAGAGAGAGAGAGAGAGAGAGAGAGAGAGAGAGAGAGAGAGAGAGAGAGAGAGAGAGAGAGAGAGAGAGAGAGAGAGAGAGAGAGAGAGAGAGAGAGAGAGAGAGAGAGAGAGAGAGAGAGAGAGAGAGAGAGAGAGAGAGAGAGAGAGAGACAGAGACAGAGAGACAGAGAGACAGAGAGACAGAGAGACAGAGAGACAGAGAGACAGAGAGACAGAGACAGACAGACAGACAGACAGACAGACAGACAGACAGACAGACAGACAGACAGACAGACAGACAGAGACAGAGACAGAGACAGAGACAGAGACAGAGACAGAGACAGAGACAGAGACAGAGACAGAGAGACAGATACAGAGACAGAGACAGAGAGACAGAGACAGAGACAGAGCAGCTGTTACGTAGGGTTCACCTTGTGCTGCTTCTTGTCTATTGCAGACTGTCATGCAGACTGACGAGGGGTTGGCAAAATACAAGTCTTCCAGCTATACTATAGGCTGATCAGAGTTGTAGGCAAGCAAATTGATAATACCACCATCTGGTGAACATGCAGAGGATTGAGAAGTTCCAGTTCCGAAGAATTATGAGACCTCCAAAAAAGAGATCCTCTCGGTCCTCTCCTATTCTGTCTTCCCATTGAGGCTCTTCTGTCCAGTCTCCATTCTTCTCCCCGCACAGGTTACCTAGACGACCTGACCTTTGGCGGCACTGCCAGCACTTTGCCACTAATGTCCAAAATAATATCACCAGAGAGGCAGGTCACATGGGTCTAACATTTAACTTCACCACGTGTGAAGTCGTATACAAGCCCACGATGCTGACTGCCAGCACCCTGAACTCCTTTGCACTCCCTGGCAACCGAACTGTGATCTTCCCTTGGCCTCTGGGCAACCCCTCTGGTGCCTGGCACTAAGCTTTCGAGTAGCGCTTTAGTAGTTCGGAGCTTACTATTACGATTAAGGTAACCTTTGACTGAGTGTTTGTTCTGTAACACGATGAGTAGCGGGGTAACGGGTTCGAAACTCTTTTGAGACAGTAATTGTCTAGGGATCTTGAGGAAGTCCTTCACTCACAATTGCTTAGCACCGTCGATTGATGCCTCGTCATTAGATAGTGGCGTTTAATAAATGCGTAATAATAATGACAGTTAAAGTAGTAATAGCAGTAGTAGTAGCAGTCGAAGTAGTAGTAGTAGTTGTAGTAATCATTTACAGCTGGAAGTGGACCGATTGTGTATGTGGCCAAGCGTGCTGTGGTGAAGAAACATCACCAGTAAAAGGTGAAAGACCAAACAGTAGCAGTAACGACCAATTAAATCTCTCCTTTAAATAGTTTATATTAACCAATAAGACTTACTGTGAACCATTAGGTTTTGATATCCAGCGAAAGCCATTTGGACGTATTTTATAACAATTTATTTCTCTGTAAATGATAAAATACCGTACGCTATTAGTTTTTTACGGGATAAAGCGGGTAAAAATAATATGCTTAGGTGCGACTTAACTAGCATCAGATATGTCTCTCATTTTTCCGAGTTTTAATTATCGCGCCAGATCTTTCAGATTTTTCTGCGTTTTAACAATGCTGCTTTGCAAACGTGCCCTAAACAGCATTTTTGCAGCTTAGGTAAGCTTATATAATATCAGTCAGAGGCGCCGACTTTTGCTTTTGTCTCTGGGTGCCAGTCAGAGGCGGATCCAGAAGGTTTATAAAAGTTTTACAGGACCAACGAAACTTTTTTAGGAAATCATCTCCGAAAAAACTGATGACCATTTTTTTTAGTCATCCGGAAAAATTCCACATTATTGGTCATTTTCCATCGTCTACAACGTGTTTCAACATAAAATTTGATGACTTTTTAAGGAATTCATCCCCAGAAAAAATTTGACGAACTTTTTTTAGGATTACCCCAAAAAATTGAAATTAAGGTCCGAATTCTTCTGGGGGCCAGGCCCCCACTGAACTTTTTCTCTGGGTGCATTGGCACCCAAGGCCCCCAAGAAGTCGGCGCCTATGATATCAGTGATCCCGTTCTTATTATTCCCTAGGCCTAACTATATAATCTTTGTCTTCTTTTAATGCTCGCGCATCGCCTTGATGGTTCAACCCATCGGCTTATATAATAAAGGTCGATGGTTCAACCCCTACTGGTATATGCATTCTAGCCTCAGTTCTTAATTAGTTAGGCTATGCCTAACCTTCACATGAAGGCTGTAAGCTGAGTAATAAATATAGGTCTATTAAAATTTAATATATTAGGCCTACTGATTTTACATTAAACACTTATTCATATAATTAAATAGCAAGTATAATATATACCAAACAAAAAAAGACCTTCTGTCCATATTCACATTTTGGGCCTGTATAGGAGTGACGTACATATGCAAAGATCAGAGAAGCTCCTGAAGTTGCGCTATAAAACCTTGACTCGAACAGAATGGGTTTTCTGTTATAAAATAAGAGACAGCTAGGGTTTTGAATATTTCTTAATTATATCCAAGAGCTATGACTTATGCGATCATTCGGTTTTTTCACATCATTTTCACAAATTGTGTTCTTTGACGTTCGATGAAACTTCGTCACTCCTACATGTACAAGCCCAAAATGTGAATACGGAAAAAGGTCTATTTTTGTTTGCTTCAGGTGCTGCAGTCAGTAAAGCTAACTGTAGGCCTAGTTGTAGGACCATCTGAACCATCTTAAGACCATCATTATTTTTAGATCATCCTGGCATTTTTGTGGCAGGAATTTTGGATTTCTGAAAATGGGCAGCACCGACGTGAACCTCTGCGTTACGAGAGTTATAAAAAGCACGCGCTTGCTACTATCATCACTTCATCAGTACACATTTGCAATGAAGACACTGGGAAGCTAGCTTTTAAAAAAAGACTCAGTTAAAACGCTAGCTTAGGACTTATTCCTCGCATTGTTAAAACCGCAGTGGACTCTGATAGAAGTTGGCATGACATTCTATATTACATCGAAACGCAAGAATGAGTTTTATAAAATATTTCTTTATTATAATCTAAGAACCATAACATTACCATGAGTTATGTGATCCTTCGAATATTTTACATCATTTTCACAAATTGTATTCTTTGACTTCGATGAATTTTCGTCACTGCTACAAGTTCAAAATGTGATTACGGATAAAGGTCTAGTGTTGTTTGGTTCAGATACAGCCGTCAGTGAGACTAACTGTAGGACTAATTGTAAGACTTGCTGTAGGACTAAGTGCAGCTTATAAACTCTGCAATCGTACAGTACGTTTAAATGGCGACCTATTCGCCTGAGAATTATTCAGCGTGGCTTTGTAAAGACGCATTTCGGTCGGAGTCGCTTGTCAAACTTGAGAATCTTTCGTTTAAGCGCAGATGTCTTCTTGTGGTAATCGATGAGCCAGTTGTTGAATTTCACGGACATGTAGTCGATGTTTATTTGCAGCCGATCAACTCGACCTTCGAGACTCAGCTTCTCTTTGCCTTGGCGTTCAAACGCTGCCATCGCGGCCGCCTTCTTCTCGTCGTAAATGTTCGCCTGCCTCAGTCTCTCCCTGCCGGCCTCGATAAGCACACTTCTCGCCTCCGGGTACTCGTCGAGAGTGCTCCAGAGTTCGTTCTTCGATAGGGTGAAGATGTCGCTGTAGCCGATGCTCTTGACGTCCGCCACTCGACGGTTGCCAGTTGCGTTTCCAGGAATGTTGAGCAGGCTGACCTCGCCAAAGAACCCTCCTCCAGTTATGGTTGCCATAGGAGTTCGACCGTCCTCGGCCAGCACGCTCAGCAGCCCGGACTTGACGATATACATCTCCTTGCCGATGTCACCCCTGCGACAGACGTAGTCGCCTGGACTGTAAACGACAAGGCGCAGTCGACTGACTAGCTTCGCCAGAAGACCAGGACTGTCGCAGTCGGCGAATATGCTGACCCTCTTAAGAACCTCCAGGTGGACATTGATGGCCAACTCCGTTCGAAGGTTGTCCGGCAAGATGGACAGCGTCTGCTCGTCATCGAACGACTGACCGGTCATCCAGACGTAGTCGAACCAGCCGATGACGCGGCGCTCGAAGTCCTTAGCGACCTTGCGCAAGGTCAGGTACCTCTTAACGCCGTCCATTTGTTCCTCAAAGTCAGTCTTCGAGTGTCGCATCTGTCTGATCATGTTGGCCAGGTTGCCGGCGATCGTGGCAAAGATGAGGACCGCAATGAAGAAGTCGGCGATCATGAACAGACACTCTGCCTCCGTCGTCGGTCCTGGAACATCGCCAATCGACGTCAACATCAGCGTCGACCAGTAGAACGACTGGACGTACATGTCCTTAACACTTGGTCCGGTCGTCAGGTTATAGACCCACTGGTCGCTGCCGAAGCCTATCCAATCGCTCGCCTGAATGTAGAGGCAGGCGTTCCAGTGGATGGCGATCAGAATGGACAGCACAAGGCCTGTCGCGCGGTAGACGTGTGGGAAGTTCGCGGTCGAGTCGAGGCGCTCGTAAAACTCCGTCAGGCGGGTGACCTTGAGGAGACGGTTGAAGCGGACGAAGGGGCGGTTGATCGTTGTCGGGTGGACCAGGTAGAAGAGGTCGGTGGGCAGGATGGACAGCGTGGCCAGGCGGAAGTCCGTTGACTGGACGTACTTCATCCGCAGCTTCGTGAAGTTACATACTAAGATGCCTTGTTCCAGGTAGCCTGAAACACACCCAGGTTCAATGCTTTTGTTAGGTCTAGCTTCAGAAATGGCAGAGTTGAAAAAAGGCTTTGGTGTGCGATCGCTCTTCTACTCTCTTACTGTAGTTCTTAAAGGTATTCGCTGGTCAAGAAGCTCCCTCAACGTGGCCTGGACCAGTACACAGTGCACAGTTAACTCAATGCTGCTGCTTGTGCGTGGGATGACCATAGTGGAGATTCAAAGATGTAGAAGACGGCTTATTTAAATCGAGGGCGAAACTTCACAATTGTGTAATTTCATGGCAGTTACAGAGGGAAATCAACTTTTGAGAGACAGCAACCTGATCTAAAAGATGTGACTCAAAAGCATTTACAGATGAAGCAATTGCGAGTGAAAGTTAATGTTGCTTGTATATCAAACTCTTCCAGCATATTAGACAATGCTGAGGAGTAATGTTTTGCTACGCCAGATTGCATATTAAGGTCACTCATAACAACATTTTCAGAAGGACAGGAAATCAGATATTAAAGTAGTGGCTGAAATTCACTCAAAGGTCAGTCACCGGGAAGAAAGGTGGGTGATAAAATATTAGCCAGCAGTACCTGCTATTCCCAAGAAATGGGAGCAGGCGGGACCTAAAATGACTCGGGTACAGAAATAGGCAGTGATTCTAGGCAGTTGCAGATATGACCTAAAAGGAAAAATAAAGCCTCCTCATCTACCGATGCACCTAGGTTCAGGCAGCATTGAATGGTTGGGGGGGGGGGTCAGTTCACTACGCCAAGCATCATTAGGTTTAAGCCTAGTCTCGTTAAGGGCACGCAATGCTCAGAAAGAAATTATGTAGTGCTGCAGTTTTGTTTTGAAGCGAGCAAATGTTAAATTGATCGATTTCCAGACCTTGAAATCCAACTGGACCAGGAATAAGAGAACTTACAGAACGCAGACTATGGCAACATGACATTTGACTAATTCGACGAAATTGATTATATATATAAATTATTATTATTATTATTACTGAAGTCTTATATAGCGCTCCTTCAAGGTTATCTACTCAGGTGCGCTCCCAGTCCAACCACGGTCAAACATGACAGTCTTAAGACAGGAGTAGAACAGAGAAGAGCATATAGTTTCCTTATATGCAAATTTGTCCATCGTAGGAGGCTACGTCACAAACGGCTTCTGTTCTATTGTAAAACCGTTTGTGACGTCAGTACTGCCGTCTTGACGACGGCGATCTTGACGACGGCCTGGACGACGGCGATCAACGACCAACGATATACACCGCCGTCATAATTATGACGGGCAAATACACTAGTATACATATAATATCCATAATATCCATATAGTGTCCGTCCGACGATAAACGCTACGTCACAAACGGTTTCTGTTCTATTGTGAAATACCGTTTGTGACGTCAGTCTTGACGACGGCGATCAGAGCATTTTAATCAACGATATACACTGCCGTCATAATTATGACGGGCAAATACACTACTATATATATACTAGCTGTAACCCGTGAAAAATCACGGTATATAAAACAATTATTATTGCAGTGATAACAATAAAGTCATATTATAGGCCTATAGCCGTCGTCAAGACAACCGTCGCCAAGGCGGCAGTATAGTGACGTCACAATAGTGTTTGTTACGGGACAGACAGACAGACAGACAGACAGACAGACAGACAGACAGACAGACAGACAGACAGACAGACAGAGAGACAGACAGACAGACAGACAGACAGACGTACATCGGTTATTATTTTGTTTGATATATATATATATATATATATATATATATATATATATATATATATATACTAAATAGGCGCCAGTAAGCATGCAACAAATGAGAAATTTTTTTAGTAAGAATAAATGCTGTACAACATATAACTGCACTTACCAGTTTCACAGAACTTTGCTCATAACATCAGCGCACGAACACACAAAAACCACGATCACAAATTCACGAGACGACATTAATTATCGCGAGTGAAACCATAAGGTTTCAATGCGAAGCGTGATAGGCCTATGTTCATTGTCAAGGCTTCGCTACGAAATTGATCCAGCTTTGCCAATCTCGTCGAAACGAATTCGCGCAATCACGAGACACAAGAGAAAGCAGACGACAGTTTCACAAACGCAGACGAAGAAACAGCAAAGCAATAATGAAAGCGTAACAATGAATGTGTAATATAGTTTCGGTCTAAAAAGCAATCACAAGTCATTGCTTAGATGTAATTAAAGCTAGTACACTTATAAGTTGTATGCGCTCTAAATCCACCATAGGTTGTCGTCGTGTCTTAGCGGACTGATCGACTGGATATTGACGTGATTATTTTTTGGCGCGCTACATAAATAGCTGGGTAACCAATGTGAATGACTTTCTCCCTTGGTATGTGTGTTACGTGTGTTTCATCCCCGATAGAGTTCGAATCCTATCAGTCGTTTTTTCCGGTTAAAGCAATCTATCTTCCGGACAGGTCCCTGGCCCCTTGGCCCATGGTACCAGAGTAGGAGTCCTTTTCGGTCGATTCTGCCAAATTGCTGTCCCATCTTTTGCTCCCTTGTTTGGAAGCCTCGATGGAACACGTGACCACACCCACGCGTGGAAAGTCTTTATAAACTTGGCATTCGGCATTTGCGGCATTCGAGCTGGGAACCATGGCCCACTCGAATCGCTGCGTGGCTGGTGACTTGTTCTTCTAAATGTGACATGAAATGTTACTTATCACGGCATGTTCATAATGGGGCTTACATTTAGAGTTTATTATTATATTTCATTTTTTTAAACTAAAATTCATTCTTTCATTAAATTAGGTTAATGTTCTGTTCATGAAGTTTTCTTCTTATACCTAGTTTCCCAGGATAAGTAACGTAATTACTCGTCGGCGCATCTCTTAGATGTCATATAATAAGACGACTTAGCCTCGTCATAACTAGACTATCAGTTGTCACCTACATTTCTATCATGTCAATCATGAGAGAGCTAGTTTCGTTTCCCCAGTAGTTTTGATGATACTAGAAATAGTCATCATTATAGGTCTATCAATGCAAAGACGTGGAATTAGAAGTAGACAGAGCAAGACTGGTTAATTTTCCTGAGCACAGAAACAACCATATTAATTAATGACCAGCAGTGTCGTTTATGATGCGTGATTGGAAGATACAGCGCAGATTATTCGCCGCCATTTCTTTGGAATAACCATTTAACGACGAGAGGGAACAAGGCTCGAAAGATGCGCTTTGCGTAAATACCGATATGGAAATGGAATACATGTACGCTGTAGGGCGTAGGCCTATGTATACATAATATGAACCCTGTATATTGTATATTACCGCATTCCAGTTTCCGCATTGTAAGGGGCCCTGGACGTATGTTCGGAGGGGGCCACGTTCTTTGTTGCCACGGCTCTGCATGACTCCATAAACTACAGGTAGGTCGCATATTGTACAGACAAACCACTGTACCGTACAGAGACGTATTGGTGATCGTACCCGTACAGAATCGGACAGCCATGTCGGCGACGTATATGAAGTCGGCCGTGTAGTCAAAGGCCGTCCAGAGAGCAGCGTAATTCTCCTGAAGTTTCCAGTATACGGCGCGAGCGATGATCATGACGAGGTTATAGAGAACGGCCACTGAGACGACAGCCAACCACCGATAGTACAGTCCAGACGACGGGTCCACTACGAACAGACACGACCTACAACACACGCACACACGCACACGTAAACCCTGCACACGTGGATACACGTAGACAGCATTATAACTGAATTAATTTATATAGCACCAATCACTATAGCAAGCTACTTCAAGGGTGCTCTAGATTCTAGAATGTCAACAGTCAACGCAAATGTGAAGAGTTACATAGTAACTCATCGGATGATACATACACAGAGAGTGACACTTATTCAGACGGATACGAACAGGCAGACTATTACGCGGCGATTCACAAGGACAAAGTCAGAATACTCGAGGGCATTGAAGTTGTTTTTGTTGAACAGTAAAGACCTAAATGTACTAAACGTATCCCACATGTAATGAAGCCAGAAAAAAGGGTAATTAGTATCCATGAGCTTGCCTCATTAGTTGGCAACCGTTGGTTTCGTACACACAGTTAAAGGCCTGAAGCAGTTACCATGTCAACTGTCAATTGCAGACAACAAAGGTCGGGTTGCAGCAGTTGCCATGGCAACTAGTAACTGCAGACAACAAAGGTCGACGTCTGTAGTTGCTAGGAGAGAAGATCTGTCAGTTTAGTTAGTGACGAAGAAATGCCGACGACACAGCAATAACCACTATTACACAGTATTACAGCGGCAATGGCATTAGATCATTATTTTACAAACAACATATGTAAATCCTCAGCCTTACCTTGCCAGCATGTCAATGTTTGTACATGGGCATTAGATGCGACCGACCTTGGCTTCACATGGGTCCCATATTGAAATATGGGTCCTATATGGGCTCCTTTCGAAGTGACGTTCCTGATGACTTTCTATGCAGGAGTATAAATAAGTGTGCTACCTTTATTATTTTGAAGATGATGATGATGATGATGATGATGATGATGATGATGATGATGATGATGACAATGATGATGATGATGATGATTATGATGATGATGATGATGATGATGATGATGATGATGATGATGATGATGATGATGATGATGATGATGATGATGATGATGATGTGTTCTCTGTCTGAAGGCGGGTCCATTGGCTTTAACCACCCGGGGATGAAATGAGTTGGGTGGTTCCCGTTGTCTTCCTCACGGACAATTGTGAGCAACTTGTCCAAGGTCGCTACGCAGTCGCTCGAGTTAGATTCGAACTTGTGACCCTCCGGTTACGAGGCACAGAACATACCGCTACACCACCGCGTCCCATTTCCTGTGCATCCTATTCGTTGAATAAGACTCACAAGCATATAAAGTGACCTGCAGTTTGTCGTATGGTCCGCTGTTGTGGCTGACGTCGATGGCAATGTGTTGTCAGGAAACGTTGCTCTCCTTTGCGCGACGTCGGTCTTGCGAGCCATTCCGTGTCTCTCGAGGAACGAATCTGTCCTCAGCCCATGGGACGCATCCACCCGGTTGGCTCTGCTCGGATGCGTCGCCGCCGCCGTCCACGACCTTATCAGCTAGAGGGCAACAAATCGATACAATAAGAGACACGACTCTCTACACTGAACTCAACAACCCTAAAGGATAACGACGAACAATAATTCAGTTAATGCAAAGATGGACGGAGGAAAGAATGAATGAATGACAGACTGGAGGTCAGCGGTTGAGACTTGGTTGAGACTTGGTTGAGACTTGGTTGAGACTTGGTGCGTCTAATCAATCCACTTATGCACCGAAGCCGTTAATCCAATTTTACACGAAGACTGTGTGAAGCTAGTCTTTGGCGTTATCATGAGCTATATAAGTAACAACTACAGCGAGCCACTAATTCACAACCTCTACGCTACTGTCCTTTCTCCTGCGTTTGTGTGTGTGCGTTAGTGCGTGTGCGTGTACGTGTGTTTGTGACATGTGCACCAGTTGTCCCTCTAGTTCTCTCGACCATGTTCACCAGTCGTTCCTCTATTTCTCTTGACCATGTTCACCAGTCGTTCCTCTATTTCTCTTGACCATGTTCACCTGTCGTCCCTCTATTTCTCTCGGCTAGTTTCACTAATATATTTCTCTCGGCTATGCTCTCCAGTCGTTCCTCTATTTCTCTCGACCATGTTCACTAGTCGTCCCTCTAGTTCTCTCGACCATGTTCACCAGTCGTTCCTCTATTTCTCTTGACCATGTTCACCAGTCGTTCCTCTATTTCTCTTGACCATGTTCACCAGTCGTTCCTCTATTTCTCTCGACCATGTTCACCAGTCGTCCCTCTATTTCTCTCGGCTAGTTTCACTAACATATTTCTCTCGGCTGTGCTCTCCAGTCGTCCCTCTATTTCTCTCGACCATGTTCAGTAGTCGTCCCTCTCTTTCTCTCGACCATGTTCATAAGTCATGCCTCTATTTCTCTCGACCATGTTCACTAATATATTTCTCTCGGCTATGCTCTCCAGTCGTCCCTCTATTTCTCTCGGCCATGTCCACTAGTCGTCCCACTATTTCTCTCGACCATGTTCATCAGTCATGCCTCTATTTCTCTCGACCATGTTCACCAGTCGTCCCTCTATTTCTCTCGGCTAGTTTCACTAATATATTTCTCTCGGCTATGCTCTCCAGTCGTCCCTCTATTTCTCTCGACCATGTTCAGTAGTCGTCCCTCTCTTTCTCTCGACCATGTTCATAAGTCATGCCTCTATTTCTCTCGACCATGTTCACTAATATATTTCTCTCGGCTATGCTCTCCAGTCGTCCCTCTATTTCTCTCGACCATGTTCACTAGTCGTCCCACTATTTCTCTCGACCATGTTCATCAGTCATGCCTCTATTTCTCTCGACCATGTTCACCAGTCGTCCCTCTATTTCTTTCGGCTAGTTTCACTAATATATTTCTCTCGGCTATGCTCTCCAGTCGTCCCTCTATTTCTCTCTGCCATGTTCATCAGTCGTCTCTCTATTTCTCTTGCCATATCATCACCTGAATCGTTACGTAGTTAGTCCTCCGCATTATCTGACAGCTAGACGACATCTGGTGATAGAATTACTTGCGATGCTGTCACGCAATGGTCCGTCTGTCAGTCATCGTTCGTCAGATCATTGTGACGTGATCGCAGCATGCAACTGAACACGGTTTAGACTGACTCGGCTTCCTAGTTATCCCTAATAACACGCACCTTGGTTGTTATACTACACGAAGATCGTGCAAGTCCTGTCGTATGCGGCGACACGGGCTTCAATTTTCTTTTGAAAAAATTTAATGGCGGTCAGGGATCGAGTTCCTGACAACGAAGACGCTTTGTTCCTATGCTTCACCCTAGCCTTTACTCAATGCTCAAATATCACGCACTCAGGCCTTCTATTTAAATCCATCCACGCCTATTAGAAGCAACTTACAAAGCCCTGGTATTAGTGGCCTTAGGTTTTCTAATTTCTTTTCAGTGTCTTACTTGCAGTCGCTTTCTACTGTGGCGTCCACTGCTTCGATTAATTTGGTCAGGAATTCTCGATGACAAGCGGCAATTCCCTTCTCCCCTCACCAACCAAAAATGTGCAATTGCGTCATTCTTCTGTTTTGAAGGACTGATTAAGGTTCAGATCCCAAAGAGCTAAAATCAAACCTATCAAGACAACTCAATCCACCAGTCCGTCCGAACGTCTGTCTATCGGTCTGTCCGTCTGTCCGTCTCCCCATTCGTCTGTCGCCCGTCCTTATGTCTGCCCTTTCCGAACACCTCTCTCCAGCCCTGCTTTTAACCCTACCATCTTCGTCCGATGACGAGGTTGACGATGATGATCCTGACCTAATTACCGGCTATAGTAGCAATGACTGTTGGTAAAAGTAAGTAAATGTAAATGTAAATGTTCGCGATTTTCTATAGCGACCGTATATGGCCTCTACCCTGCTCATTTTTCAAAGTACGACTGACATCGGCGGATTCTAAGCTGGTGATGAGATATGAGCACTTTAGTGGTTTCTAGTCTTAGTGCTTTCTGTTTTTAGTCGGACGACAAAATAGCTCCAAGCAACGGCCATCAAATGCGCCTGATTGCTATCGCTTTCGCCTGCATATACTATACTGGCTGCATACATGTAATATAGAGAGTATAGGCCTACAGTATATATTATATACTGCGGTTGTTATTCTTTCCTCGTTTGGAGGCCTAATTTTAAACCGTCGGTGGACGCTAAGTCGACTGCAATACACCAGCAGAAGATGCGTAGTCATTCTTCTAATGCACGACCGTGGTTTTCTAATTACGAGCTGTATATAGGCCTACGGTACCTATAGCAACGGATCAGTCTCTTCTGCTGTTACGTTGATCAAACTTCACGTGGGTACTCCTCCTTCCCAATGTTCTTCTCCTCCTCTTCCTTTGCGCTAAAGCAGAGTCGCCTTTCAATATTCCATTAGCGACAGGGTAGGCTATTGTTGCTAAGTCGGCCGACTTACTCCTTTTGTTCTGCTATCATTGTGCATGTCTACGTTTGCGCCAGAACATGAAAATGCACAGGCAGCAATGAAACGCAGCCGATGAAACCGTGTTGCTTACTTGTTGGTCGATTCTTCCGAGCAAAACTCGAATGCCTTGATTTCTAAAAACATCTTTTAACATTTTAACGACGGCTGCATTGGTTTCTCAGTCACTTTTAGTACACTCTCGTCATTAAAGGGTTTTAAATATATGCTTCAGGGAATAGCGTTTTACAATTTTCTCGTACAGAATGAGAATATCAAACTATGGTTCTCTGTGACTTGTTCAAGTTCTCTAAGTAGCAACCATCCTCAGAAGCTCCAACTCGTACGCGCCTCTTTACATGGCGAGCACTCAACCAAAAGCCTATGTCACACATATTTATGCAATAATTTCAGTTCTTTAATTCCAACAAGTAAATCAGCTATATTTTCAATATACAGGTTACTAGGCCTACAGAATCGCTTAAAACACTCGAAGACTAGGGTCGGACCCAAATCACATTAAACGCGTCATTTCTCTGACGATTCCATACTACCGTCTTTGGCTGCAGTACATAGGAATTACCATGACTGATGACTGTCAGTTCGAGCTCAGACCTGTTTTAAAAATTAGTAATAGTAAAAGGAAGAAAACTGAAGCGTGTTTGTTTCGTTCACATGAACGCATAAATTAATTTAATCAAATGCTAAAAAATTACGCAGAGCAGATTTGAAATGGTAATTCTAGTAATGAAACGTACTAATTGAAGTAGATTGTTGACTTGTACTAAAAACTGCAGCACATCTGCGATGTCACATGTATTTGTTTCTTTCTTTCTTGATGCTGAGCTTGGGTTATAGTCTTAAATTAAGTTCATTACTCGATCTCAGCTGCGATGTAAACTGTTTATGCGGATCTTGAAACCAGGTGTAGGCTTTCAGTTTCTGATTTATAGTTTCTCGTTGCGAAACCGCTGTGTGCAGCAGGTGTCAATTTGTCTAATAGTACAGGTGTACATCATACACAGATCTCTTTGCGGCATACCTGCAGCAGCAGGCGCCTGTTAAAAGCAATTATTTCCCGGACAAACTTAAAGCGCCATATACCTGTGAGATTAAGTTGGCTATTGAGTCGTTTCTGGATGTGGAGAACGGAAGAAGTTCTAATATTACCCTAAGCGGCTCTGTATATATAAGTAGCAGAGTGCATGGTGAATGGCGTATTTCTTGAAATCCGCATTCAACTACAGCAGCTTGTCCAACATATGATCTATGGGCAGGTGCATTTACAATCCTTCATTTTCTGGTCAAGCATTCAGGGGACACATCGCGCACAGACTTTAGTCATCAACAAGTGTTCGTGAAAAATCGTCTTAACTGAACCAGTGCTAATGTGTCAGCTATCTGCTGCACGTTGAATCGACGATTATGCAACACAATATTTTTACAGCACGACAGGTTTCTTCACAGACAGCTTCGGATGGGCGTCCAGACTGGGGCTCATCTTCAAGGCTTCTTCTGCCTCGACGAAACTCAGCAGCTCAACGCTTGACCGTGGCATATGATGGCGTATCTTCACCGTATACAACACTCATTCGGTTGTGTATCTGCTGCGGCTGAAGTTCTCCAGTGCCAAAAATTCTATGACTGCGCGATAGAGATTTTTCTTAAAACAGACATACCTTGCTACCACCTATGTTCAATAAATTGTACCTCTGAAACTGAAGAAGCAGACGACATAAATTTTTTGGAGAACATTGCCAAGACTCCGTAACTAAGACCTATAACATTTGTCCGTCCAAAAGTGTAGCGGAAGATAGCCAGGCTCAAAACTTCTTGAACGCCCTTCGTATTTCATAAACTGCTGCCACCCAAGAAACCTAAAACTTATGTACTCCGACCTCGGTCTCACGATAGAGTGCTTACTCCACTTGACAATAACACGAGGGAACATTTTATTGGGAGAATGCTGTACTATTGATTATGATGCTGCTTTTTAACTTTGTATTCTGCATTCTGTTATTGTATTTTTGAGGTAGGCCCCTATGTACAGTTGTACACTGGAGTGCGAATCAACCGGTCAAGTACTTTATAACATAGGTCTACTTTATAACAGACACGCTATTAAATCATAACATGTCTTTAATAAACCATAAATCATAACCCCATGTGTCTATGTCTTTGAATTACGAAATTTCTTTGAAATCTAATCTCCAGTTGACTGTCTCGATATCATTTAAATTCCAAGTCTGAGAACAAATGACAATATGGTGCCATAAAACACGATATAGGCGCATACGCCTATTAGCATAGCCTACACCAGGGATGGCGAACCTATGGCACGCGTGCCCAAAGTGGCACGCGTTGAAATTTTTAGGGCACGCGGAATTCAGAGCGTTCCCCAAAATTCAAACTTAGAAATACAAAATCCCTGTACGAATCCACAGTTTCTTTGTTGAAGGACTTAGCCTACTTTTAATTAACTTCATTCAAAACGATCTTCGATATAACGTCTTTAATTCATTTTTTGTTACGATTTGTTAACTAAACCTATATGAGAAAAATAATTGTATACTTGGCAAATTTCCGAAGGGCACGCGACGGTATTTTTAAAAATGATTTAGCAGCATTTTGGCAGGCACCTTAAAAAAGGTTCGCCACCCCTGGCCTACACAAACACACGCACGCACAAATATTATACGCAGTGTTTTTCTTCTAGAAGAAACGGTTCCGGAACTGAACAATTATGGAAGGGCTAAATCGAGGGCAATTTTATGGAATAATGCAATATTAAATTAATTATTTGATATATCGATAAACACAAAAAATATTGAAATTAAATTAAAATAACTAAATTATTCTTTTATTAAAATAACTAAATTATTTTTTAACAGTTGAAAAAAGGTGCCGGATTCGTCCATGAATTCCCAATTTTTGTTTGAACTTTGAGTGAGTGAGTGTTGCAAATACTCATATTTATAGCCTTTTAGTGTAAACCATATATTTACATAAAAACTATTTTATGTTAACTAGTTTGCCAGGATTTGAGTCGAAATAGAATCAGCGTCACTTAGAAAGAAAACAGACTACAGACAACTGCTGCAGTCCGCTACAAGTCTGAATTTGCAGCGAATTTTTGGAAATATTTCTAATCTGAATGGAAATGTGAATTTTACCTCCACTTATTATATTGTGGATGTGAAGTAGGCTGATAGTGGCTGTTAAAATAATAGGGATTATTTAGTGTAGTTGCATACTCAAGGACATTATTTTGACCTGATTTCCTAGAAAGTAGAGCAGTCTTCAAGAGGAAGTCAGGTGTCCTGTTATTAGAGTACTATGGCCATGAAGGCTACTTTCACAATTGAGACCAAGTACGCGCTCTTCAGTAGCCCTTTATGTGATTAAATTACACTGGACGGATTCAATATTTTCCTATGGCTTTGCTGCGTAGAAGAAGAAGAAGAAGAGCAGAAGACTTCATTTTCTTGTCCTCGGTATATGAGGGCGGGTGGCCAGTCTTCTCCCTCGCCGTCTCATCTTCCCACCGACAGTTTACTGTCAGTGTACTCACCATAGCTGAGTTGGCTACGGGGTGCAGGTGAAACAGCAAGCTCGAACCAAATTTCTGCCCTGGCCGGGATTTGAACCCCCGATCTCTCGATTGACAGTCCAGCGCGCTAACCACTACACTATCGAGTTCTATCTGCGTAGAACATAATGAAAACTCTTACCAGCAAGATTCCGACGAATCTTCCGAAGGCTCCTGTTGTTGTCAATTGAGAAGCCGACCCAGAGACCTTAGAGTCAGTTTCCTGCTCTACGTCCATCTCAACTGCTGTTGCCGCCCTCTGTTCAGCTACTGGACGCCGATGTTTTTGCGCATCAGCGCCAAAAAGACGTCGAACGCCCAAGTGAGAGCCACCAGTTCCCTCCAATTTCCTTGCATTTTCAGATGCCATGTATTGACTTCAACTGGCTTTGGCACTCCTTAAAGAAATGCGACGACTGAACGAACGAGGAAAAGAAGTGAAAGCAGTTCAGTGACTGCACGAAAAAATCCAAGTAAAAAATCAGGTGATTTCTAAAAAGATGCGAAAGAATTCACGAGAGATTGTCATCGATATCTAGCGATCTTTAACCTTTTTGGAAGACACGAAACACTGAACGGACGAATCTGATAACAAATTAACCAATAGTTATTATTATTTATTTATTATTATTTATTTAATAATTATTTTAATTATTATTAATTAATTGATGAGTTAACCACAGAGCGAATCATAGAATCAGTGAAGAAACGAGAAGGACTCAATGCTGGACACCCGATGTAGGTTTCAGACTAACGCTTGACATAACGTCTGACTCGCCTACAGACTTGACTGACTGACACATGCAGGTAGCGTGTTCGAAGGCGTCGTCGGCTGTTGCTGACGCAGCTGAGGAGCATCCTCCGGGGCCAATACATCTCCGTCCGCGGATATTCTACGCTTCCCAATGCATAGCAACCAAGTGATTCCACGGAGAACGTAGGCTGTATAATATAAGGACGACGTCTAACCTAACATCTAACCTTAAGTAGCACGCATGTGCATTGTGAATGTCATATTGATGATGATGCTGTTGCTGCTGCTGCTGATGATAATAATAATATGAAATGTAGAGTTAATGTGTCAATTTTATTCTATTATGGTGCGTAAAACTATATAATAATGATGTCATGTTAT